>JAZKJV010002336.1:600000-1151801 GCA_037367405.1 Ottelia alismoides | reverse complement strand
TAAACCCACCAAAAAGTAGGCTTCACCCAAGGATGACTCTGTGGTACATGCACATCTTAGGCTATTGCACTTTTGTATTGCTCTCTGTGGTTCGACCTCTACATGCTTGTTCACTATACATTTTGTGGTAGAGTAATAAATGTTAATTCACACTTTTGGGACTCAATTTGTTTATTTTTTTATTGTGGATTAATTGCTGGTTAACATGGGTATTCTGTGAGCGATCGCCTCAGCGACACCTTATATATATTTATTCATTGTGACCCTTGTGGACCATCTGTGTTACCAGATGGCGCCGTTGCCGGGGAGCAATGAGCATAGCCTATTTTATTTTGTCATTCTTGTGTAAAAATTGATTTATCATTGATTTTTGTGAGCAGTTATTTCTCATGTAATTAATCACCATGCTTTATTGATTCATTTATTGTGATTAATTTATATCTGCTTTATTTGATTAAATGAGCTATACTAATTCAATTTCTTTGTGACTTTGATGCGAGGGCCTGCCACACGAGGATGGCTTCTTAGGGAGCCAAGGCAGCCGAGCTTGGAGGAGGGTGGTCTTCACCTCATGACCATCTGGAGAGAGCACCAAGGAAGCAAAGAGATGGGGATTAGATAGGTCTAGAACACTTAGGATCATTTTTGTAATTTATGGTGAGAGAGAGACAATTTTGGCATGTAATAATTAACAGGACTCTACTCTTCACAATGAGGTCCAGTGCCCGGGTGATTGTTCACCGGGGGGCCTCATCACGGTTTTCCAAGTTTTCATCGCTTTCTTTTCTTTGTTTTCCGAGTTTGAGCTTTCTGCCTTTATTTTACTTTGTTTTGTGTGCTTGGAGTCCCTAGATGTAGGTTGCTTGACTCGGTAGCTAGGTCCACACATTAATAAGAATGCTTGTTCCTATAGTCTACTTCGTATGGATCTAGTCAAACTTAAACAAGCTGTTCATTTGTCTCTAAGCCCTTGTGCCACAACGAGCCCCGTAAAGCGCTATCTCCTAAACTCAAGTGTGTTGAGCAGAGGTGGGGTGAGCCAAGACCGGACCTTCTGGGCTAGAGATGAATGAGCGACTTATGGTTCTTCACGCTAATAGCAGCTAATGTTTAGGGCGATTTTGTGCCTTGCATGCCAACATGTAGATAGGTTTAAAAATTTCTGTTTTGCATACCGCATGGAGAGAGCTGGGATGCACTGTAAGTCTTCTAACTCAGCATGCATCATTCGGTTCAATGGTGAGATTTCCATCATGGAACCACTTGCACGGCTTTTCCGCTATCTCCCTCTGATTTTGAGCACCTAGGACTTAAATGAGAATCTACAAAAACGGTAGGCGCTGGTATGAAAACAGACTCAAAAAAAGTGAAAACCCAAAAATTAAAACCAGGGGACTGCTAAATAAACTTTGACCTTAATTAAAATCCGTAATGGACTATAATTGTACCGGGTTCATAAAGCCCTCATTGTTTTCAGGTACCTTGGAGGGGGACCAAAACCCTACTCCCTTGAGCAAGTGCGACCCCCTAAGGATTAAAGCCAAAAACCCAGTCTGCAACTGCCTTGTGTATCGCCTAGATTTCCGAAGTAATGGCGCTTCTATCATACGTGGTTGAGTAGGGCTTGGTCACCAATGATGACTCTTTGTTGTGTAGAGCATCGACCCTGTCTGAATTATTGAGCATAGGCCACGCCTTCACGGGGGTGTCTGTCTCATTGTCCTGCAGCCGAGTAGGTTCTTGCATGCTCATGGGTGATTCCGTTGCGAGCGAGAATAGAAGTATTGGTTTCACCTATCGGCTTCCTCTCTCTATTTCTTTGGCTGAGTAGGGATCCAGGAAGGGTTACAAGGACTCCAAAAAGTACAGACTACATGTTACACAGGAGGAGGACAAGTACGGGATACTCTTCTGGCAGTACTCTCTCTCCTATAGGGTAGCGTACTAAGGACTTGTTATAATATATGCCTGAAATCACAACTCCAAAAAATTAAAAGATAATAAATAGCCGAACTTTCACGGCTTCACATGACGTGAGTTAGTGAACCCGATTTTGTATTGTGTTTGTATGGATCTAGATTAAGGTTCAAAGATCAAGTCCCGTGCCTTTGCGCACATTTTGTTGTTTCTCCCTTTGACCACCCCGCTAAACCGAGCCTCTCTACTGTTTTACACTCCTTTTATTCCTCGTTGACCATCGTATCTTTCTTCCAACATCCAACCTTCTCTTGTGCTTCGCGAAGTTGATCCATAGATGGTTTTTGTCGGGACCATGCCGACACCCACATCGATTCCATGGACTCAACTCCGCCAATAAGTTCAAGGCGATTCCCGAGAACCCGATCCGGACTTTGCGGATCGATCTCCAGACTCCTCGTTTTCTACCTTCCTCTTGACCACCCAATAAAATGGGATCACTTTTGTCCCACTTTCGCCGTTGTGAATGGAAGTCGATTACAGTCTACATCCTTTTCCAGTCACAACATGCTGGGGTTGACCTGAATTCCAGCTTCATCACGGCAGCTGAACACAATTGCAAGTGATCTGATTTGGACTATCTCATTATGCAGATAGAGGATAGAGCGAGCCCTGGAGACTACTCCGGAGTTTATTTCGTCCGACTCAGACCCTGACATGACTCCTGGAGGAAAGGGCAAGGGTCAGCAGCCACCCCAACCAGAGGGGCAGGTGCCAGATCAGAATCAAGTCAATGCACAGCTACTGGCATCTATCCAGGCCATCCAGCAGCAGCTGACCGAGCAGGCCCTCACACAGACTGCATTCCAGTATATGTTGAATGATATGATGAACCGAGACGAGGGAGGAGGAGGCAGAGGCAGAGGAGGCAGGGGAGGAGGAGGTGGAGGCAGAGGTGGTGGTCCAGATGATGATCTCGAATTTCCACCACCACCCCAAGCCTACACTCAAAGAAAAATACAATCCGGGAGACAGCCAGATGACCGAGAGGATCCTCATTACACCAGTACACGCTCACTTTGGGCTGAAGCCCCAGTTCATTGATCTTCTCCCTGCATTCTATGGAAATACCAATGAAGAGCCGTACATTCACCTGCAGCAATTTGCCCGTATTTGCCGCACTACTCACTATTCCAATGTCCCTCTGGACATTGTCAAGATGATGGCATTCCCATTCAGCTTACAGGACAAGGCCCTCTATTGGGTCAACCATCTGGGGAAGGTCGTGACGACCTTGGAGGAGTTGAAGTCCGCATTTCTGCATAAATATTACCCTCTCGGTCGGCTCAACCAGATGCGAGCCCGTATCAGTAATTTCTCCCCAAGGACCCCATGAGTCAGTACACGAAGCCTGGGAGAGATTCACTGACCTGCAGGAGAAGTGTCCCCATCATGATATTCCGAAGACCAGCTTGGTCCAGCACTTCTTTGGGGGACTGAACATTGAAAGGCAAAGGCTCGTTGATGCAGCATGTGGGGGCTCACATTTTAACAAGGATGAAGACGTAGTCTGGCAAATATTTGAAGAAATGGCCGAAGGAGAGGCTACCCTCTCTTCATCCAAAGCACATCAGAAGAAGCCCCAGATCCTCCAGAAACAAGTACACATGGCAGCGTCTAAGGAGGAAGAGAGAGATGAGAGCTCCAACCTCAGTATTATCGGGGGCCATCTCTCTAAAGTTGACATCATCGAGAAGCGATCACAGGACCTCGAAAAATTCGCTGTGATCGAGAAGAGGACCCAGAACTTAGACAAGATTGATCAGATCAACAAGTACCTTGAACTGTTGGTGGGCACCATCAACTCTGTTTAGTCGGCGACACCATCGGAAGCTCCCACTGAGAAGAAGGACGAGCAGCAACCGCAGCATCATCCTCAGCCGAGCTAGCAGCCACCGGCAGTCCAGCACGTGTACTACGTGCAGGCGCCCGACCAGGGCCAGTCGCAGCAGCAGATGTTTGTGTACCAGCCAGAGTTTCTTTCAAGACCTGATCCAGTTTTCCCACCACCACCCCTGATTCAGGAAGTGAACGGGGTATGGACCAATGATGCACAACCGACCCGTCCTACTGGACAACCCTAGGGTCAGCTACTTGCCAACCGGCAATACCACCAACCTCAGGGTGGTCGTTTTGGGCAGTCCTCTCAGCCCCATCAGCAGTACCATTAGCCTCCCCAGTATGCCAATCAGTGGAGGCGGAATCTACCATACCAGCAGCAGCCGCAGTACCGTCATCCACAGCCATTTCATAAGTATGCGGCTGCTCCACCTCAACAATATCAGCATTATCCTCCCCCCTCGTATCAACAACTGCAACTTCCTGCACCACCGCATCACCACCAGCAACAACCTCCACACCCATCCAACCAACAGCAGCGTGGTCTGCACGCTGAACCTACTGAAGTACCCCCTGTGAACCCTACCATGGATTGTTTAGACCAGCTTGTTAAAGGGCTAGCGGAAATGACGAAGCGGCTTGATGACCTGACCGCCACCCGAACCACCATTCCGGCTCAGGTCGAAGCCAACCCCAATAATCTCAAGAAGAAAGAGCAGGTAGATTGTGATGTCCTGTCCGTGTCTGGTAATGATATAACTGTTTATTCTAATGTTGTTACTCTCAGGAGCGGTAGGTCCTTGCCTCCGCCTGCTACCACAAGTGGGTTGAATAAAGAAATAGGTGGATCGTCATCTTCCGCATCAGTCGTGCCAGCTACAGGGGCAGGTGAGGAGGAAGAAGAAGGAGAAGCCATTCCAGTCGCCGTGCACTACCATCAGTCCCAGCCAAAAATACAAAAAAATCAGCAAAAGAAAAAATAACAAAAAGAAGCTTGCAGCCGAAGCGAAGCCGCGCCAGCATTGGAGGAGCCGCTAGCCGCAGCCGATCCCTCGCCAGCCGACGGAGCAGACGCTTTACTTTTTGCTCGCCCTGCAGCACAGCATGTCCAGATATAGTTGTACTCCTTTTTGTGGTCTGGATGTACAACATTCTGTGGGCGATGATTTTGATGTAAATAAGAACTCTGATTTTCCTGCCAGTGATGTAC
Organism: Ottelia alismoides; assembly: GCA_037367405.1. Classification (NCBI taxonomy): domain Eukaryota; kingdom Viridiplantae; phylum Streptophyta; class Magnoliopsida; order Alismatales; family Hydrocharitaceae; genus Ottelia; species Ottelia alismoides. Next base: position 1,146,775 of record JAZKJV010002336.1, on the reverse strand, counting down.
ATATTCCTTTTCCTCATGCAATACAAAAATCCAATAAAATTGCAAAACGAAAAAAGGCATTGTCTGATCCAGGTGTTGTGGAAATATTAGATAAGTTGACTGTTGAAATTCCTTTGTTGAAGGCCGTGGAGTACATGCCAGCTGTGAAGAAAGGACTGAAGGAGGCATGTACTAACAGGCATCGTCCAGCGCAAGAAAACAGACGCCGAGATGTAGAAAAGTACGTTCTCTCCATGGCCACTGTTGCAGCCATTAGCAATCTCCCCCAGAAGAAACAAGACACAGGAGCACCTCTAATCAGTTGTGAGATTTTTGATCAGGTCTTCGAGCGCACTCTCCTTGACAGTGGATCTTCCATCAACCTTCTGCTATCATCCATAATGCAAGAATTCGGGCTGGGTCTGCTCAAGCAGACAAGTATGATCCTTCAGTTCGCTCACCGATCCGTCAAGCGGCCCCGAGGTCTTTTGGAAGATGTTGTAGTTAAAGTGCAGGAGATGCAATTCCCAGCTGATTTCGTAGTCCTTGATATGGACTCGCATGCACCCTTGCTCCAGACTCCTATCGACCTTGGCAGACCATTCCTTCGTACTTCAGGTGCCGTGGTTGATTACGGGTCTGGCAAGATTACTTTCAGCTCGAATACCCAGCAAATCACGATAAACATGAATAGAGAGCCGAATGCCACGACTGATGAAAGCCAGGCAGCATCCGAAGCAGACTGTGATTTTATTGCAGAGATCAGAGATTCATTCTTGTCATTGGACGATATATGGACCCGAGAAATACTCACTCTCGAGGAGGACTCGAAAAGCGCAGTCAGCTTATGCTCCGACGATTCTTTGGAGACAGATTCTCAGATGCAGGCGCAGCTTTTCGAGCATTCACTCCCGACCGAACATGATTAGCTTAGCGTAGAACCGTTCGACACATCACCAGGAACTCAACAGAATGATGAGGATGGTGGAAGCTTCAAAGAAGTACATCCCACCACTAGCATAGTATCTGAAGTGACAGATAAAGTGGACAGATCAAAACCAGAACTCAAGCCACTTCCTGCAGGCCTGAAGTATGCTTTCCTTGCGGGTAAAGAACAAATGTATCCGGTCATAATCAGCAGCAGGCTGAAGTCGGATCAGGAATCTCGTCTTCTCGAGGTTCTGGAACAGAACCGCAAGGCACTTGGTTGGAGCGTATCAGATCTCCGAGGGATAAATCCAGCCTTGTGTTCACACCACATCTATTTTGAAGAAGACGCCAAGCCGTCCCGCGAATTTCAAAGAAGGTTGAACCCTAACCTCAGGGACGTCGTCTTGAAGGAGATAACGAAATGGTGGGACGCAGGCTTTATCTATCCCATCTCCGACTCAAAATGGGTGAGCCTACTGCATGTAGTTCCCAAGAAGTCAGGGCTTATCGTGGTTATAAATGAAAAAGGAGAGGAAATTTCCACTCGGGTACCAACATCCTGGCGGGTGTGTGTTGACTACCGCCGTCTTAATGCAGCAACGAAGAAGGACCACTTCCCCTTGCCATTCATTGATCAAGTTTTGGAAAGACTTGCAGGCAAGGAGTTCTTCTGCTTTCTGAATGGGTATTCTAGGTACAACCAAGTGGCGATCTCCCCTGAGGATCAAGAGAAGACTACCTTCACTTGCTCGTTCGGCATCTACGCCTTCAAAAGGATGCCCTTTGCATTATGCAATGCACCTGCAACCTTCCAAAGATTCATGTTAGCAGTCTTCGTCGAGATGGTCGGCAATTTTCTCGAGGTGTTCATGGACGACTTCTCTGTCTATGGTGATAGTTTCGATTCTTGTCTTGAGCACCTAGACAGAGTGCTTCAGAAGTGCCAGGAAGTCAATTTATTGCTTTCATGGGAAAAGAGCCACTTTATGGTCACTGAAGGCATTGTGCTGGGCCACGTCGTTTCCAAACATGGCATGGAAGTCGACCCGTCAAAGGTGGATGTCATTTCAAATCTACAGCCACCTCAGTCAGTGAAGAATGTAAGGTCATTCCTGGGGCATGTGGGATTCTATAGAAGATTTATCAAGGACTTCAGCCGCATTGCCCGACCTTTAACAGGACTTTTGTGCAAGGAGACTGAGTTCATTGTAGATCAGCAGGTTCTCCTTGCTTTCAACCAGCTGAAGGAGCTTATCACTCAGGCTCCAATCTTACAGCCGCCCGACTGGACTCTTCCCTTTGAGATAATGACCGATGCATCAGACTTTGCAGTCGGGGCTGTTTTTGGGCAAAGGAAAGAAAAAGCACCCTATGCCATTCACTATGCTAGCAGAACATTAGATGAAGCACAGAGAAATTATACAGTGACTGAGAAAGAATTGCTGGCTGTGGTTTTCGCCCTTGAGAAGTTCAGATCCTATTTGTTAAGATCAAAAGTCATAATTTTTACAGACCACTCTGCTATCCGGTACCTACAGCAGAAGAAGGATGCTAAGACAAGACTGATTTGTTGGATCCTTCTCCTCCAGGAATTTGATTTGGAAATCAAGGACAAGCCTGGAGTTCAGAATGTGGTAGCAGACCATCTCTCTAGAATAGAGCAGCATGAGCCTCCTCTGAACAATGCACCTATCACAGAAACCTTTCCTGACGAATCAATCCTTGCAGTGGATTCTCTTCCTTGGTATGCTGACATAGTCAACTACCTCGCTTCTGGGGTAACACCGTCGGATTGGACGAAGAATCAGAAGAACAAATTCATGTCGACCATCTGCTTCTACTAATGGGAGGATCCTCTTTTATTCAGGGATGGAGTAGATTGCATTTAGCGCAGGTGCATTCCTCAGGAGGAGCAATCTAGTGTCCTCGTGCATTGTCACTCGCTCGAATCTAGTGGACATCACTCTGGAGATCGTACGACAGCAAAAGTACTTCAATGTGGCTTCTGGTGGCCCACATTATTCAGGATGAAGCAGAATTCGTCAAACGATGTATTGACTGTCAGAGATTGAAAGGTATACTCACTACCAAAGATTCAATGCCTCTGAAAATCATTCAGATAGCAGACGTTTTCGATGCATAGGGCATTGACTTCATGGGACCTTTCCCTAACAGTCAAGGTTTTGAGCACATCCTTCTTGCCGTTGATTACATGAGTCGTTGGGTTGATGCTGTCCCTGCTCGAGCCGCTGACAGCCGAACTGTATGCCAGTTCCTGAAGAAGAACATCATTTCGCGGTTCGGGATACCGAAAATTCTTATATCAGACGGGGGTAGCCACTTCATTAACAAAGAGGTCAAGAAATTGACGAAGGAGTACGACATCGACCATCGTGTCGCATCTCCTTATCATCCTCAGACCAATGGCATGGCAGAGCTATCAAATAGAGAAATCAAGACTATCCTGCAGAAACTTGTTAGGCCAAACAGAAAAGACTGGTCTCAACTATTGGACTCGGTCCTATGGGCTTACAAGACCGCCTACAAGTTTTCCTTGGGCATGTCGCCCTATCGTCATGTATATGGGAAGCCGTGCCATTTGCCCGTGGAATTAATTCACAAGTCTTTATGGGTGACCAACAGTTGCAATCTGGACTCACGCAAAAGTGGTCAGAAAAGAAAGGATGATCTGAAGAGACTCTTGGAATTCTGAGACTATGCATACGATTACACATTGATGTACAAGGAGAAGGTGAAACGCTGTCATGACCGGCACATCAGACGAAAGTCCTTTGACGTTGGACAGAAGGTGTGGTTATTTGATGCAAAGTTGCGGATATTCCCGCGAAAATTAAAGAGTAAGTGGACAGGGCCATTTCGAATTTGTGAAGTGTGTGACAATGGAAGTATTGCTATATCAGAATTGTCCCCTGATGCACAACCATTCGTCGTCAACGGTCAACTTCTCAAGATGTACCTTGAACCAGGCACATTCTTGGCCGTTGTTGACTCCATCCAGCTCGTGCACCATGATGACAGATCCACAGCAGTTGCGGCATCAAAAGATTCAGACTATCCAATCCAACAACTGTTTATCTGATTTTCTTCTTTTCTTCTTTTCTTCTTTTCTTCTTTTCTTCTTTTCCTTTTCTATCTTCTCTGTGTATCAAAAAGGTGCCGCCCTTGTAGACAGTTTTCTATACTTAGGACGTACTTTGTCTTAAGTATAGGGGGATTGTGCACCCCGAGTTTTCATTCCATTTTCGATTCTCTCCATTGTCTCCTCTTCTTGTCTATACTTAGGAGTATCTTACCCTAAGTATAGGGGGAGACAATCTGAGTACGATCTGTGTATTCCCACCCTTGACCATCCCTGCTTCTTGTACAGTCTGCTATACTTAGGATTACTTGATCCTAAGTATATGGGGGACGATCAACTTCTCATTCATTCATTTCATTCATATAGATTCTTTAGATCTGTCTATACTCAGTACGAGTTATGTCTTTGCTTTTCCTTTCAACCTATGAGGACATAGCTCAATCTAAGTATAGGGGGGTCGTATATACCATGTATATACTATAAGCCATAACTCATACTGAAAAATAAAATATCACCTAAATATAAAATATAATGAAAAAAGTAGTCCTATAATAATAAAAGATGATTGTGAGCTCCTCAGGCTCTTTGTACTTGTACTGATTATTAAGTCAGGAAAAGTGTTTTGTGAAAGAAAATTTTCTTTGAAAAACCTTGTGAAAATTGTTTGAAAATAGTGTGTACAAGTATTCAACCTTTAAGAAAATTAGTTTTGTGTGTAAATTTATTTTCTTTGAGTGAAATCAAAATTTGTGAAAACTAGTGTGCAAATGATTGTAAAAATTTGATTGTCAAAATTGTTTTGAAAAACCTATCTATGCTGTGTAAAACCTTTGTAAAATCATTTTCAAATACGTGTACATGTTTGCAAAATTAATTTGGACTAGAGTTCTCAAAAATCTTTTGAAAAGGATTCTCGAATAAGTCTGAGGAGTCTGCACAAAAATCTCTCATTCGTAAATAAGGAATAATCACAAATAAAACTTATAAAAACCAAAACCATATTGTATAACAAATACAGTTTTTCTTCTTTTTTATATACTGATTAATAAATCAGGTTAGATACCTATACAGTATGATTTGAAAAATAGTGTGACCTGTTTTGAAAAAATTGCTGTGAAATGTTTTCAACTTGTGTGAAATTAATTTGTGTGAAAAATCTTTTTCTTTGTGTGAAATAAAGGATTTGAAAAACCTATGTGCAAATGTTTTGAAAAATGCTTGTCAGAATTATAGTGAAAAATGTATATATAGTGTGAAAAATCTTTGCAAAAATAGTTTTCAAATGTGTGTAAATGATTGCAAAAATTATCGTGTACTATAGTTTGCAAAAATTATTTTCAAACTAGATCTGAGAAATAAAAGCATTATTACAATACTTGTAACTTGTAAATAAAATACATAAAATTCTTTCTGGACAACCTAAATAAACTACTTCATTAAAACCTGTAAAGTCTTTATAAATCCATACATTTTGTAAATAAAGCGGCCCGCCCGTGTAAATAATTGTATGTACCTTTTTGTATGTGTTAAGTTTTTATTTGCAAAAATTCTTTGTGTAAAAACATTCTTTGATTCTTTTAAATTCTTTGCGAAAAATTGCATCATTCATTGTGCATAACATAAACATACCATTCATATTCTTTTTGAGTGAGCTTGATGATTGAATCAGTCTAAGAAAGTCTCAAATTGGAGCTTGGTTGGACCTTACCGCACCTAACTGCACTGGAACCTTATGGGAACTAGGCTTAAGGTACTTCAGGTCTACACAGACTTAATTCTTTGAGGAATCAGGGCTGGGTTCAAGTCACCTCAGTGGACTAACTAGAACTTTTCGAGACACACGTATGACTCTTGTCGACCGTGACCTAACTTGGACACTTGCACCTTTCACTTGACTCAACTCAGTTGGAGTGGTGAGGGGGTTGGATTTTCCAGTCTGAGACGCACACGGGTGGAAACATTCGTCCTCGTCTAGGGAGGGAAGTACACCCCAACCTGGTCCAGTAGCCATGAGGTCTAAAGACAGGAGATTGTGGGGTGCAATAAAGCTTCAAAAGAGGGATAGTCTACTGGCTCAAGAAGAAAAACTCCTTATGTAAATGCTGCTGTGAATAGTATGTTGAAAAAAAATGGTTAGGCTTGTACAAAAATAAAATGCTGCAAAGTATGTATATATGTTGCAAAGCCAATAAGCAAGCTTGAGTTCCAAAGTCAAATATGTGAGCCTGCAGCTGGATGACTTGACTACACTGGTCTTGCATCCCAGGATAGGTAGCTACACTGGCTACCGTCCATTCTTCTCTTCAGCCCCTCCTCTTGAGCTGGTTGCCACTTGAACTTAGAAGGGAATACCCTGCTTCTCAAGGAAAGAGCTGTTGGATTGGGGAATCATTGGGTCGTCATTCTGGAGAAGTCAGTTCCTTTGTCATTTCAGTTGGGGAGAGCCACTATCACTTACATTGTACAAGTCAGCTTCATAGTTATAAGGGTTTGTGTATGATGTAGACCAGTTCTGACCAAGCTATTGAGGTGGGTTGAACCGAGTTCTGTGACTATCGAAGGCTGTTGTATTTTAGAGCTGGTGCCCGACTAGGTTCCAGACACATCTACACCCAAGGTCTGACAGGAGCTCCAAATTAAGATTTTATAAAGAAACGCATGGCACTGAAAACATCCTTATTCACTCTATCCTTCTTTAAGTCTCCTTTTTCTTTTCTTTATTCTTTTTGTACTTATTGCATAAGTGGTTGCTAGGGACTAGCAAAGGCAAGTATAGGGGGGTGATGAATCTCCATTTCATCACCTTTATTCTATCATTTTAGCCTCAAAAACCCCAACAAATGCATGTAAATAGCATCAAATCGTACATAATAGCATTCATCACTCATTGTATTAATTATACATTAAATAAGGTTTTTAATGCCAAAATTATAGAATAAAGAAGAGAAAAGAAAACGGAGTAAAATATTGCAAATATTTTATGACCCGAACCCCGAGACCAAGGCCAACATGGATTTGGTCGACAAGTAATAAAGTAGGGGGAGATAAGGGCCAGTGTACAATAAATACCTCATTTATTCATGCATTTATTAATGCATTTTTGACACCTATTTTTTACATAATTATTTATTCATCAAATAAAGAATCTTTGTTCATGAAAGTTGTAGATAACAATATAAATAAAAATACAAAATTGAGTTTGTGTAAAAATAAGACTCAGTGTACATTTTATACACAGAATAAAAAGCCAAAATCTCAACTTCACAGACCCATATCTTGCAAATAAAAACTCCAAATCACCCAAACTCACCTCTAATTGTATATAGCTTTCCAATAGCTATTTAATAAAATTGGTTTCATAATTTTTGGAGTCCATATGCAAAAGTTAGGTTTTTGGCCCTCATTGTGCAGCCTGCCTGATTAAAATATTCAATTTATTCATTGACCATTATTTTTATCCAATTATATTTTTAGAATTTTGTAAATCATGTGTATAATACATGTACATATTGAGATTAAAAGAAAACCAAAAAGAATTGGTAAAACAAAATAAGCTTATGTAAGACATAGGAAAATACCTATGTTAAGTATGTATATAAATAAAAGGAGACTTAATTATTTTATTCTTTATTCATCTATATTTTTATAATAATGTATACATTATACATAACTTATTAAAAATACAAATTCAAAATAAAAACCAAGAAAATACATTAAATAAATAAAGTATATATAATACATAGGTAAGAGACCTATAACTATACCAACATATACATATACCTATTTATTTAAAAATGAAAATAAACTCATAAAAATTAAATAAAACAACCCACACACTCACAAAAATCAATTATAAATTTATAAAATAAGATAATAAAATAATAAAATAAAATAAACAAATTAAAAATAAAATACACAAAATACTTGTAAATACATACATATATACATTATTAAAATAAAACTATAATAAAATACTTCAGAAAATAAAAAAAAATCGTAAATAAATACTACATGAAATAATACACAATTTTTATTCTATAAGGAAAAAATAATAAAATCATCTACTAAGTTAAATAAATCAATTTTGAGTAAAGTTCCCTATTTTGTCTTTTTGTGGCCGATCTGGACCAATGGGGCGCCAGCCCTTGTTGACCGCCCGGTCAACTGTCCCATCCGGGACCTAGCGCCTCTGAACTGTCATTTCCCTGGATTTCGTCCCTTTTTTACAGCCATCTCGTCCATCGATCGAGCTCGCTTTCTTCACAAGAAATGATCTCTGATGATCACTGATACCCGCCGATAACTTGGATCAATTTGATACTCATTGGATTAAGCAATAATCGCCGGTCAATAAGGCTCCAGGCCATTGTCTATAAATAAGAAGGTCCGCTCCCTTCCTCAAATTTGGCCAATTTCATCCACCCAAAACGCCTTGATTTCGATCATGGGACTTTCCTCGTGACAGGGGGATTGCTCCAGCACCTGGAATCGGCCGGAGGAGGGACAATTTTGACGCTGCGGAGCTCCGACGTCAGTCCTGCTCCCTGGTGGCCCCCAGGTATAAGAGCTGCCCCATTATTGTGTTTTAGTTAGGTTTTAATGTTTGCTTTTGATTCCCGTTATTAGTTTAGTATGTAGTTAGTTAGTTTAGCTTAAAATCCAAAAAAACGAAGTTCGCCGGAGCTCGGCTCCGGCGACTTCTTCACGGTGACATCAAGTGTATCCGACCGCCTTTCGCCTCCCACTTCGTTCCCCATCGTATTCTCCATCGATCGCTCATCTTCGTTCAACCCAGGACCTCTGGTCTTGGCGAATCGGAGCTCCACCTCCGCCTATCGCCGGAGCTCCTCCGCCTCACCCCATTTTGCTATAGAGCTTCAAAACCTGGGGTCGAGGAGGTAGCCCTCGCTCCCCCAGTTCTTCCTATGCAGGTCTAGCGAAGAAAGGAGCCCATCTGGGCTCGATTCAAACAAGGAAGAGGTTCCTGGAGGTCTTGTCCTTCATCGACCTCGTCCTAGCTCTTCGGACCTCCAGGAGCCATGGCGAGACCATCAGCAGACGCGGGGAGCCTCCAGCTACATTCAGACCACCTCAGACGCGCGGGAGACGCCCGGAGGAGCACAAGCTTCACGATCGAAGCTCGCCGGGGGCGAGCTTCTTCCCTGTTCTTCCAGACACCTCCAGCGCCATCGGATCAGGAGGCAAGGCCCAGATCGCATAGGAGACGTCCGATGAAGACACGCACCAACCGTCAGATCTGCGAGGAGCATCTAATCTGAACCCTTCATCGGTGAACCGGTATCCGCCGTCGGATGAGCGACGCGTGTCCAAGTGAAACCCTCATCGTCGTCCGTCAATGCCTAAATGAGGGGTAAATTTCTTATTTTACCCCAGTCCTTTTTGTATTTATTGTTTACCCCTATAAATAAAAGTGTAAGTTTATTTTAGCGTGAAAATTTTGCATGGACCCCCTTGTATTTTCCAGAAATTGCTTTGAGGACCAGTCCACATCACCTCACGTGTACCCCCACGTGAGGTAGCGAAATTGCACAAGCACCCCTGTATGTTTGTAAATTAACCTTTAGTCTATAAAATAAAATTTCTCGTGTAATATTTTTGTGAAAACTTATAAAAAGGACCTTGAAATTTTGGAAATTACGTTTTGGTCCCTGTGGGTGCGGAGCACGTGTAGTCCCACATGCTGGGTATTTTGCGCTAAGGCCCCTGGTAGGTTTTATATTTCATTTTGGCCCTTAAAATTGCAGAGCACGTGTTGTAACTTTGGTGTTTTTGCACAGAAGCCCCTGCCTTTATTTTTATTTGCAAAAATGCCCCTGCTAGGCCATATATTTTTGTAGGCTTTGTCCATTTATTTCATGCCTCATATTAACTTGAAAAATTTTGCAAAAATGGATTTATGCTCATGATAGTTTGCTCTTGCACGTCATATTTTTAATCTTTAATTTTGTTGAATTTTTGCATTTATTAAAAATAAAAAAACATGCATTTTATTTAATGTCTAATTTATAAAATACCCAAAAAATAGTAAAACACCTCGAAAAATTCCAAAAAAATTACCTATGGTCTATTTTATCATCTATTAGTGTCAGTCCAAAAATAACTAAAAATCTCAAAACCAAAACCCTAAAAATTAAAAAATACTCAAAAACTTCTAAAAAATATAAAAAATTCTAGAAAACTCAAAAAATTGCAAACTCAAGTCCTGTAATTTCTATATTTTGTCCTATTTCTTTTAAAAAATAGTTGAAAAAAATTTTGTGGCTGATTTATATTTTTAATTTCCATTTTATCCCCAGCCAGTTGCTTAATCCCTGTTTCCCTTATCTTGCTATTTAAAAATACCAAAAATCTGTTGAAAAATGCCCAAAAATCACAAAAACAGTAAAAATTATGAAAAATACCAAAAAGATTTTATTTCTGTATTTTTGAGTATTTTTATATATTTTTATAAATATTGTATCACTCCTCTCTCCCCTTTATACATATATTCCCCTATTGAAAAAAATGTATATATATATAAATAATTATTAATATATAAATCTCTTGAATGAAATTAAAGAATATATATATATATATATTATTTATATATCTACATATATATATCTAATGTATGTATTATATGCTATATACATATCCTCTAGGGATATATATATCTTTATATATTTATATTACATAAATAATATATATATATATATATTACATATCATAGTATTATAATATTAAAAAAAATTATAAAAATAAAAACCCACAAAAATAGGCTTCACCCAAGGATGACTCTGTGGTACATGCACATCTTAGGCTATTGCACTTTTGTATTGCTCTCTGTGGTTCGACCTCTACATGCTTGTTCACTATACATTTTGTGGTAGAGTAATAAATGTTAATTCACACTTTTGGGACTCAATTTGTTTATTCTTTTATTGTGGGTTAATTGCTGGTTAACAAGGGTATTCTGCGAGCGATCGCCTCAGCGACACCTTATATATATATATTATTCATTGTGACCCTTGTGGACCATCCGTGTTACCAACAGACTGTTGTACAATCGTGACCCCATCAGCAGACAGTAGGGAATGGGGAATGGTCAGCCTCACTGACCTTCCCCAGCTCACCAGGAAACCAGCTCTGTCCCCGCACCACACTATATTCAGTCCATACCCGAAAGAGGGTTCCAGCCTCAATAGCACCATCAGCAGCAACGCACATTCCACTCGGGCCAGCAGGGCCCGACACCATCCCACCAGCAACTGCAGTATCGGTATGGCCAACAGGGCCAGTACAGAACCTCATCCGCAAGTCAGCATCAACAAGCCCAGCCCACCTAATTGGAGTCCCTCACATTGGCGATCCCGACCCTGTCTGATAGGGTCCAACAGATCTAGAATGAGTATCTAGATATGAGAACCGATCTGAATCATGTCTCTCATACCCAGGATCAATAAATGGTGCCAAAGACCCCAATTCCCGCACAGGTTCAGGCCAACCCGAACAGCTTAACCCATGTCCAGAACCGACCTCATGATCAGGTATATTATTCAAATAATTATTTATCTGAACATGACATCCTTTCGTATGATAATGTGAATCATATGTCCCTAAGGAGCAGAAGGACCGTGACCATACCTGATCGGGCACGGGCACCGGAAGAAGGAGCCGCCAAGTCTCTACCTGAGGAGGACTTGGAGGAAGAAGAGGAGCAGCACCACCATAACCACTGGCAGAAGAAGAGGACTTCTGGGTCCTCGAAGCAGCAAACTCGCACCAGCAGAGAGTCCGATGAAACTGATGAAGAGCCCGCACCTCCATCTGAGGAGGACCGTCAAGAAGTCACGGAAGACGCATCATCAGTTTCGCCTCAGCATTTTCCTTTTAGTCATAGTCAGAGTCCGAGTCATGTACAAAACTCAGTTCCAGAATTCAATGAAAACATTTTTGTTTCAGAACATGAGTTGGAGTGAATAATCCCTTTCCCCCGAGCTCTCAAGTGTGGAAAGAAGAAAACAAAAAAATCCAAAAAGATGACCCTGACATGGTAGAGTTCTGCAACAAACACATCAAGGTCACAATCCCCTTTGACAAGTACGTGGAAATGACTCCTGCATTTCAAAAATACCTTAAGGTGAGATGCACACCTAATAGAGTAAGCAGGAAGACCAAAAGCCGTGTTGAGAAACACGTTCTGTCAGTAGCCACGACTTGTGCAATAAAGAACTCGTTTCCAAGGAAACGAAGAGACATGGGTGCACACTATGTAGTGAGTCATGTTGATGACATCGTATTTGCAAGCACTCTCCTAGACAACGGTTCCTCAATTAACTTAATGCCTACAACCCTCTATGAGCGGCTTAATCTCGGACCTCTTAGGAAATCTAGAGCCCTCATGCAGTTCGCTGATAAATCAACCAAGAGGTACCAAGGAGAATTGAGGAATGTTGTGATCAAAGTCGAGGGTCAGGAATACATGGTGGACTTCACGGTCCTAGATGTGGAAACCCCTCGTAACTGGAGAGACTCCCAGATCATCTTAGGTAGGCCCTTCCTCAGGACAGCGGGGGCCTTGTTTGATTACAAGATCTGGAAGATCCAGTTCCAAACTCCAGGCGGAGATGAGGAACTTGAGATGAAGCAGACCAGATGGCAGAGACTGGATTCTGAATCCAGCACCGAGTACTCTTCAACCGAAGCAGACTACGATCATGTAGACATAGTTGGGCCATGGAGACAGAACCCAACCAGCACCAATGAGTCCCTCCCCTACAGAGATGATCCCGTGCATAAGTCAGTTTGCGAGGTCCTCAGAGACGAGTACAGCTCATAACATGCATCTCCCTACATCTTCGATGACTTAGAGGCCTAGCTGGGCCTGTCAGTCCTTCCCTCTTTAGGACAATCGGAAGATGAGGATGACGAGTCAGACGTGTCTTTTGCCGATTGCATGGAGACCTTTGACGATCCGACTCCAGAGATGAATAACATGGTGGCAGCAATTACAGAGAAAGATCCAGCCACTTCCAACACCGAGCCAGATTCGATTGAGCCAGATTTCCTAGATGATCACACCTTACCTGATCTCAAGCCCTTACCCACAACACTGAAATACACCTTCCTTACAGGTCAGGACAAAAAATATCCTATCATCATCAGTTCACGATTGATCGAGGAGCAGGAATCTCGCTTGCTAGAGATTCTGGAGAAAAACCGCAAGGCGATAGGCTGGAGCATTTCTGACCTATACGGGATAAATCCCGCTCTGTGTTCGCACCATATTAACTTGGAGAATGAAGCCAAACCCTCTCGTGAATTCCAACGTCATTTAAATCCAAATTTACGAGAGGTAGTTAAGAAGGAGATAGAGAAATGGTGCAACACGAGTTTTATTTATCCCATCTCCGACTCTAAATGGGTGGCCCCGATCCATGTGGTCCCGAAAAAGTAGGGAATTCAGACGATTACCAACGAGGATGGAGAGGAGATCATGACGCGAGTGCCCATGGCGCGTCTGTGTGGATTACAGATGCCTGAATGCCGTGATGAAGAAGGATCATTTCCCCCTACCATTCATTGATCAGATCCTAGAGAGACTAGCGAGGAAAGAGTTCTTCTATTTCTTAGATGGGTTGTCGGGTTACAATCAAGTAGCCATAGCTCCGGAGGACCAGGAAAAGACCACGTTCACATGCCCCTTTGGTACCTATGATTTTAGGCGCATGCCCTTTTGGTTATGCAATGCTCCATGTACTTTTCAAAGGAGCATGATTGTTGTATTCGCTTAAATGGTCGGCGAATTCCTGAAAGTCTTCACGGACGACTTCTCGGTCCATGACGATTCCTTCGATTCTTGCCTTAGGAATCTGGACCGAGTCCTCAAACGTTGTTGTGAGGTCAATCTGGTGCTCTCATGGGAGAAAAGTCACATCATGGTGACGGAGGGCATTATGTTGGGGCACGTCATCTACAAGAGAGGAATTGAGGTTGACCCTGCCAAGGTGGACGTGATTCGACGACTCCTGCCACCAACCAACATCAAGCAGTTGCAGTCGTTTCTCGGGCATGTCGGATTCTATCAGAGATTCATCAAGGATTTTTCTAAGATTGCCCGATCGCTAACTGAGCTTTTAGGCAAAGACATGGACTTTGTTGTTGATCACAATTGTCTTGAGGCCTTTAAGCTATTGCAAGGAATGATCATGGACGCCCCGATCCTGCAAGCCTCAGATTGGTCTCTACCATTTGAGATCATGACAGACGCCTCAGATTATGTTGTTGGGGCTGTGTTAGGACAGAGGAGGGATGACGTCCCATTTGCAATTCACTATGCAAGCAAAGTGCTTGATACCGCTCAGCGTAACTATATAGTTACAAAAAAGGAGATGCTTGCAGTAGTGTTTACCTTGGACAAGTTCAGATCTCACTTAATTGGATCCAAGTTAACTGTGTTCACTTACCACACGACGCTACGATACTTGATGAAGAAGAAGGACACAAAGGTGCATCATCTTCGATGGATTTTGCTTATCCAGGAGTTTGATTTGGACATCCGTGATAAACCTGGAAAGAAGAACGTAGTAGCCGATCATCTCTCTCGTCTCAAAGATCTTAATACTTCCGAGGATTCACCTATTCGAGACTCCTTCCCTAAAGAGTCGATTTTTGTTATCGACTCACTCCCATGGTATGCCAACATCGTGAACTATCTTGTCTCCAAGAAGGTTCCCGAGGGTTGGCTGAAGAGCCACATCGACCGACTGAAGTCGGACGCTAGACACTACCATTGGGAGGATCCGATCCTTTTCTTTGAAGGATCGGATTGTGCCTAGAGACGGTGTATTCCTCAGGAGGAATACTAGAGTGTCCTTTCTTTATGACACAACTTGGAGGCAAGAGGACACCACTCCAGGAAGAGGACCGCATGGAAGGTACTTCAGTGTGGCTTTTACTGGCCGACTCTGTTTCGCGATGCCATCACCTTTACGAAGTCGTATCCTGTATGCAAGATAATGGGCGGAACTGTTGGTTCCAAGGATGAGTTGCCAATGCAGCCTGTCATCATTTGTGATGTCTTTGACGCCTGGGGCATCGATTTCATGGGCCCATTCCCTGTCATCCATGGGTTCAAATACATCCTTCTTACGATAGATTAGTTATCCAGGTGGGTGGAGGCTATCCCGACTCGAGCCGCATACGACAGGACTGTTTGTAAATTCATCAGAGAGCACATCATCTCCAGGTTCGAGATCCTCAAAATGATGATATCAGATGGGGGTAGCCACTTTGTAAATCGCGAGGTGAAGAAACTCCTGAAGGACTACGGCATCGAACACCGTGTCGCTAGTCCTTACCACCCACAAACTAATGGTATGGTTGAGATGTCGAATCGGGAGGTGAAGACTATATTGCAAAAGCTTGTCTGCCCAGACTAGAAGGACTGGTCTCAGATCTTGGATCAGGTCCTATGGGCGTATAGGACAGCTTACAAGACACCATTAGGAACCTCCCCATTCCGAATGGTATTTGGAAAGCCATGTCATTTGCCCGCAGAACTAGTGCATAAATAAGAATGGGCAATCAAGAAGGTCAACTAGAACACACACCTTGGGCAGAAGCAGAGAGAAATGGATCTGAATGAGCTGTTGGAAGTCAGAAACCGTGCATATGACAACAGTTTGGTGTACAAAGACAAGGTGAAGCATTGGCATGATAGATATATCAGACGAAAGACCTTTGTTCCTGGACAGAAGGTATGGTTGTTTAATGCTAGGCTGAAGATCTTCCAAGGCAAGTTGAAGTCCAAGGGGACTGGCCCTGCAGCAGATGATGCAGATGACGCACCGACATTCCTAGTGACGCACCGATGTGTCGAGATCTCAGATCTCGCAGATGACGCACCGACATTCCTAGTGAATGGACAACTGTTGAAGCACTTCGTCGAATCCAATGAGCAGTTAGTCCATGTTGAGGAGATTGTATTCATGCATGAGACAGATTCAGCAGATACACCTCGAGCCGCATATGAGACCTTGCAGCAGTGAGCTCTAGCCATCAGCAGCATCTTGAAAGATTCAGACTGACTCACTTGTATATATCATCATTCCTGTACATTTTGTCCTTTTTCCCCGTGACACTAGTAACCCATCCCCGCCTCATTGATCACTATCTTGGACTATACTTAAGATGACCAGATCCTAAGTATAGGGGGCATGAGCCACCTGAGTTTGTTCACTGTACATTCTCTAGATCACATCGGTCCTCATACTCACTCGTGTCCTATACTTAGGCTGACCAGAGCCTAAGTATAGGGGGGGACCAATGCCTGCCATGTATATACTCCTCCATTTCTCATCTTAACCCGGCTCACCCCATTTTTTATCTTCTTTTACACTTAGGTTGCCAGAGCCTAAGTATAAGGGGCGGAGCGACTTCTATACATTTTTGTTATTTTAGCTCTCCTACGCTTAGCACAAGCTATGTCTTTTTCCTCGCTTTTCGTGCTCTAAGGACATAGCACACGCTAAGTATAGGGGGGCGTGTATATATTACATATATACTTTACCCATAGCTCGTACTTTCACGTATTTTCGCGTATTCTTTGTATATATTATGCAATAATTACGGGTCGGTAAAAATTGAAAAAAAATTTACTTGTATAATACTTGTAAAAATTTTGTAAAAATTGAAAAAAGACTTCTTGTAAAATACATGTATACTTGTATATTGTATAACACTTGTAATTTGTATAATACTTATAAACTCGTATAAATAATTGTAAAATAGGATGTATACCAAAAAAATCATGTATACTTTGTACAAATTGTATCAACTAAAAATTGTTGTAAATAACAAAAAATTGTTGTATACCAGAAAAATAAAAGAAAAAGGCGTCTTATTTACTCTTACATATTATCTCTACATCTGAAAAGAAAAGAAAAAGAGTCTTGCATTTCATTCATCTACATAGCATGTCATCTACATCTCATCTACATATCTTGCATATGGAAGGTGAAAAGCTAGTGGGTTCTGAACCAAGTTATGAGTAGATATTGAGGATGGACTTGATTTGACCTTAATCCACATAATTTCAGATGAACCTTATAGGTGATGGAGTTAAGATTTCTTAGGTCAAGTGACTTAATTCTTTTGAGTCCGCAAGTCTATGTTCACATGTCATCTTGATTAGTCTAAGTAGAATATCTCATGCACACGCATGATTCTTTTATATAATGACCTAACTTGGACATGAACCATGCATGTAGCTCTTCATTGATGAGGTGGTGAGGAGGTAGAATCCTTTAGCTTGGAGTAGCACACGGGTGGAAACATTCATCCTCCTCTAGGGAGGGTAGTGCATCTCAACCTGGTCTGGTGATGTTGAAGTCTAAGGACGAGATGCTGTGGGTTGCAATAATGCTTCAAAAGAGGGATAGTCTACTGGCTCAAGAGGAAAAACTCCTGATGTACATGCTGCACCTTGTATATAGTTCAAAAAAAAGAAAAAAAAAGAGAAAAAATGCAAAAACTCCAAAAAAATCAGACAAGTTCAAGTGAAAATAAAATACCTGTCGGAGTATGTATATTAGCAAGAAGTCTGCAGCTGGATGACTTGGCTACACTGGTCAGGCATCCCGGGATAGGTAGCTACACTGGCTACCGTCCATTCTTTTCTCTACCCCCTCCTCTTGAGCTGGTCGCATTTGAACTTAGAAGGGAATACCCCGCTCCTCGAGGAAAGAGTTACTAGACCGGGTTACTTGAGTTACCTTGTTAGAGGAGGCTGGTTCTGAGCCATTTCTGATGTGGAGAGCTATTTTACACTTACACAGTACAAGTAAGAATCATAGTCATCGGAACTTTGCGTCTGAGGATTTGTTCTGACCTGACTATTGAGGCGTCTTGAATAGAAGACTTGTGGAACTTGAAGTCTGTTAGGTCTTAAATTCAGATCCCGATAAGGTTCCGCCACACAATTAATCCAAAGGTCGAGTCACTCTCCATTTTCAACTTTTGTTCATGACCTTGGTATGGAACCCAAAATCATTTCACTCTTGCATTTCATTTAGTTGCTCGGGGACGAGCAAGGTTTAAGTATAGGGGGGTGATGAATCTGTGATTCATGACTCTAAAAGTTGAAAATAGAGCTTTGTTCCCGAGTAATTAGCTTCATATTTCCACTTATATTGCATAATTAGCATTCATGCATGCATTGATAACATATGCATTTTATCATTCATATTGCATAAATAAGAAGCCAAATTCATCTGTAAATATTCACCTGTATATTAGCTAAAATACCCTATTTGTATATATTTTATACTAACTCGGAATCCAATAAAACCAACTCTATAGTGTATATATTACTAACACTAATTAAAGAAAAATATCAAAAAAATACAAACTTGTAAAATTACCCAAAAAACCCCCAAACCCAGTTGGAGACCTTACACCTTAGAATGCACATATCTCTCTCATACAACCTCTGAATTAGGTATACTCACTTTTAAAGTAATATACATTCAAAGACCTTCGAAACAAGACCAATTTCATTAAAATCGGAGCTCGTATGCAAAAAATGAGTTTTGGGCCCCTTTTGTATATTGTACATATTGACCGTTTTACCCATGTATTTTATCCTTTTATTTTCTTAATTATTAAAAATCCAAAAATAAATAGATTAAGTTGTAAATATTATTCTCATATTTTTCTTAACTTTATTTGATTTTTCTCTTAATTAAAAATGACAAAAAAAATACAAAAGATAAAATACGGTATTTTATATCTATAAGGTAACACCCAAAAATACATTTTATACAGATGATTTCATTTGATTTTTGGCCCTTATAAAAATTGTAGATCTCGTCGAGACGAGTAACTTTTGTGTTGATCACTTTTTGATTTAACCTTTTTTGTTATTTCTTTCTGATTTTTCTTTGCATTTAGTTGTGGATTTTTCTCGGAGCAACACGTGGCAACTCCTGGAGCCGCCATGTGTCGCCTCGTCATTCACTCACTTATGCCATCTCCCTCCTTCATCCTAGGCCGTTGGATGAGGGGGTCATCCATTAACGGCCATCCTCTTCTCTACCCATTCCTCCCCCACTCCCCCTTAACTTGAGGGAGATGCCATCGACACCTCCAATCCATACCCCATCTCCTCCACCTTCTCCATCTCTTCTCCAACCGCACCCTCCTCCTCTTTATATCCTCTCCATCTCCCACATTCATCCCCATCCACCATCTTGACCACACAATCCTTGAGCTCTGCTCTCTTCTTGGTGACAGCAAGTGAGATCCACCATGTCGAGCGAAGACAGGATCCTTTTGCTAGGCGAGATCCAGGGGCATCGGTCCTTGTTGCTGCTGCTCTTCGCCGCAGCCGAGCTCCGCTTGCCGCGCGTCGAGCGACGACCTGAGTAGCTTTGCTTGTCCCTCCATAGGCATCACCTCCATCACCTCCAGGTAATCTTCTTCTCCCTTTCTTCTTCTTCCTCATTACACACCCATTCTCTCTCTCATCGATTCACCATCTTCCATCCATCAAATCGCCAAACAAATTGTGTTTTCACAGATAAATCACACGTTGCGAACGCGACGATGATTTCTAATTAATTTTTCGAAATAATTTCATCAACCAATTACTCCAACATTTAAGCCCGCTAAACAAATGCATGTGAAGCAGTGGATTTTGTGAAATCCCCTGTTCCCTCCTCACGTCCCTCTCCCATCTTCCATCTCCACCTTCAGCTAGCGTGCCACTGCACCTCCACCAGAGCCGAGCTTGGCTCGAGCTTTCTCCTTCATTGTAGGTATATCCAGCGTAGCCCGCGCCCCCACTCAACCCGTCACCAACGGGCCACCTCGTGCGCGCCACCCCGCCGAGTGCGCGCGCCCATCGCTGTGCCTCATCTTCCCGCGGCTGCGAGCCGCCGGTCCCCCTCCAACTGCCTACGAGAGGCCTTGCCGCCACGCCAGCCTATCAGTGAGCGAGGACTACGTCGCCATCCTTAGAACAGCCTCGCGCATCCCAGAAGGCCGCTAGCTCTAGCTCCATGCCCCGTGCGTGGTCACCGACCTCAGCTGCCTCTGTGCTTCAGCCACGCCGCCGGCCATCCTCCGTCCTCCTCCTCCACGGCCGCCCAATCTTCAACCCGTGTGAAGTTCCTCTGTTCACCTCCAAAAGCAGAGGAAGGCTATTGCACAATAAAAAATTGGGCATTTGCAAAGGGGACACTTGCACCACTTTGCAAGTTTTCAAACAAAGTTTATGTTTTAGGTAATTGCATGTAAGTCATTGTTCTTAATTTGAACTCATATTTCTTTTTCTATATTGCATTCATACCCCTGCATTTACACGTTTATTTTGTCATCATTCTGTCATACATTTTTAATTCCGAAAATTGCATTGTGTAGCATAACTCTTGTTCTACATTTTAGCATTTATTTGTATTTTCCTGATTTGCATAATAATTATGGAATTTAATTTGGAAAAAATTGTAACATTTTGCCCATTTTGTTTGATTAATTGATTGCGCATTATCTGCTTATCGAAAAATCTCTAAAAAATCATCATTGTAGATATAAGTCTATGCTACAACATATCAGAAAATCACACCATTTGCATGTATAGTTTGTCTTAGAAAATTTATTTAATGAAAACCTGAATCGATTTTTAATTAATCAACCGTGATGTGTTTTAACGAAATTTAAGTTGATTTGGATAGCTCTTAATTAGACCTATTTGGATTAATTTTGTTTCTGGAAAATATCATCGTTTGTTAATTATTAAAATTGGTTTAGTCATTTTCACTAAGGTCTGTATTTTTTATTATCCGTGTATCTAAAAATTCGAAAAAAACTAGGGTTATCTCATTTCATCCCATTTCACCATCTGGGCAAATTTCATAATTTGTGGAATTAATTTGACTATATTTTTGAATTAACTTGTAATTTGGCATGATTTTGCATGTGTCTTGCATAAAATATACGAAAAGACCAAAAACATCTCTTCTGAAAATCATACCTTGGAAATTTGCTCCGAATCTACCTAAGGAGACAACTGCCTCCCTAAGTTCGACATTGGACTTCCAACCAAGTAAAAAAAATTGCCGCTCGAAATTAATTTGAATATAATTGAAAGTGGTTTTTGATTTGCCCTCATTATCCAACTGCAACGAACGATATCAATTAATTTGTTAATTTGCTCGAATTAACAAGGATAGTGGGACGCTTATCACAAGCATGTATTCTATGGGTTTTATCAACGTTAGCTCAATAGCCAAATTTAAAAATGTCAACAACTCAAGTATCAAACAATGCACTTTTTCTTTTTGTGATTTTTTGGATATTTCTATTGCATCAAGAGAAAAAACATTTACAAAGATGTAATCAAATGCAATGTTCTTATTAATAACAAACTCTTGTCCACAATATTATGTACATTTGAATCACAAAAAGGAGTACATGTAGGAGATGAAAATGATGCTCGTGTGACTTCACTTCGACGGTGATCTTTTTTTGCTCTTTTTGGTTTTATATTCTTTTTGTCCTTTTTGTTATGAAGATGGTGGGGGTGACAATTGGCCTGGCTCCTCGTTCCTCTTCTTCATCACCCGAACATGTACCTTGCATGGCTGATGCAGAAGACGATGATTCACATAACAATGCTTTATTTTTCCCTTTGATGGCGACAGATGGAGGCAAGGTCCTACCGCTCCTATTCATTAAGTCATTCAACATATCCTGAAATGCAGTTTGTGCTAGGGCCTACTCCATCAGTTGTTGTTGTGTGGCTTGGATGGAAGACAAAAACTGATCATTCACTTGATTCTGATCTGGCATTTGACCTTGCTCTGGTTGGGCCTACTTCTGCCCTTTACCCTTCCCATGGGGATACATATCTCAGTTTGAGTCTGAAGAATTGATATTGGGATCCAAGACTGGGATTGGCTTCTATATGTAATATGAAAGAATCCCAATAAAACCACTTGAAATTGATTTTCCAACTTTTGAGATGAATCTGAGATTAGGGCCAATACCAGATTGTTGTGGATGGAGTAAAGATGTAGACTGCAATCGATCGCCACACATAACAGGAAAAGCGGGACAAGAGTGATCTCAATTTATTGGGTGGTAAAGGAGGGTGGGAAGGAAATGAGGAGTCTGGAAATCAGTTCGCAAAGTTTGGACCGAGTTCTTAGGAATCCCCTCAAATTTATTGATGATGTCGAGTCCATGGAATCGACGTGGGTGTCGGTAGAGTCCTAACCAAGCCATCAATGGATCGTCATCGTGGAGCAATAGAAGATCGATGCATGAAGAATCATATGGTG
This sequence comes from Ottelia alismoides, assembly GCA_037367405.1. Taxonomy (NCBI): domain Eukaryota; kingdom Viridiplantae; phylum Streptophyta; class Magnoliopsida; order Alismatales; family Hydrocharitaceae; genus Ottelia; species Ottelia alismoides. Next base: position 1,124,425 of record JAZKJV010002336.1, on the reverse strand, counting down.
GTCAACAAGGAATAAAAGGGAGTGTAGAATAATAGAAATGCTCTAACTGATCAGGGGGGTCAAATGGAATACACACACAATAAAAATTATGCAATTGCGTAGGACGTGATCTTTGAACCATAATCTAGATCTATACAAACGCAATACAAAAACTGGGTTTACCAACTTACGCACTGTAAAGCCGTAAGGGATTTTCTATTTATTAACTTTTCATTTGTAGAGTTGTTATTTCAGGCATATCTTATAAGAAGTGCACGTTAACCCTATAGGAGAGAGAGTACAGCTAGATAAGTATCACGTACTTGTCCTCCTCCATTGTAACCTATAGTCTGCACTTTTTGAGGTCCTTGTAACCCTTCCTGGATCTCTACTTAACCAAAGAAATAGAGAGAGGAAGTCGATAGATGAAACCATTACTTCGGACATCCCTCACAACAGAATCGATCGTGAGCATGCAAGGACCTACTCTGATGTAAATCGATAAGACAGACACCTCCGTGAAGTCATGTCCTGAGCTTAGTACTTCAAACAAAGTCAACATTCTACACAAGATGGGAACACCAATGCTGACGAGGTCCTACTCAGTCACGTACGATAGAAGTGCCATTACTTCGGAAATCCAAGCAATACACATGACAGTTACAGACTGGGTTTTTGGCTCTAATCCTTAGTGGGCCATGCCTCGCCCATGGGAGGGGTTTTGGTCTCATCCTAAGGTACCTGAAAACAATAAGGGCTTTATGAACCTAAGGTCGTGACAGTCCATTACAGATTTTAATTAAGGTCAAATCTTATTTAGAAGTCCCCTTATTTTTTTGGGGTTTTCACCTTTTTTTGGTATTTTGCATACAAGAGCCTAACAATTTTGTAGGTTTTCATTTAAGTCCAAGGTGCTCAAAATCAAAGTGAGATAATGAAAAGGTCGTATAAGTTGATTCGATGATGGAGATCTCACCGTGGAATCTAATGATGCATGCAGAGTTAGAGGACTTACCGTGCTTTCCAGCTCTCTCAATTTGGTGTGCAAAAAAGAATTTTTAAACATATCTACATGGTAGTGTGCATTCGATAAAATCACCCTAAACAATAGCTGCTATTAAATGTGAAAAACCATATATTGATTATTCAGAAGAGAGACCAAAAGTCTGGTCTTCGATGCCATTTGGTTCCCGTCACAACGGGTCCTGCCAACATTATACATGACTTCGCTCTGTACGCAATCTCAATTCCAAATAATCAACATTTATTTATATGACTATATCCAATCTCAAGAGACATGGAAGCATGCAGTTCTTATTAGGGTTGTGGACCTATTTTTCGATACAAGCAACATATAAACTAAGGGCTCATGCAAGAAAACAAATAAAAATAAGGCGGAAAACTCAAACATCGAGAAACAAAATAAAAGAAAGAGATGAAAATGAGAGACAACGTGACAAGGCCCCCAAGTTAAAAAACACCCGGGCACTGGACCTCGCAGAGTGGAGTAGTGTCCAACTCTTTAATTATTACACATAATAAATAAATCTCTCTCTCACCAATAACTAAATCTAACTTTAAGCGAAGTAGTCTCTCATTGACCTAATTGCTACCTCTCTGACTGATCAAAGTTTGAAGACCAATCTCCACCAAGCTTGGCTGCCTCAGCCTCCTAAGAAACCGTCCTCACGTAGTGTGCCCCTAACAACAAATACAACAAGAGAGGTGCATTATCACAATTATTCAAATAATCATAATCAAATAAATATGTCAAAATGAGTTGTGTACAAGTGAAAAATAAAGTGATGAATATGCACAGAGGAATGAATCAATAATTAAGTCAATAGATCAATAAATTAATAAATGGATACAGACACATAAATAAAAATAGGAAACACACATTGATCCCTAGCAACGGCATCAATTGAGGGACTATTATTTTGAAAGGGTCTAGAAATCTCATGAGGCGAGAAATAAATCTGATGCGGTGACCAATCAGGAAATAACAATCAATCAACAATTAACCCACAATATAAATCAAGAAATGAATACAATAAATGTGGAGTTAAAATTTATTATAACTCTACAACAAAAGTGTATAGGTGCAAGTATGTGTAGAGGTTGAACCACATAGAGTAATCCAGGTAGCCTATGATTATTCCTAAGCAATATATATTATGTAGAAATCTCCTTTTGTTTCTTCTTTTTTTGTAGGGTTTTCTAATTATATATATAGTTTAATTAAATATATATCCATATGATATATATGAATATGAATAGTAATATATATATAGATATATATAATGATATATATTGATAAATATAGATACAAACACACACACACACACACACATATATACACACATGTTTATAGGTAAAAAGAACCATCAAACATAAATAATGACCTCTTTTTTTCTTTTAATTTTTTTAAAATAGAATAAGTAATATATAACATAGTATATAATAATATAGGATATATAGTATATATAAGTCTACATAATTATATATAGCAAATCATACATACATATAGATATAAATAACATAAAAATGTAGGAAAAATATTTCTTTTTTGTTTTTTTATATTTTGATATTTTTAGGGATTTTTAAATAAGAGAAAATGCAAGATTAGGTTATAGATAATATAGATTGAATGATTTTTGGATTTAAAAATATTAAATAAGTCCTTAAAATATCGAAAATCATTTTTAATGTATACTATACATAATAAAGAAAAAATAGAAGAAAATAATATTTGTGAGTTTCTTAAAACAATTATTCTTGATTTTTATAATCTTTGGGATGTTTTTTTAGTTTTTATATTTTTATTTTGAGTTTTTTATGTTCTTTTTTTGTCTAGAGTGAAAATAAAGTGCAATACATATAATATAATTTTTTTTGGAATTTTCAGAGGAGTTTTGGTATTTTTTCTAATTTTAATATCTAAGTAGGGAAAACAAAGGCACTATTCAATTTTATTAAATAATTAATATATTAAAATCCAAATAAAAATCACGATAATTAGATACATCATTCAAGGCATTCACCATAATTTTTGTAAAATAAAAATAGAACATGGGTTATTTTTAACAAAAATCCCAAGATAATTCAATGTTTATTACTAGTAAGGAACGAAATGTAATTAACATAGACTTTCTATCCATTTCAAATCCCTTAATACAAAATCCAGGGGCATAGTTTAATTTTCACGTAAATACAAAAATATTATAAGCCCAGAAGGTCCATAAATGCAATTTTACAAAAAACTTTGGTCCTTTCTGCAATTTATCCACTAAACGAAAATGACCCCACATGAAGCAAATGATGAGAATGGGTAGGGTATACATGATATTTGCCCAAACTCACGTAGGGACCCCAAATGAGCAGACTGTCATGGACATATGGCCAATTTCATGAAGATGTTATGGCCTTATTATAATTTTTACCTAAATATTTACAGTCTAACACAATGTTTATATACTAAATACAGAATAGAAAAGGTGGAGGGGGTATAGTGCAAATACCCCTTTATTTGTGCCCTTACCGAAGGCTCAGATTGATCCACATAACCCCATCCAACAGCTGAAGCATTCATCGCTTCACCCTTCGATCGGACAATCAAGATATAAACTGGGGCACACCATTTGATCGAACGATAGTTGATGTTCGGGAGGAACAGGGAAGAACAAGTATTCCCATGTCCTTCGATCATCGTTCTCTCCTCCCTCTCAGGGTCTCTAGTGAAGACCTTTGTCTCTACACTTCCAGGAGGGTTGTCCACAACTAATAAGGTAATCGAGAAGGTCCAGAACCTAGTGATGGGATCCTGGTAGGTCGTAGAGTCATATGCACCTGGAGAGTTGTCGTCGGGCTCTAATATGACCCAAGAGGGGTCTATTGAGCTTGAAACGTGCATAGGAAGATATTAGGGCTCGAGGAGAAAGTCCTCGACCTGATCTGAAGCTGAAATGCATAAGGAATGAAGCAAGCGGTGAAGCTCAGGAGAACGGTGGCGGAGGAGCTTCGATTCATTGATCGGAGCACGATCAGGGGGATTCGATGGGTGGTTTACATGGAGAATGCAACGTACGTGAGAATGTGGTGAACTTGGTAGTCTAAACAGTTGGATTTGCGATGTAATGGCTGGAGTCCTAGTGGCCATGACGAATGCTTTAATTGGATATAAGCCTTAGTTACAAGATTTAATGCTAACCTAACTATTGGAATGACATGGTAATAATAAAATCTACCTAAAATTGAAAAGTGCGCAGCTCTTATACCTGACGGTTGCTCAGGGAGCAAGGTGGCTGAAGCTGGTCGTTGTGGACCTGATCCTCTCCTTGCTCTTTCGCTTCATAGCAAGGTGGAAAGCTTGCTGTCACCGACCTTCAGCGCATACACAAGGTTCGATTTGGAGCTCTATTAGGAATCAAAGTTGTACGAGAGACCAGGAATGTGTATTTATAGACAAAAGTTCTGACGATCTTCGAGTAGGAACCTTGAGAGGCTCGAGACAATTCCTTCTGATCTGATGATTAGGCATGGAGCTCTATCAAGATGCGGTCAGGTCCAATGAAGAGATAGAGGCGATTCGAGCATCAATGTCGCCTGGACAAAACTAAGAAGGGGCGGGACTCAATTCTCGAACATGATTCGTAGCTGAAAGGCGGGGAGTTGACTGTGGGTTAATGTTCCCTGGAACGTGATATGTCCATGTAGGACCAGATCACGATAAAAAGGGGTTTTATTCCGAAATATTCAAATTAAAATTCGTAAATGAATATTTTTGGGTAAAAAATAAAAAATAGTTATTATTTTATGTAATATTTTATAATGATTTTTATTTTTTAATGAGCCGATTTATTACAAGTTACATATCGTGTAAGTGTTTTTATATGTATATTAACCTATGTTTTGCTCATTTTATTTTATTTTGTATTTTTGATTTTATTATTTTATTTTTTTTCTTTATTTTTAATTACATTTTTTAAACAAAGTATTTTTGTCATATTTTTATGATGTACGTGTACACTTAATTAAATAAGTATATATAATACATTGGTATTAATATTGGTATTTTATATATGTATTTATGTACTATATTTTATTTTGTATTTTTTATCTTTTTATTCTATTCTAAAAATGGACCTATACTCTAAATAATATTTACAAAATTATAAAATAATGAAAATAATAAAGAATAAATAAAATGAATATTTTATTCATGTATATTGTACAATAGGGTCTAAAACCTAACTTTCACACCTTAGCTCCAAAAAATATGAAGACACCTTCATTAAATAGCTCATTTAAAGTTATATACAATTAAAGTGATTTTTATACATTTTAATTTTTTATTAAGAGATATGGGTCTGGAAAGTTTAGATTTTGGCTTTTTATTCTGAGTATAAAAGGTACAATGTATATAATTTTTGTGTAAGCTCAATTTATATATATATATATATATCATCTACGACTTTCATGTACAATGTTTATTGATTTGATGAACAAATAATAATGAATAAAATAGTCCCAAAATTGCTTTATTGATGAATAAAAGAATATAGTTTTCATTGTGTATTTCTCCCCCTACTTTAATCCTTATCGACCAAATCAATTCTTGACATGGTCTCAGGTCTTAGAATCATAAAATATCTTCAGCATTTTATTCTTTTTCCTTTATGTCCTTTATTGTAAATTTTGGCAATAAAAACAATATTTTATATAAAATAATTGGAATAAATAAGTAATGTTAATTTTTACAAAATAATGTTATATACAAGCAATAGCTAGGGTTTTTAAGGACAAAATCAAGAATAAAGGAGATGAAATGGAGATTCGCCACCTAGTCTACCACCTCTAGTACCTACACAGTTAGCTCACAGAAGAAAGAACGAAGGGTCTTGGGTTTATTTGAGGTGACAAATAGTAGGGATGCATCGTGGCGGAGAAGCTTCGACAAAGGATAAAAGAGGAGCTTCGATTCACTCTGACATGGAGAAGCGAAGGGGGAAGGAAACAACAGTGATAGCAGGTAGGAACGGTGAGTAGAAATTTATATTACTGAAGTTAAAACTAAGGAATCTATGTCTACAACCATGCTAGAGATGAAAATACACAAAGAAAATTACCAAGAGAGGGGCTTACCTGACCCGAAGGGCGAAGGAACCAGACTCGTACGGTGGAGCTATAGCAAGGTGTGAATCATCTCAGAATCTCCTTATCCTCATTCTAGATCGATGGGAACTACTACCTATAACTAATGGTCGCTTCAAGACTCGATTCAAGGGGTCAAAAGCTACTCAAGTATGATTGAAATTTGAATTGAAGTATGAAGTTTCATTTTATAGTTCTCGTGAAGAATCTCCAAAGACCTAGGGTTTCCTTGAGGATCGATGCAAGATCAACCAAGGATTTGATCTAGCGTGGAAGAGCAATGATCAAGGAAAAATTTGATAAAATGGGCTACACTAGGTAGTGGGGAGGCATGCATAAGGGAGACTTGAATGTTATACGATAAGCCTGAAGAAACGAGTCAAGCAATTGTGACCAGTTCTTTCTATCCTGATGCACAAGTTTCTGTAGGATAGTCTTGATTTCCACGTTTGAACATTCTGCTAAACCATTGGTCTGTGGGTGGCACAATGTTCAATGTTGTATTCCTTTGTCAGCTTCTTAACCTCTTTATTAATGAAATGGTTTCCCCCGTCCGATATCAGTATCTTCAGAATCCCGAACCGTGCAATGATGTTGTCTTTGAGAAATCAACAGACAAAACGACTGTCGGTTGCTCGAGCAGGAATAACCCCCACCCATCTACTAACATAATCGACAACTAGCAATAAGTACTCAAAGTCATGATTGTTCGGAAGTAGGCTCATGAAATCGATACCCATGCATCAAAGACATCTAAACTCTAAATATACTTGATAGGTATGGTGTTTGAGTATGTGATGGTGCCCCCAATCTTCTGACATTCAGTACATCCTTTGAAATAATCAGTAGCATCTTCGAAAAGAATTCAGCCATCCGAGGCCACATTGAAGCACTTTGGCTACTGTCCGCTTTCCATAATGGTGTCCACCAGATTATAATTTGTGACAATGGTTCAGGACACTTGTATACTCTTCCTCAGGAATGCATCTTTGCCACATATAATATGCACCTTCATGAAATAGATATGGATCCTCTCACTAGTAAAATGTATATTGGACATGAATTTGTCAGTTTCAACTTTGGCCAGTCTCCTAGAAATTCCTTGGAGATAGGGCAATTTACAATATTGGCATACTAGGGGAGCAAGATGACTTACAATAAGGCTTCATCTGATAGGTTTTTGTGATTGATATGATATCCTACTCATGAGTTTTAATCTTAGCAATTTTAGAAAGGTGATCTGACACCACATATTTTGACTCTAGGTTTATCTTGTATCTCAAGGTCAAACTCTTGGAGTAGAAGGATCTAGTGAAGTAAATGTGACTTTGCATCCTTTTTTATCTATAAGTACTGGATGATAGAATGGTCAGTGTATACAATCACTTTTGAGTCGAACAAACAAGACATGATTTTTTCTAGTGCAAAGACTGCAGCTAACCACTTTTTTTTATCATTGTGTAATTCTTCTATGTTTCATCCAGAGATCTGCTACTGGGGTAGTGAATATAAAACAACCATCCATCCCATCACTGCCCCAACATAGCCCTAATGGCATAATCAGACCCATCATTCATTATCTCGAATGGAAGAGACCAATCTAGTGGATGTAGGACAAGAGCCTGGGTGATTATTCTTTTTTGTTGCTGAAAGGCATGGATCACTCTGTCATCTACATTAAATATGGTATCATTGCCTAAGAGTTTTGTCAGTAGTCAGACAATCTCGCTGAAATCTTACGTGAATCTTCGAAAAAATCGACCTGCCCCAACCATGCTTGTTTAAAAGAAGTTGGTGGATCGAGTTTCAGTATAACTTCTACCTTGGCCAAGTTGACGTCCATGCCTCGCTTGGAGATGACATGACCCAACACAATTCCTTCAATCACCATAAAGTGACTCTTCTCCTAGGACAACACAAGGTTGACTTTGCAACATCGCTGAGGTACACGGTCTAAATATGTTAACCATTGATCGAAGTTATCTCTATAGATGGAAAAGTCATCCATGAATATCTTATGAAAACTGCCTACCATGTCTGCAAATAAGGCCAATATACATCTCTGAAATGTAGCCGGGGTGTTACATAGTCCGAACGGCATGCGTCTGAAAGCATACATCTCAAGTGGATAGGTAAAGGTGGTTTTCTCTTGGTTTTCAGGGGCTATAGAACATAATTGTATCCAGAATACCCATCCAAGAAATAGAAGTATTCCTCTGCCACAAATCATTCAACTATCTGATCAATGAAAGGGAAAGGTAAGTGATCTTTCTTAGTCGCTAGGTTCAAACTTTTGTAGTCCACACAAACACTCCAAGATGTGTGTACTCTGGCTGGAATTTGCTCTCCTTTATCGTTTATTATGATGGTGATCCCTTACTTTAAGGACCACATGTAACAAACTTACACCTTTCAATCTGAGATGGGATAGATAAAATATACATCGCACCACTTCATAATTTCTATCATCATGACCTCTTGGAGATTTGAGTTCAGTCGGCACTGAAACTCACAGGAAGTCCTGCAATCATCTTACAAATAGATGTGGTGAGAGAACAATGAAAGGTTTATCCCATGTATATCCAAATTTTTCTAGTCAAATGTCTTCCACTTCCTTTCTAGAACCTCGAGCAAGTAAGATTCTTGATTCGCGGTCAGTTGAGAGTTGATGATTATCGGGAACATGTTTTCCTATCCCACAAGGAAGTTGTACTTCATTGATGAGGGTAGTGGCTTCAGCAAAGGTAGGATTGGAGTCAACTCGATGGTGACTTTAGCAACTTTGGTCAATTTCAGCTCTATGGACTGTGTACTATCCACTTGATGTAGTTCTGGCTCATAGCACAAGATATATGAAAGATCTGCAAGGCATTCATCTTTCTCTAACGGGTATGGATCAATATCAATCAGTTACGTCAACTTACACAACACATCAGCAGGAACCTCATCTTAAAGGACAAGGGGATTCGACTATGTTTTCCATGGATTCCTCCTTGGAAAGGAATTCTTATGTTTCAATGTCATCTAAAAACAAATTTTGTCTCTAATATCTACAAGAAAATCACAGTCCTTTGTCTCTTTTTGTATCCGCTCAATCTCATTTGACATAGATTCTGTGAGTTTTGGTACCTCGATTGTTTCAATAATGACCTTGTTGCGGTTTGAGCGAAAGATTATCTTTCTAGTGCCATAGTCAACCCCCAATATGATTGGGGTATGCAAATGGAGTGTTGAGGTATCCATATAAAGCACTACAAAATCCACGGGGAACTGCATCCCTTGGATTATAATATTGACATCCTCTAAAATTTCCCTTGGCCTCTTCACTATGTATCTGTGAACTGCGGAATCATTTTTATAGATTTAAGCGGTCCTCTCCGAAGTTCCTTAATTAGTGACGTAGGCACCAGATTAATTGATGATCAATTGTCAAGGAGTGTTCTTTCAAACTATTCGTTGAACATCTCACATTTGATGAGAGTGTGATCCTATGTCCTTACTCGAGAGGTTGCTGATTGCATTCATAGTTTCCATGGTTAAAATATGCTTCTTTGATCTTCGGCGTCTGATTTTGTGGGATTGACGCTTTGTAGTACATGTTATGTTAATCCTTTCTTCATTACATGCACGTAATCTATGGATTTAAGTAATGACATCTTCAACATAATATTTTGCAATAATTCCACAATGATATGATTAGACAAGGCCATTTTTATTTTTTATGTTTTATGATTTCAAAGCATCGGGAAATGGAATGTGCACATTGATGATCCATGATCCATTAACATTTCTTGTGCATTTTGTCCTAAAATCCTTAATAAATGTATGTAAATAACCATTAATTTCTATATCTTATCAAGATAACATTCATGAATAAAAATACACTTTTATGCATAAAAACATGTAAAAAATAAAAGAATATATAAATTTAATAAAATAAAAAGAGGTAGACTGTAAATATGTATATATTGTATAGTATGACTAATTAAATATAAATATAACTGAAAGATATATTTATATAACCTAATCCTTGATATCAAGTCAGCATGGGTTGGTCGAAAAATAATAATAAATGGGGAGATAAGGAAGGAAATAAAAATAATAATTTAGTGTGTATATAGAGAATTATTTTTGATTTATCAATCATTTACCAAGATTTCATTGATTTTTAATATATTGATTTGTATATATTTTCCCCCAAACTCGTGTCCTATGTATTCCTAAAATTGTATATAAAATATAAAACCATAAAAAATCCCAACAAGTATATATGCTAATTAATCCGGCTTTGAAATTTTCAATTTCTCAACTTTCAAACCTCGTAAGCTCGTCAAACGAACTCCAATTTCATTCTAACATAAAATAATATTATCTAATTATTGAAAGTGATTTCACTAAAATCAGAGTTTGTTTACAAAAAGTTAGTTTTGAGACCTAATGACTACTAGGTTTCTGGTTATCTATTTTATTGATTTTACGATTTTTAATTATTTTCTTAATCTTATAGATTATTTATGAAAAAACTAAAATTTTAAATAATTCAAAAACCCTAAATTATAGATGAATTTAACTGTGGAAGAGATAACTGTATTTATTAATGCATATAAATTAATTTATAAAAATACAAAAAAATAACACATCCTATTTATTATTACATTAAATAATATAATATAAAAATAATAAATTATTGAATTAAAAATACAAAACCTATTTATTAAGTATACTATATACCTATTTATTAATAATGTTTTTATATTTCATAGAATATATATTACTTATAGAAAAATATTATACAGTAATTTTGCTAAAATATTTTTTCACATTTCTTATTTTTATCACTATTTAAAATAATGCTATATTTTATTTAATATCTATTTAATAATGAATTTCATTTTCTGGCCAATGTGGTGTTGACACGTGTTAGCTCCATAAGACTTCTTCTTTTAGGTTTATTGGAGCTATTGTTCCAATAACCCAACTTCATGGAATTCTTCTTGCATTGTTTAATCCCCATTCTCCAATCCTAACCCTCTAATCCCTGGACCAAACTACCCTAATACTCGTCAGCCATTCGATTAACCTCAACACATCTTTGATTCCATTACTTATTGATCCAAAACGCATCAGTTGAAACAAACTTTTCCACAACTACCAGATACAGTGGTCGTCAACCCTTCTTTTCCATCTTGCACCGCCTCATTCCAGCCTTCAAAAGGCCTGAGGTCGCTCTTTGTGGAAGAAGATTTGAAAGAGGAGTGTTCCAGAGCCCTTCTTGGCTTTGCATTGTCTCTTCAAGCCATGTGTAGCTCTAGGTTACCGCCCCGTCGAGCAACCATCTGAATGTCATAAACCTTCAAGCCCTAGTACCTCCATTTCATACTCTGATTTCCTAGTTCTTCATGCTAGATTAGTGTAGGTAATTCCATCCTTAGATTGATCTAATCACATTCTTTGATTCACATTTAAATCTATTTTCAAATTTATTTCAAACCACCTCCATTTTTCATCTGAGATATTACCTTCATGGAAACACATGTAGATACATGTTCATCTTAATTTTTTGGACTCACGAATCGAGAAGAATATAATCATCTTGTTGGTCATCATATGATCTGGAGCATTAATTCTATCATTTAGAGTGTTGTCTTCGCCGATTGAATCCATTGAGCAGCGGAGTAGCCTTATTTCGAGAACCTCCTAACCCCAACCGACCTTCTTCAAGTCTTCACCATCATCTTTGAGAAGCCACCTGCCTTAGGCGAGCTCAAAGGGGAGGAGCTCCTTTCTTGCCCTACAGGAGCCTGTTGGAGGACTTCGATCCTTCGAGCATCGTCAGCACAGATCGCCACAGCCGCTATTAAGAATAGGGGAGGAAAAACAGAAGAACATGTGACATGGACAAATGACTTCCTTCCTCAAGGGACGATTCAGATCAGCAGGACTGTTTTGATCTTGATCGTCAATCTGCGAAGGGTTGTATAAATTGTAATATTGGCCCTACAGTCTCCATTAATTTATACCCATCTCCAAACGTTTTTAAAATTACATTTAGGTCCCCATGCAGGGACTTAATTGTAAATTTCTATATTATTTTATTATAATTAGGTCCCTGACCAGGGACCTAATTGAAAGAAGCTTTATTTCTTTTTGTATTTTCTATACATTGATACATTGGATTATATAGGACTCTTGTGAATCACTATTGGATATTATTTTGATTGTATTATTTTTCTACATTTTATTTTCTATTCGAATTTTGAGATTTTGAACGCAGTTTTATCGGGGTTTTCTTCTTCGATTTTTGACTACGTTTTGAGTTTGTTTTGTGTGTTCTTTGAGCTTGTTGCTCATGTTTTTCTCCTATTCATCTACTATATAGTATCACTCTATTTTCTATAATCTATATACTATATTGTAGATCACTTTTGAAAAATATCACTTCGAAAAATAAAATAAAAATTTAAAATTTAAAAAATATATAAAAAATACAAAAATAAAAGTCGACCAAAATGCTCATAAGAAGAAAAGTGATAAAAAATCACAAAAATATTTCTTCACTCAAAAATCCAAGCGTGACTATCCGCCTCCTTGAGTTCGACCCTGGAATATTTGCCTAGTTAAATATTTAGTGAAACAACAAATATTGCCAAGAGCCCAATTATTTTCCACTTTCTCTTTCATTCTCTCTCTTTCTTTCTCTCCTATTTGTTGTCCTTTGTTTAATTGATTAGTGTTTCTATCTATGGTCTCTACGATAGATAATTTATTGTTGATTGAGCATTGTACAATAGTCTAAAATAAAAGGATAAATAAATGCAAGAAATCCTGTCGTGTTGGCTTGCACAGGAATGGTTGCTGGCATTGGCTTCTCCTTGGCTACATCAACATAAACTTGGTTGTTATTGCTTGATTCTTCGGGTTTTCATCATTTTTTTGGTTTTTTGGTGGTGCTGATGCTTCTTTTTCCTCTTCGGAACCAAACTTCAGCTCCGGCTCAACTCATTGTGATGAAGACCCACCTATAGACGCTTGACTTTTCCCCTTGGTTGAAGCAGTCAATTGTAGTTTCTACTACTCCTGAGATTGACAACACTAGATAACATAATGAATTTATATCTGACTCAGGAGGTGGTATTACACTATGGTCTACCTGCTCTTTTCTTCTAAAGTTGTTGGGATTTGCCTCAACATGTGCAAGGATAATTATTTTTGTGATAGTGAGATCATAAATCTTCTAGCTCATCTCATTTATGTTCTTTATTAATTGAGACAAGCTATCCAAGGCATGGTTTACCAAAGCAACCTTTGAATATTCTACAATTGGAGGGACCTAAGGCTGGTGGTACTACGACTGTTGATGATAGTAGTGATGAATCCGTGATTCATTAACTTTTCTTTAGCATTTTGTCTTAAAACCCTTAACAAATGCATGTAAATACTCATTAATTTTCATTTCTTTTCAAAACATCATTCATAAAAAATGCAAATTTATGCATTAAAAACATGTAAATAAATAAAGAAATAAAAAGAAAGAAAATAAAAATAAAATGAAGGCAGACTGTAAATATGTATATATGTACAGTATGACTATATAATATAAATATAGGTGAAGTATAACCTAACCCCTAATCCAACCCTACATGCATTGGTCGACAAACAAATAAGTAGGAGATAAGGAAGAAATGACAAGAAGAATTAATTATACACATCACACGTTATTCATTATTTAATCATTATTTATCAAAACTTCAATGATTCTTAATTGATTAATCTGTAAATATTTTTCACCAAACTCTTCTCAAATTTATTTCGAAAAATGCATATAAAGATATAAAAGTTGTAAAAATCTCAACTTGTATATATGCCATGAAATCCAACTTTTAAATTGTTAGTTTCTCAACATACGAACACTATAACATCCTTATATGAATTCCAATTTCAATCTACTCAAATTTAAATTCAGAAAATAATACCTGTAATTAGTGAAGGTGACTTCACCAAAATTGGAGTCCATTAGCAAAAAGTTAGTTTTGGTACCTTATGATAGCATGGTTTCTAGGCTATTTGTTTTAATTAGAACATACTATTTATAGTTGTAGTGATTTTAAAATTTTAATTTATTTTGTTGATATTATAGATTATGTATGAATTATTTTATAATTTTTAGACAATATTTAATATGTTTGAAAAAATCAAAAACCTCAATTTATAGATGATTTTTAACTATAACACATATATCTATATTTATTTATATATCTAATATAATAAATAAAAATTCTTAACATTCATATACATAAATATTTTATTTTAATAATAAATAAAATATATAAATAATATGTTATTTATTAACTTATTGAATTGAAAGTATAATACCTTTATAATTAAGTACATTAAATTTATATTTCATAACCTTTAAATTCATATACTATATATTTTATAAATACTATTACAGCTTCTGTTGCAACCGGCCTTCTTCCCATATCTATTACTATCGCCTTCTTCATCCAAACCATGATCTCCACCCATGATCTTCAACTCCTAACAACCTAGATCCTTGCCTACTAATGAATCTCCATTTCATCACCTTTATTCTATTATTTTAGACTTAAAACACATAACTAATGCATGTATATATCATTATTTTGAACAAATAAACATTAACTATTTGTTCAATTTAACAAGTACAAAATACATTTTTAAAGCAAAAATTATAAAATAAAGAAAATAAAAGAAAACGAATAAAATATCGATGGTATTACATGAACCTAAACCTGAGACCAATGCAAGAATTGATTTGGTTGACAAGGAATAAGGTAGGGGAAGATATGGACCAATAACCCAATAAAAATACCATTTATTTATTCACTAATAACCCACTCTTGGGATCAATTTTATTTTCCATTATCTATACCTCAAATAAAGAAACTCTGTACATGAAATTTGTGGACAAAAATACAAATAAAAATACGGAATTGAGTTTCCACAAAAATAATATCTAGTGTATATTTTATACTTTTAATAAAAAGCCAAAATCCAAACATACCAGACCCATGACTCCTAAATAAAAACCAAAAATGTATCAAAATTACCTTTATTGTATATAACTTTTAATAATCTATTTAATGAATGTGGTTTCATTTAATTTGGATTTAAGATCTGAAAGTTAGGTTTTGGATGCTATTGTACAATATACCTGAATGAAATATTAAGTTTATTTGTTCTTTACTATTTTACAATACTATATTTTCATAATTTTGTAAATATTATTTAAGTATATGTATATATTTGGATTAGAATAAAATCTTAAAGAAAATAAAAAAATAAAATAGTTTCTATAAATGCATAGGTGAAATACCGATACTTATACCTATAAGAAATATATCTCTATTTATTTAAGTATACAAATAACATCAGAGAAATAATAAAAACATATTTGTGTACTTATAAATAAGTTGAATATCAAATATGAAAATAAATTAAAGAAATACAAAAATTAAAAAAATAAAAATAAAATGAGCAAATTGTAGGTCAATATACCTATAAATACACTTACAAAAAGTAACTTGTAACATATTGCTAATATAAGTAAATAAAAATCATATTAAAATAATACATAAAATAATCAACATTTATATTATTTTATATAAAAAAATAATTAATTCATTTACTATTTTTTATTTATTAGTTTCTAAATAAAATGATTATTTTGTACTAATGTGGTCCGATGTGGACCAATCAGGTCGCACGAATAGTTGACCTCGGGTCAACTACAGTGCTTCCTCTCTGACGCTATTAGAGTCTCGAGCCTGCCACCTTCTCTGCCTCCAACTTATCAATATAGACCTTATCTTACCTTGAGTTCTTCATTGATCCGATTTGCATCACACCCATCCCACACGTGTAATCATCAGATATTCTGAATATCCCTCGAATCATTCAATAAAGCCCCTTGAAAATCACCAGAAACATTATGTATAAACAAATCCCTAATCCTTTTGTTACATTCTTGATGCCTCTTGGAGCTTCTTTCTGATTCCTTGTGTGTATGCGTTAAAGGCTGGTGACAATGAGTCTTCCCCCGTGCTCGAAGATGGTGGAGCGAGGATAGGAGTTGATCCACGACAAGTTTCTCCAGGCGCTCGGCTCCCTGCCCACAAGCTTGTATAATATATGCATCTTTTAAATTCCTCGGTAGATTTCTTTATCGCATTTTCTATTCTGCAATTAGATTAGCTGTTAATCAATTAGGGTAGCTTTATTTCCCATTTGTTTGATCGCCAGAGTCACTAGGGCTCCAGCCATTCTATCGTGATCCTGACAGTGTCTGGCCGCCACATTCACCCCCTTTCATTCCTCCTCGCATTCTTCATCTGACCACCCCATATGGACCCCCTAATCCTCGTTGAATCAACGAATCGGGGCTCCCCCAAAAAGCCTCTCCACCCACCTTCATCCATATGTATTTCAGCTTCATTTCTGGCCGAGGAACATCGCCTCGAGCCCAAGACATTTTCGTGTAACTTCTACGTCGAACGATCCCTTCCTGGACTATCATCGAACCTGGTTGAGGGTCTCCATGTGCTCCATCTTTTCCGACATGCCAGGACCACATCACTGGGTGCTTGACCTTCAAGAGCACACCAACAGCTATGGACAACCGTCCCGGTCGTATAGCACCAAAGAACATCACTGGAAACCCCAGAAGGAGAGAGGAATGGAAGATTGAAGGATGGGGGGAGACTTGTTCTTCCCCATTCTTCCGAAGTAGCAGACACCATTCGATCAGCTGGAGCCTCTCAATTTTGATCTGAACCGTCCGGTCGAGGGGTGATGCGATGCGTGCCTAGACTGTCGGATGGAATTAAGTGATGTGATCTGGACTGTTCTTTAATGCGCAATAAGTGTAATTTGCCCAGAACCCCCTCTGCCTTCTTATATTTTTATATAGCATATAAAATCGTGCTGGAGTGTAAAGTTTTTTTTGTAAAATTTGCAATAATGCCCTGAATCATTCATCAAATATCATTCATGTCCATTTTTGCTCCTCCACTTTTTCGTATTTATTTATAGTCCATTTAATTGTATATAAATCGTTAAATTTTATAGGAAATTGTATATAGGACAAGTAATTTCTGAACATTTGCAAAAATGGCCCTTCTAGGCACGTGTTATTTTTTGTATTGTGCGAAACTTTCACATAGGCCCTTAGATTTTGTATTGGCCTTCGAAATGCATGTACGCTTACTTTAATCTGCAAACAGGTCCTCGCTAGTAAATTTAATTGCATTTTCTTCAACATCTTATTAAAAATGCTTCCAGTTCGAATTTAATTTTGCAAAAATGATGGAATGTGCCTCGAATGATGTGCTTCACTATTATATTTTTATTATTTATTAAAACTCGAACAGTGACTTACATTTTCCTGCTTAACATTGAAAATCACAAAAAAATAAAACACATTGATAAATTACAAAAAAATTTGATATTATTTATTATACTTTGTTTTAACTCTAGACTAAAAAATCCCTACAAATAGAAAAAGAAAAAGCATAAAAATTAAAAAGTTCTAAAATCCAGTAAAAGATAAAAAATCCCAAGAATCTCAAAAATATTTAATTTTATCTCTGAATATTCCTTATATTAATATTTATATATTAAAATTGATTTGAAGAATTTTGGTTGTTATTTGTTATTTTTAATCTTCAGACCAATTTTGTCTATTTATTTATTACCTGATTTCGGGTATTTTTTATTTTAAAAATATGAAAAAATTCTAGAAAAATCACAAAAAACATTAGCAAAATGATAAGATAAAAAATATTTTCCCTAAAATTTTAAGCTATTTATATTTATATTAATGTATTACATACTATATATATAGCTATGTTTACATATATATACTATATACCATATATTATTATATACTATTTTATATATTAATTATTTTATTTTGAAAAATAAAAAGAAACTAAAATTTACCAAATGAAAACGCTAAAAAAGTCCTCATGTATATATATATTTATATATTTATTTATCTATATATTACTATGTATCTATAATATACATGTATTATTATTACTATTACTTATATTTACAGATTACACACATAAATTTAAAATACAAAAAAATACAAAATTAAAAAAATTTAAAATGCTCATAAAAGAGATGAAGGCAAATGTGTACATACATTCGATTAGCAATAATCATAGGCTGCCTTGCTTGCTCTCACTGGTTCGACCTCTACCCACTCACTTGCTATACACTTTAGTATTGTACTATTATTCATTATTTATCGTATGTCACGGGTACTTGTTGATTGAATTGGGCTTTTGTGAGCGGTCTCCGCAGTGCATGTTATCTTTGCTTTTCTTAAGTGATGTTCATTTTAGACCCTCACCAAAGTCCCCTTCATCAAGTGGCACTGTTGCCGAGGAGCAACTTGTGTAGACTAATGTACATAATCATTTTTATTATTCATTCATTCATTCATTTGTATAAATTTTGCTTTCTTTTTCTGACATGTATATGTTTCATTTCTCATTTATGGATACATTTATTTGAGTATGTTCCTTATTTTATTATCTGTGCTAGTACACCTCTCTTGTTGTATTCGATGTGAGGGCCCACTACGTGAGGATGACTTCTTATGATGCTGATGCAGCCAATCCTAGCGGAGGTTGGTCTTCATGCTTTGACCAATTGGAGAGGTAGCAAGTGTTACAAGGAGACTACAAAGTACAGATTTAGCTTAGATTTACTTATTGGTAAGGGAGAGATTCATTTATTCATTATTTGATGTAATAATTATGGACTTGCATCTCATGAGGACCATTATCTGGGTGATTGTTCACCTGGGGGCCTTGTCGTGTTCTCTCACGTTTTTACCACTTTGTTTTTTTTTGTTTCTCGATGTTTTGAGTTTTCCACCATTCTTTTATTTTTATACATGCATGGAGTGCATAGATTTAGGATTCTTGAATCGGTAATTAGGTCCAAAACTTAATAAGAATTATGTGCCTATAGTCTCTTACGTTTGGATCTAGTCAAATTAAGAAATGTTAGTTATTTGTACTGGAGATCATATGTCGAGAGAGGTTGCATACAATGTGGGCAGGACCCGTTGTGGCGGGCACCGAGTGGCATCGAAGATCGGAATTTTAGTCTCATATCTAGATAATTAACATAAGGTCCTTCATGACTAATAGTAGCTACTATTTAGGACGATTTTGTCGAATGCACACTACCTCGTATATAGGTTTAAAAATTCTATTTTGCATACCACATGTGGAGAGCTAGGAAGCATTATAAGTCCTCTAACTCTACAAGCATCATTAGGTTCAATTATGAGATTTCCATCATCGAATAGACTTGCACGCCTTTTTGTCTATCTCCCTCTGATTTTGAGCACCTAAGACATAAACGAAAATCTACAAAATCATTAGGCGCTTGTATGAAGAATATTCAAAAAAGTGAAAACCAAAAATCTAAAAAAAGGGGACTACTAAATAAACTTCGACCATAATTAAAATCTGTAATGGACTTCATTGCCTTGGGTTCATAAATCCCTCATTGTTTTCAGGTACCTTAGAAGGGCACCAAAACCCCTCCAATTAGCGAGGCACGACTAGGGATGGGCATGGGCCGGGCTGGGCCGGGCCCTGAAGGGCCCAGGCCCAAGCCCATTTAAAAAATTCGGGCCTTGGGCCGGGCCCGAGCCCGCAAATTTTTTTTCTATTCGGCCCAAGCCCAGGCCCGGCCCAATTCCATTGGGCCGGGCTTGGGCTGGGCCGGCCCATCTATTGGTACTAGGCCCATCATTTAATCCACATGTATAGGTGAATGTTCATTCTGGAATATGGTGTTGGTGTGCATATGGAATGGAGGTGCACATGCATGAACATACGAAATTTCTTCTCATTATTATCATATATGATGACACGAATAAGAGCACCCCACTTGCAGAAGAAGAATATATCAACTGATATGGTCCTAACCAGGCTGCGGATGAATATATGCATAGAAATGATAGAGAAATGGGAAGACATGAATATAAGTTATCGTGATATAATCATGACCCATATTTGACCTGCTTGCCATTGTTGATAACTTGATAAGAGCTTATATTGTATAATTTCTTTCGCATATATCCATCACTTTTCAGGCAGAGGAGGAGAAGCAATGCAAAGCCACGAGAAACATGTGGATTGATGCCATAGAAATCAGACAGTGTCAGTGATTTCCTTCTTTCTTCATGGTACAATGATGAAAGTAGAAACTCTTATTAAGGTCTTCGTAAAAGCAAGAAGATGAAAAGCCCATTACCATTTACATAGAAAAAGGATCTGGGAGTACAGTTAGTGGATCTGTTTTACACCTAATGATGGGTTGATAGCAGATCTCTCGCTTAAATTGATGCACGTTGTCCTACAGCAACAGCAGAAAGGCATGGATGTTATTATATGAATATATTATACAGTCCCTTATCATAACTTAGAACACGAGAATGCAAGGAGGAAGAGGTGACATTACGAGGGTGTAGTAACGCCCAGGATATCAATCAGGTTCTTTTGTTCACACATTGGCCAACAGCCTACAAGTAGAATAATTTGCTTTGATTACTTGATTTGATAATCTTGTGAAGGTTGCGCTCATTTTCATCAATATTTGAACTATAAGTACGAGATTATTGTATTGAAAAGGTTCCACTTGTAATAACTGAAACGATGAGGAGCTATTATATCCCATTTCATTCCTTTTCGGGAATATATCCAAAAATAAAAGAGGGATAAACCACCCCATGAAGACAGGAGGCAGAGCTGCAGACTCGGGTTGGGCCCTCGGGCCGGGTAGCGGGCTACTATCGGGCCGGGCCTTCGGGCCGGATCGGGCTGGGCCGAGCCAAGCCCGAGCCCGGCCCAAAAAAAATTCGGGCCCAATAAGTTGGCCCAAGCCCGGCCCATTATCTATTTGGGCTTGGGCCGGGCCGGGCTTTTCGGGTTGGGCTTCGGGCTGGGCCGGGCCGGCCCAGCCCAATGCCCATCCCTAGGCACGACCCGCCTAGGATTAGAGCCAAAACCCCAGTATGTAACTGCCTTATGTATTGCCTAGATTTCCGATGTAATGGCGCTTCTATCGTATGTGGCTGAGTAGGGCCTTGTCATAGATGGTGTTCTTGACTTTTGTGGGCATTGACTTGGTTTGAAGTATTGATCTTAGGCCACGCCCTTACAGGTGTGTCTGTCTCATCTGTTTGCATCCGTGTAGGTCCTTGCATGCTCAGGGGTGATTCTATTGTGAGCGAGGTCCGAAGTAGTGGTTTTGCCTATTGGCTTCCTCCCTTTATTTCATTGGTTGAGTAGGGAACCTGTAAGGGTTACAAGGACCTCAAAAAGTGTAGACTACATATTACAAAGAACGCAGACAAGTACATGATACTTTTCCGACAGTACTCTCCCTCATGTAGGGTTATCATGCTAAGGACTTGTTTTAGAATATGCCTGAAAGAACAACTCTAAAAATGAAACGATAAAAATATCCAACCCTTTATGCCTTCACCTGGCATTGAGTTGGTGAACCCAATTTTGTATTGTGTTGTATGGATCTAGATTAAGGTTCAATGATTAAGTCCAGCGTACCTGCGTAAATTTTGTCATATGCCTCTTCTCTTTG
The DNA here is from genome assembly GCA_037367405.1 of Ottelia alismoides. Taxonomy (NCBI): domain Eukaryota; kingdom Viridiplantae; phylum Streptophyta; class Magnoliopsida; order Alismatales; family Hydrocharitaceae; genus Ottelia; species Ottelia alismoides. The sequence goes on along the minus strand of JAZKJV010002336.1, from coordinate 1,102,624 downwards.
AACCCCTGTGCATTTCAAGACTTTCTACTTTTTAACACTCCTTTTTATTCATCATCTACCATTGTATACTTCATCCTACATCAATCACCTCTTGCTTCTTGATGTCGATCCATGGATGGTTTAGTAAAGACTCTACCGACACACACATCGATTACATGGACTCGAAGTCGTCAATAATTCGAGGTGATTCCCGAGAACCTGGTTCAGACTATGCGGACCGATTTATAGACTCCTCATTTTCTTTCCATCCTCTTTATCTCCCAATAAATCGGGACCACTCTTGTCCCATTACTGCTTGTCGTGAATGGAGGTTGATTTTAGTCTACATCTTTTTCTCCATCCATGGCCATCTAGGATTGACCCTAATCTCATATTCATCATGGTAGACGGTATTCAAATACAAGAGGTATGATTGAGATTCTCTTACATTTCATATAGAAGCCAGTCCTAGTACTGCATCCTAATATATAGTTCAACTCCTCAGATTCATCACCAGAATGGCTCTCCAGGGAAATGTTATGGGGCAGTAGCTGCCCCAACCAGAGCAAGGATTTGCGCCAAACTAGAACCAAATAGACACTCATTTACTGGCCTCCATCCATGCTATCCAGCAGCAACTAACAGAACAGACCCTTGTACAGACTGCTTTTCAAGATATACTGAATGACATTCAGAACAGACCTGCAGGAGGAGAAGGTAGAGGAGGACCCTATGAGGATGCAGATCTGGAAGAAGGACAAGGGAATGGGATCCCAAAACTAGTTCTAAAAGAGATATATAATCCTAGAGACAGCCAGATAGCTGAGGGGATCCGCGTCCCTCTAGTTCATGCTCACTTTGAGATCAAGCCCTACTTCCTTACGCTCCTATTCAATGCCCCTGAAGTTCATTCATATTGTAGATGTATTTGATGCTTGGGGCATCAATTTCATGAGACCCTTTCCAAACACTAAGGGATACAAGCATATCCTTCTTGCCATTGACTGGGTGAGTCGTTGGGTTGAAGATTTCCCTGCCCGAGCCGCAAACAACCATACAATTTGTCAATTTCTGAGAGAGAACATCATATCATGATTCAAGATTTTGAAGATACTGATATCAGACGAGGGTAGTCACTTCACTACAATGAGGTCAAGAATTTAATGAATGACTATAGCATCGAGGACCTTGTTGTGTCTCCTTGTCATCCCCAGACACTAGGCATGGCCGAATTGTTCAACGGAGAAATCAAGATAATCCTGCAGAAGCGTCTAAAGACAGACAGAAAGAATTGACCAAACTCTTGAACTCTATCTTTTGGGCATACAGGACTGCTAACAAGTCTCCCTTGGGCATGTCACCCTACCATCTTGTGTGTGGAAAGTCGTGTCATCTACCCATGGAACTGATCCACGAATCATTATGGGCAGTCAATATATGCAACCTGGACTCATGAAAAGGTGATTTGTAAAGAAAAGAGAATCTAACAAGATCATGGAATTCCGAGACTATGCATATGATAACACCTTGATGTACAAAGAGAAGGACAATCACTGGCTTGACCGGCACATCAGACGAATGACCATCGAGTCTGGACAAAAAGTATGGCTATTTGACTCAAAGTTGAAGATATTCCTGGGCAAATTGAATAGTAAATGGACAGTGCCATTAAGAGTGAAAAAAGTATGTGACCAAGAAAGTAATGTGATATCATATTTATCGCCTAACGTACAATCGTTCATTGTCAACGATCAACCACTAAAGCTGTACCGCGAGAATGATACTTTCTTGGCCGTTATTGATTCTATCCAAGTGTTATGAAACAAAGAAGCATCCACAACAACAGTAGTATCGAAAGATTGAGACAATGTTATTTAAAAAAAACTCTTCCTTTACTTTTCTCATTTTTTCTTTTCTTCTTTTCTTTTGTATTTTCTATATTATGCTTTATTTTTCCCATTCATTGCCTCTATACTTTGGATACACTTCATCCAAAGTATAGGGGGGATGAGTGACTTCACATGTTCATTCCTTGTCTCACTACATGTCTCCTCTCTTATTGATATTCTTGTCTATACTTAGGGATATCTTACCCAATGTATAGGGGGAGAGAAGATGAATCATTGGGTTGTTCATTCCCACCCTTGACCCACCCTACCTTGTGTACAGTCTGCTATACGTAGGATTATTTGATCCTAAGTATACGGTCGGCTTCTCATTCTTTCGTTCATTATTCTTTAGTCATTGTATATAGGATTTTCTATACTGAGCACGAGTTATGTCTTCTCTTTTTTCTCTCTACTCTGCGAGGACATAACTCAAGCTAAGTATAGGGGCGTCGTATATATGTTGTATATACTTTAACCATAACTCATACTTTCATTTTTTAAATAAGTGTGGCTAAAATATTATATACGTATATATATATATACAATTCATTAAATCAATTAATAAAAAGATGTGTATTATTCCTCAAATTCTTTTTGTATATATAAATTATAAATCCGGTATAAATGTTTTGCAAAACGTTTGAAAACTAGATTGAACATCTATTTGGAAATTTTTTGAAAACTATTTGAAGATAATTTTGTAAAATATTTTCAACCTTTTTAAAAATGTTTTGTTTATAAAAGTTTCTTTCCTTTGTGTGAAATAATATGTTTTGGAATCCTATTTGCAAATGGTTTTTAAAATGGTTGCAAAAATATTTGAAAAATCTATACATACTATTTGAAAACTCTTTGCAAAATGGTTGTCAAATGTTTGTAAATATTTGTGAAAATTATTCACAAAAATATTTTGGACTATATTTTTCAAAATTGTTTCTAAATCATTTTCAAATAAGTTTGAGGAATATACACATCATCCTAATAAATGAACACTTTTAACCAACTGTATAGATATGTATCTATAAAAATATTAACACATCTCTTATAAATCTATTAAACCTCAATTCTTGTAAATAGTAGATGCATGTCCATGCAAATATGTACACATACTTTCCATCTTTTTCCCATAATCTTTTTTTCTAAAATACCCAAAAAAATGTAAAATCTCTTTAAAAACTGCATAAAAATGTTCAAAACCTTCTTCAAAAATCCATAAAATGTTCAAAATCAGAAAACTGCATCGCAAATATATCTTTTCTTGCATTGTACATAGCTTCCATATTTTTTAGAATAACCTAGACAATTGAACAAGTCCAAATACATTCTGAAGATTAGAGCTTGGAATAGACCTTAATACACTTATTTTTAGAGGAACCCATAATGGACTGGAAGTGTAGATGTTTCGGGTAACCTCGACTTATTTCTTTAGGTTCCATAAGACTATGTTCATGAGTCAATTCAATGTGCTTAAATAGGACCCTTCATATCATCCATAGGACTCTTGAGGCAGCGACTTGACTGGAAACCTCGCACTTAGCACTTACCTCAACTCAGATAGACTGTTGAAAAATCTTGGTCTAAGTAGGGACGATGCAAGGCTGCTTTGTCAAGGATGGCTCAAGAACCATTCTTAGGGGTTGCCGACACCGGTACTCTAACCCACTTCTTTCGGTAACAATGATATCTAAAAACTGGAGATGGATTGAGATAATTCTTCAGATGATAGATGGTCTACCAGTGTAACTTTTTCCAAGACCCCAAAAAATTTAGTCGGAACAAAAAGATGTTATATCCATAGGGACATAAGCAAGAATGCATAATTGTATAAAGTCAAAAAAAATATCTAAGAAAACCTATACAAAAAAACCACAAAAATTTGAGCTTAGAAAAAGCATGTTTCTTGGTGAAGGACCGGTTACACTGACCAATTTCAAAAGGTAACGAAGACTACACTAGTCCATTCCCACTTCTTTTCCCATTCTTCTAACTTCTCCCCCATTTAGTTGAAAAGATCGGGAGCACCTAACTTTAGAAGGGAAAATCCGTCCTCATGAGGACGAGTTACCAGAAGAGCAGACACCTTGATTGTTCAATGCTTTTGTCTGGAAGAGCTGAACAAATTCACACACATGGTTCTATCATTTCATGGCAGCAAGAGTATGCGATTGAGAGGATGATTCTGACCTCGTTGTGAATTGAACTAGATTATATGAGTATGGAATATAAGGGTTATTATGTCACACTTCCAGACTTCAAGGTGGTTCCGAACACACATTAATCAAAAGGCCTTCTCTAGGCTCTAAACATTAACTTTATTAAAGACTAGTTTAAAAGTTGACAATTATCCAAGTTATTTCTTTTTCTTTTCTTCAATTTTATTTTTGCACTCATTGCGTAAGTATTTGATAGGTACTAGCAAAGGCAATTTTGGAGGGATTATGAATCTTCATTTCATCACCTTTAATCGATCATTTTGGCCATAAAAATCCTAGCTAATGCATGTATATATCATTATTTTGTACAAATTAATAATCATTGTTTGTTCCACTTATTGTATATAAAATACAGTTTTTAGTGCCAAAATTTTAGAGTAAAGAAAATAAAAGAAAAATAATAAAATACCAAAACTATTTTGTGACCCTAAACCCCGATACCAAGTTAAGATTTGATTTGATCAATAAGGAATAAAGTGGGTGGAGATAAGGGCCAATAACACATTAAAACTCCCAATTATTTATTCACCAATAAACCATTTTTGGGATCCATTTTATTTTCCATTATCTATACCTCAAATAAAGAAACTTTGTACATGAAAGTTGTAGATAAAAATAAAAAAATAAAAAATTTAGTTTTCACACAAATAATACCTTGTGTACATTTTATATTATGGATAAAAAGCCAAAATCCAAACATTCCTGACCCATATATCCTTAATAAAAACTAAAAATGTAATACAATCACTTTAATTGAATGTAACTTTTAATAAGTTATTCAATGAAAGTGGTTTCATTTAATTTAGAGTTAAGGTGTGGAAGTTAGGTTTTGGACCACTATTGTACAATATACCTGAATAAATATTAATTTTATTTGGTTCTTTACTATTTTACAATACTATATTTTCATAATTTTTTAAATATTATTTATACTATATGTACATATTTATATTAGAATAAAATCATAAATAAAATAAAAAAATAAAATAGGTTCTATAAATGCATAGATGAAATACCTATACTTATACCTATATAAAATATATCTCTATTTATTTATGTATACAAATAACAACAGAGAATTAAAATTTAAAAATATATTTATATACCTACAAATAAGTTGTAAATATATAAAATTGAATTAAAATAAAAATTCAAAAATAAAAATTAAAAAAATGAGCGAAACATTAATTAATATATATATAAATACACTTACAAAAAGTAACTTGTAATAAATGGAATAAAAAAATAAATAAAAATCATATAAAAATGTTACATAAAATAATAAATATTTTTTATACCAAAAAAGTAATTAATTCATTTTTTATTATTTAATTATTTGTTTATGAATAAAATAGCTATTTTGTCTTGATGTGATCCAATGTGGACCAACCAGGTCACACGGATAGTTGACCTCGGGTCAACTAGCCATGCTTCACCTCTGACACTGTTAGAGCCTTGAGCCTGCCACTATCTTTGCCTCTAACTAATTGATCCGGACCTTATCTTACCTTGAGTCCTTTGTGGATTCGATTCGGATCACACCCATCCCCCATGTGTAACAATCAGATCTTCTGAATATCCCTCGAACCAATCAACATAACCACCCAAAAATCGTCAAAAGCATAGTGTATAAATATCTCCCCAATCCTTTAGTTACATTCTTGATCCCTCTTGGAGCTTCTTTCTGATTCCTTCTGTGTTTGCATCGAAGGTCGGTGACAGCGAGCCTTCCCCCGTGCTCTGAGACAACGGATCAAGGAGAGGAGTGGATCCATGGCCAGCTTCTCCAGCCTCCCTGCTCCCTGCCCACCAGGAGCTATAAGAGATGCGTATTTTTAATTCCTGTGTAGATTTCTTTATCGCATTTTTAGTTCTGCAATTAGATTACCCTTTAATCCATTAGGGTAGCTTTATTTCCCATTTGTTCGATCGTCGGAGGCGCTAGGGCTCTGGTCATTCCATCGTGCTCCCAGTAGTCTCCAACTGCCACGTTTACCCCATTTCATTCCCCCTTGTGCTCTTCATCTGATCACCCCACCTGGACCCCCCGATCCTCGTTGGATCGACGAATCGAGGCTCCCCCTCTGCCTTTTGATGGCGCCTCTGCGCCCACTTTCATCCGTATGCATCTCAGCTTCATTTCTAGCCGAGTAACATCGCCTCGAGCCCAAGACCATTTCCGTGCAGGTTTCTTGTCAAATGAGCCCTTCCTGGGCTATCATCAAACAAGGAAGAGGGTTTGTAGGTGCTCCATCTTCTCCAACATTACTATACCTGCATATCTCCCAGTGACAGTGCTCGCATCCAATACGAATGTTGTATTGTAACAAATACTCAATTTTATTGAAGAGGTTATAGTGTCTTTATCACTACAATTCAATAATAATCACAAATAGTATGTAATTTAAATTATCCTTATCAGAATACCCTTATTCCCAGAGATCTCTATCTCCTAAGACTAAGATCCAGTCTTAAGTCATATAAGGCATCTACAGTTAAGAACTTTTAGATCACTATCTATAAAGTTAAAAGTTCTCGAAAATAAGACTACGATATCACTATCTCAAAAATCTTGTCATCTTTGAAGATATTTTTATTACAGAAACCAAGTGTTTTATCTCCATAGTAGGATTAGTAACAGTTTACTTCTCCCACTACATGGAAGACATGTGACTTTTGTGCACATCTAGCATACACCAGGCTTCTCATAATTGATGCACTATGGTGAGAAGTTTTAGCATTCACTTCATCAACTCTTTGAGGTGCTATCCCTTCGTATAGGCCACTACCGTATATTAAGGGAAGGAAGCCTTCCTTGGGGTTTTCCCAAAAATTGAATGTGTCCAAGGTGCATCACTAATGTGCCGATCCTAATACCCTACTCTCTTTTCTTCTGAACATTTTTCAGAACTAATATATAAGAGGCATCCTTGAGATCATATCTCAAGCTATGGAACAACTAGATTATAAAACAATTATTATCATCCTTATATCAATCCAACTGATTAGTACTTTCTACATTTAGCACGATGAACAAAATTTCACTCCCACTAAGCTTCATATGTTTCATCAAGATTTTGTAGGAATATATAAATGTTATGATTTCATTAAATCTAATGTTCCAACTACTAGAAGCTTCGATGAGCCCATAGATGGAGTTCCTCTATCTTGCAAATCTTACCTTCCTCAACTATGATGTCCTGGGGCTACATCATATGAATGTCCTCGGAGTGGTATTCATAGAGGAATGAAATCTTGACTTTCATCTTGTATATGTCGTAGTCAAGTTATGGAACTACAATTAGAAATGTTCTGATGGGTTTAGGCAAGGTCACCGAAGAGAAAGTCTCATCGCAAGCAATGCCTTCTCTATGGTGTGTAGCTTTTGGCTACGAGTCGTGCTTTGAAGGTCTCTACCTTCCAAACAGTTTTCCTTTTTCTCTTGATGATCCATTTATACCTAACAAGTTTAACCTTATAGGTGGATTCATGAGGGTCCATATACAACATTTGTATATGAAGTCTACTTTGGACATTATTTCTATCATGCATCTCTCCATGTCATGATTCTTACAAGCTTCATCATATGAAATCAGATCATTGTTGGACTTAACTAACATATGGAATTCATACCCTTTAGGTGGTCTCACCACACTCAAACTAATTTGAAGAGGTACGAGGGTTTCATCTTTAATTGTCCTTTTATTTGATGATTTCAGGAGCCTCATTTACCTTTTCAAGACTCAATGAGTTCCTTTATTCATTTCATCTTGATTCTCGAGAAAGTCATCCTTTAAGAATCTCATTGTCAAACATGAAATCGTTTAAGAATCTCAAGGTCATAAAGTTGGTATCTAATTCCATCCGTTTTATTCCTAATGAAGTTGCACCCTCTAGTGATAAATTTTAGCTTACTTGCATACACGATATGGTTATGGACCAAGCAACCATAAATCCTTTAGTGTCCAACACTAGGTTACGTTCCAAACCATATCTAATAAGGATTTTCAGGTTTAGATTCATACGGGCTAATCTTTAAACCCACACTCATGTGCTAATCATAAGCTATTTAGAAAAATAGTTAAGTAAGTTGACTACTCACTCTGTTCCAGAGAGACTACACCGAGTACTTTTACGATACCTTCATAGCTACGAATAACTGTGCTCGTATCAGATGTGAATGTTGCATCTTATGCAACCAATACTCAATTTTGTTAAAGTAGTTATAGTGTCTTCAACACTACAATTCAATAATTGTTACAACCGGTATGTAATTTCAATTATCCTTATCAGAATATCCTTATTCCCAGAGATCTCTATCTCCTAAGACTAAGACCCAGACTTAAGTCTTATAAGGCATCTGCAGTTAAGACCATTCAGATCACTATCTATAAAGTCTTATATTCTTGATGATAAGACTTTGAGATCACTAACTCAAAAATCATGTCTTCATTGAGGATAATGTTATTACTACAATCAAGTGTTTTATCTCCATAGTAAGATTAGTAATTGTTTATTACTATCACTGCATAGCGGACATCTAACTTTTGTGCACATCTAGCATACACAAGGCTTTTCATAACTGATTCACTAGGGCGAGTAGTTTTAGCATTCACTATTTGAACTCTTTTAGGTGCTAACCCTTGAGATAGGTCAATAACATATATTAAGGGAAGGAAGCCTACCTTGGGGTTTTCCAAAAAATGGAATGTCTCCAAGGTGTACAACTAACGTCACATTACCAATACCCTCTTCTCTTTGTTTTTGAATATTTTCAGACTTAAGATATAAGAGGCATCCTTGAGTTCATATCTCAAGATATGGAACAACTGGATTATAAAACACTTATTATAATCCTTATATTAGTCCAAATGATTAGGACTTATCTACATTTTGCATGATGAACACAATGGCACTCCCACTAAGCTTTACATGGTTCATCAAAATTTTGTATGAAATTATAAGCTTTATAATTTCATTAATTCTGATTTGCGGACTTCTAGAATCTTATCTGAGCTCATATATGGAGTTACTTTAGCTTGCACATCTTGCCTTACTCAACTATGAAGCTATGGGGCAACATTATATGAATGTCCTTGGAGAGGTATTCATAGAAGAGTGTAATCTTGACTTCCATCTTGTAGATGCCATAGTCAAGTTGTGTAACTCCAGTTTGCAATGTTCTAATGGGTTTAAGTAAGGTCACTGAAGAGAAAGTCTCATAACAAGCAATGCCTTCTCTTCGGTGTGTAGATTTTGGCTACAAGGTGTGCTTTGAAAGTCTCTACCTTCTCATCAGTTTACTTTTTTCTCTTGAAGATCCATTTACACCTAACAGGTTTTACCCTTATAGGTGGATCCTCAAGGGTCTATATATAGCTTTTGTATATGAAGTCAACCTTAGATTTTATTACTAACTTCCATCTCTCCATGTCATGAAACATAGAGGCTTCATCATATGAAGTTGCATCATTTTTAGATGTAACTAACATATGGGATTAATACGCTTTAGGCTCTCTCGCCACCCTCATACTAATTTGAAGATGTATGAGTGTTTAAACTTTAATTATCCATTTAATTTCCGATTTCAAGAGTATCATTTATCTCTTTAAGATTCAATGATCTCATTTACTTCATTTTCATCTTAATTTTCAAGAAAGTCATCCTTTAAGAATCACATTCTCCAAGATGAAATCCTTTAAGAATATCAAGGTCATAAAGAAGGTATCTAATACCATCCTTTATATTCCTAATGAAGCTGCACTCTCTAGTGCTAGATTCCAGCTTACTTGTATCTTGATAAAGTAATAGACCAAGCAACCCTAAATCCTCATATGTCCGACACTAGGCTTGATTCCAAACCATGAGGGTTTTCGGGTTTAGATCCACATGGAATCTTATTAAGAATATATATTGTAGTTTCTACTACATATATACCTGGAAAATAAGAGGTAGTTATGCTAATATTCATCATTTATTATATCTTATTTAACATGATCCAATTGTATCTCCCTACAACTCTATTGAGTTAAGGTGTACTAGGAGGAGTGAGATAGGAATGACATTCCTTTCTCCATACGATATTCATTGGATTCATCTAATAGCAACCGACTACCTAGATTAGATCAAATTCATTTTATCTTCGTTCAAACATTGGTTCTAAACCAAAATTGTGAAATCTTTGAACGCTTCAAATGTTTCTAACGTGAAGGGAAGAAATATCATATCAGAAAAAATCATCGAATGATATCACATATCATCATTATTTATTATGATATAGATGATCCACATACAACAAAATGTATGAGATCTTGAATACCTTGGCATCTTACACCAATCCCAAAGAAGGGTGCATTGGATATTTTTACCTTGAATACAATGTTCACATGTATGTAAGATTTGAAATTTCAGACAGTATAAAGTTTCATATCTTACTAGTCTTTTGATCTCATCAACAGACATATGTCTAAGGATTGATGCTAGATCATTATCAAATGACCTTCACCAACCTATTGATATTAAAAGGTTTAATTTTCAGTATTAGAAATGTTAATGAACCATTCATTAATATTCTAATTCAGTAGAGTCCTATAGAAGTTGATTACTATCTGAAACGTATTCATTATAACTGTTTATGATATATCTATTCAATTTACATGTTTATTTCCAACATTTTGAAATAAACGTTGAATGTATTATAATATCTAGGTCACATATACATTCTCTAAGACTAAGGGCTCTCCGACTGGAAATACGAAGTCTATTTATCTAATGGAAATTGTTGCAACAATTGCATCAACATCTATGTAGATGACTATTAAACCTTAAGATCAAATTTTCTAATCTTCTAAAGCATATGAAACCATTTGCAAGCGTTATTAGAAGAATGAAATACATTTATTAGACTTTGATATTATCTAATAAGCATGTCAATTTAAATGATTATATGTAGACGTAGATTATTCTAATGCACTATTTGAGTCCTTCTCTAAGGATCCTAGATAGTCTAGATAATCGCACTATCAATACATCAACTTATTGCAATATTGGTGTTCATCCAACTCTTAGGTGCTATATGTGAGGAAATTATATAAGTACAATCAACTCTTTGACTTTCCTTCTTACTTGGGTCAGACTTAAGCTTCCACTATTCTACCTTCATCTATAGACAACCTTTGTTTAATACAAAGAATCTCTTATGCTGAACTCAAGAGATTTCAATATAAGAGTATTTCAAAAGTTATGCATGCTTCATTCAATTCATACAATATGAATATTATGAAGCTTCATGAATGACTAGAGTATAAATAGTAGAATGATGACACTCATCATATTTGCATCCATCTTAACTCCTAAAGACATTCGTTCACATAGATACTTAAACATTTGAGTACATTATCTCTTATCGAGCCACCATTCTGCATAATGCAATGAACCATGTCATTCATGATTAAATGTCGAGAGCACATATGTATGCCAAAATATCTTCTTATATTTTATAAGGATTTTTTTATAACTACGATCATCATAAACAAGATACTTCCTTAGCACACTCGATGAGAGATCAAGACTATATATACAATCCAAGGGTTGTTGTCTTATTGTGTTTTTAATTATCGTTCCTTTTTATTATGAGGAAACTTGCACATTGCAACCACATACATTATGTTTCCAACTGCAAGTATAACATCTTGATCATGGATCCAATCCATGATATTTTACTGGTTACTATTGAGTATAATTTTAAGTGACTTTAAAGTAGGTTATCTGAAATAAGAAATATTTGCATAAATATATATTACATTGATTTAGTATTTTTATCAAAGTTGTCTTGTCTAGTCAACTCTGAAAGTTCATTCCCTTATTCACTTTTAAAGTAAGAGATATACTTACAATTATATCTAAGCACGATCCGGGATCTCCTTCTTACCTTTGTTACATCCCAATAATATGAGAACTTGTAATTTGGATAAAAAGAAGCGAGAACTCATTCCACCTAGTTAGTCCAACTTGCATTTCCCAATTCAGTCTTTAACGCCCGGGCCAACTACCCCTAAGGCAATGTTGACACGTCATTAAATGAATTAACCTTCAACAGGATTAGATGTCGCTACGCACAATCCAATGTTGCCCCAATAATATGAGGACTTGATATTGGGCTCACTACGTACACTACCTTACACTTTCATGAAGAAAAGAGCCCAATCCATGTGCGCTTGTATGTAGGATCTGTCACTTCGGACATACGTCTCCTACATACAATCCATGGCTACGGAAACCTTCGCCTTGATGGGGGACCATGGATGTCACTTTTGTGATCCTCCATATCATGTTAAAATTTTAATTAATTATTACGAACCATATTCACATAATTAATTCTTACAAGGAAAATACTACTCTATTCATAATAGAGTGTTTTAATTGGATATAATTAATTTAGGCATATTAAATCAATCATAATCCAAATCAATTAACCAACAAACAATCTTGATTGTTACTTGAAGGCTGGTATAATCTCAGAAATATATATTATTCAAATTTTAATAATTAAAAAAATATCTCATAATCATTTCAAGCATTATCCTTTCCTTACCTACTGTCATGGCTAGTATGCACAGGATGTGGGATAGACTGCTCACTGAGCAGCCTGCTATCCCAATAATCCCCGAGTAGACTCCATATCCACCTCAGGCCAGGATAATGTGATTTGACATATTGTTTTTGAGATGATATCTTGTCGTTGAAATGTAGTTATACAATATATTATTTATCAAAATCATTTTGTTTAATAATATATGGATATTTGCTAAACAAATCTCCAACCCTATTCAATAAACAATGTTTGCATGTAGAGATTGTCCTACAACTATTGTAGGATAAACTAGGGTTTTCATGAAACTTGCATTCAATGGCCTATGACGATTAATCAATTATTTTCATAAATTCATAATTTCTATGATTTCCATTGAATTATAAACACATTAAGTAAAGAGGTTTGATGATATAATCATCTTCCGACCTATCTCCACTAAATATTGAGTATCTTGGTTAAACGGTGTTGGAATCGCGTGAAATAAATTCAAGAGGTTTTCTGATTTGAGTCTCTACTTAAACAAAGTTTTATTTCATGTTTCAAGATGGGAAAACAATATGTAAAATTATTTTTCTTACAGATCCGTGGATTCATGTGAAACATCTTTGATAGCAAGAACTCTTCGAATCATTTTCATGCACTTTTGGTACAAACTTTAGGCTACTATTTTTGGGACATGTTTAGACATTGTAAATACATTTTATTAAGAAAAAACAGATCCAAACAATGCAAAAACAATAGGTTTTTATGTTATGAAAAATCCATTCGAATCTTGCATCCAATGCAAAAACAACGAGTCTCGCACATCCAAAACATGAATCTTGATCACTTGGGGTTTTGGATCATGTTCATGATCTCGACCATGGCTCTGATACCACTTGAAGGATATGGAAAGATCCTTAAGTGCATCACAGAAGGGTGAAGATTGCATTATTTGCTATTGGAAGTGACTAGTTGCACTAGTTGATCGGGACAACGGATGTTTCTTTTTTAAATAAATGCGATGGAATCACATGATCCAAGAACACATCTCAGATCATTTCATCTAAACCACAAAGGGGTGTTAGGGTTATCTCATGAAGCGTGGTTGCGAGCGAAGTCTCTAAATGAAGAGATCTTCTATCTCAAGTCCGACCCGACATAGGAGACACTTGCGAGCGCATTGATAAGATGCCTACCTCACACAATCCATGATGATTATCCATATGATGAATCTCCTGATCTCATCACACGAGATCTAATGTATTATTCATGATTGAGGCACAACGAAGGAGACAGAGATCCATGAGTGGTCGAAGCGACGATAAGACGTCATGGCGACGACGACGATTCTTTCTAAGGTATAAAGTAGATAGCCACTTAGAGAGAGAGATGGGGCGTGTATTATGGGAATGAGAGAGATTGAGGTGACTCAATTGTTTTATATCAACAGAAGTACTAGGGTTCCTCTTCTTTTATAGTAATTTGGGAGTCCATGGATCGCAATCCATGTGAAACACAAAATCAATGCTTGAGACTGATTTCCATTTCTATTCAATGGCCAATATTTTGTTGTAAAAATACAACAACAATTAATTTAGATTAAATTAAATATATTGAATAATCAATAAAATTTAATTTAAACTAAATAAATTAGCATAGAAGGATTTGGAAAGAGGCCACCTACTTGAGAACAAGTCAAAGGGTGGTCATCCACCATCCACCATCCTAAAATAAAGGGGACAATCACCCTTGAGAACAAGTCAAAGGGTGGTCATCCACCATCCATTAAATGGATGGTGTTGGCCCTACCAATATAATCTTTCATATATATTTACATCAAATTTTGTTGTAAACTATTTCACAAAAAATAATTCCAAATTATTTTTGGGAATATTGCAATCATGGCATCAAATAATTGTGAATCGTATTTACAATTAAAAATAAAATGTAAATTGTATTTCCAATTAATTTTCAATGTGAATCCAATTCACATCAATAATTATTTTGAAGATACTATTTGCAATAAGATCTATGTAATATATTATAAATCACATTTATAATATATATACACACACACACACAAATGATAAGGATTTTACTATCCCCATTATTTATATCATTGATAATTAAATCTCATTTAATTATCTTGGATCATCGTTCTCATGTGTTTAAATTATACGAATCATAATCAAATTATTCCTGATTATTAAATTACACTTAATTATCAATATATCAATCCTCAGATACATATTTCAACAATGAAATTATTCTTGAACTCTTTCAAGAACAATGCGCTTTCTCCACGGATACTTGGAGATAAGGACAGGAAGATTTTATGTTCCACATATAGTAACTTGAATATTGAGATCATATCTCAAATCCAGATCAATGGGACCTCCCTGAGATGTTTGATTATATTAAAGCCATTAATCTAATCATCTAATTACATATGAATCGTATTCAGATTTATGTCCAACATTTGGACTAAGATCATATTACTGCTCTCTTGAGAGGAGTCACTAAAATCCAAACTTGTTTCATTACTCCCTCAGAATGTAAGCATCATAGTTATACAATCGTTTATGATCACCCTCGAATATTCCTAATACATGTACATCCTGCATACTTGAAGATATAGAATAAAATCAAATATTTAGATCAATTTATACTATCTTCTTCAGGGTTTTATCATTAAGTTTCTCATTTGATCATTGGTATTTAGTATCGATCACATACTTTCCAAAAGCATATATCATACCTAGGTATTGATCATATACTTTCCAAAAGCATATATCAAACCTACAAATTCAGTCAAGCTTCCAAAGTGAGAAGACCATGCACAAAATTTGATTCCCAACATCTCATGAGTGATATCATGTTTCCAAGTTCAATAATGAACCTATATGATCCTGATCCCTTTGAGAGATCATATTACTCATATGCCCTCTTATGCACACCAGTTCACTAGTGTATGGACCTTGATTATATCGTCAACCTATAGGTCTACCAAATGTACATACTCAAACAAATAGTGACACATCTGTCTCCAGTCAGAGGATGTGTGCCTTTATCGTGATAGTATATGGCATATGTATTGGTTATCTTGATCTCGTCAAGTCAGCTCTTCGACTTAAAATATGTAATACCTCCGAATCTCTATTCATATGCAGAGGACATACATCAATAGGTCGGTCAGATATCAAACAAAAGCGAACGGATTTCCATCTCCTACTCGGGCTGGAGATCATCTCTTAATAATCATTTGATGGTGCTTGATGAGTCCTTAATCTAACTCTTTAGATATTCATCCAAGCACCAGCCTCTATGATTCAACAATTAAATCAACAGTCATATGATCATTAATATGGTCATGGTACATAACCCTAATTGTACTAAGGAACCTATTATTCAAGTAAATTATTGTTCATTTCAGATCTGGGAATGATATATGCAATAGCATATATTTCATAATGTCTCGTCGTCGGCTCGCATGTCCAACAATCTCCCACTAGCCCAAAGAGAAATTAATGGGCTATTCTGTAAACCCACACACATGTGCTAATCATAAGCTATTTAGAAAAATAATCAGGTAAGATTACTAGTCACTATGTTCCCAAGAGACTATGCCAAGTCCTTTTACGATACCTGCATAGCTCCGAGTAACAGTGCTCCTATTAGATGCGAATGTTGCATCTTCTACAACTAATACTCAATTATGATAAAGTAGTTATAGTGTCTTTAACACTACAATTCAATAAATTATACAACTAGTATTTAATTTCAATTATCCGTGTCAGAATACCCTTATTTCCGGAGATCTCTATCTCTTAAAACTAAGATCCATTCTTAAGTCTTATAAGGTATATGTAGTTAAGACCTTTCAGATCACTATCTATAAAGTCTTACGCTCTTGTAGATAAGACTTTGAGATCCCTATCTAAAAATCATGTCTTATTTGAAGATATTATTTTTACAACAATCAAATGTTTTATCTCCATAGTAGGATTAGTAACAGTTTACTACTCCCACTTTATTGCAGACATTTGACTTTTGCGCACAACTAACATACACATGGCTCTCATAACTGATGCACTAGGGCGAGCAGTTTTAGCATTTACTTCCTCAACTCTTTGAGGTGCTAACCGTTCAGATAGGTCAATAACATTAAGGGATGGAAGCCTTCCTTGGGTTTTTCCCAAAAATGGAATGCGTCCAAGGTGTAAAACTAATGTCGCTTTCCCAATACCCTCTTCTCTTTGCTTATGAATATTTTCAGAACTAAGATATAAGAGTCATCCTTGAGTTCATATCTCAAGATATGGAACAACCGGATTATAAAGCACTTATTATCATCCTTATATCCCTCCAAATGATTAGGACTTTATCTACATTTAGCCTGATAAATAGAATGTCACTCCCACTAAGCATCACATTGTTCATCAAGATTTTATATGATGTTATAAGCTTTATAATTTCATTAAATTTGATTTTATGACTACTAGAAGCTTATCTGAGCCCATATATGGAGTTCCTCTAGCTTGCACATCTTGCCTTCCTCAACTATGAAGCCATGGGGCTACATTATATGAATATCCTTGGAGAGGTATTCATTGAGGATTGTAATCTTGACTTCCATCTTATTGATGTCATAGTCAAGTTGTGTAACTACAGTAAGCAATGCTCTGATGGGTTTAAGTAAGGTCACTGAAGAGCAAGTCTCATAGCAAGCAATGGCTTCTCTTCAGTGTGTACTTTTGGCTATAAGGTGTGCTTTGAAGGTCTCTACCTTCTCATCAATTTCCTTTTTTCTTTTGAAGATCTATTTACATCTAACATGTTTTACGATTATAGGTGTATCCTCAAGGGTCCATATACAACTTTTGTATATGAAGTATACTTTAGACGTTATTGCTAACTTCCATCTCCCCTTGTCATGATCCATTGAGGCCTCATCATATGAAGTCACATCATTTTTAGACTTAACTGACATATGTAATTTTTACCCATTCGATGGTCTTACCACCCTCAAACTAATTTGAAGAGGTATGAGTGTTTCATCTTTAATTGTCCATTTAGTTTCCGATTCCAGGACCCTCATTTATCTCTTCAAGATTCAACAAGTTCCTTTACTTAATTTTCATATTGATTCTTTAGAAAGTCATCCTCTAAGAATCACATTCTCAAAGATGAAATCCTTTAAGAATTTCATGGTCATAAAGTAGGTATATAATACCATCATTTATATTCCTAATGAAGTTGCACTCTCTAATGCTACATTCCAGCTTACTTGCATCCTTGATATGGTCATCGACCAAGCAACCCTAATCGTCAAGTGTTCAACACTAGTCTTTGTTCGAAACAATAACTATTGAGGGTTTTCGAGTTTAGATCCGCATAGAATCTTATTAAGGATATATATTGTAATTTCTACTACATATATACCTGGAAAATATGAGGTAATTCTGCTAATATTCATCATTTATTAGATCATGTCCATCATGATCCAATTGTATCTCCCTACAACTTTATTCAGTTAAGGTGTACTAGGAGTGAGATAGAAATGACATTCCTTTCTCCATACGATACTCCTTGAATTCGTCTAATAGGTATTGACTACCTAGATTAGATCAAATTCATTTCAACTTCCTTCAGACATTGGTTCTAACGCAAAATTGTGAAATCTTTGAACGTTTCAAAGGTTTCTAGTGTGAAGGGAAGAAATCTCATTATAAAAAAAATCGAGTGATAGTACATATCATCAGTGTTTATTATGATAAAGATGATTCACATACATAAATATGTATGAAATCTTGAATACCGTGGCATCTTACATCATTCCCAAAGAAAGGTGCATTGGACATTTCTTCTTTGAATACAATATTCACTAGTATGTAAGACTTGAAATTCCAGACAGTGTAAAGTTTCATCTCTTACTAGTCTACTGATCTCTCCTACAAACATATGTCCAAGGCTTGATGACAGATTATTGTCAAATGATCTTCATCCACCTATCGATCTTAAAAGGTTTGACTTTAAGTATTAGAAATGTTAATGAACCATTCATTAATATTCTAATTCACTAGAGTCCTCTAGATATTAGATTACTATAGAAAACATATTCATCAGAACTCTTTATGATAGATCTAATCCAGAATACATGTTTATTTCCAACATTTAGAAATACAAAATGGAAGTATTCCAATATATAGGTCAGAGAAATATTCTCTGAAACTAAGGGCCCTCCAACTAAAAATATGAAGTCTATCTATCCAATGGAAATTGTTGTAACAATTGGATCAACCTCTATGTGGATGGCTATTAAACCCTAAGATCAAATTTTTCTAATATTCAAAAATGTATGTAACCAATTGCAAGCATTATTAAAAGATTGAGATACATTTATTAGACTTTGATCTTATCTAATAAGCAAGTCAATTTCAATGATTATATGTAGATGTAGATTATTCTGATAACCTATATGAGACTTTCTCTAAGGATCCTATGGTCTAGATAGTCACAGTACTAGTACATGGACTTATTACAATATGGACATTCATCCAACTCTTTTGATGAAATATGTGTGGACATTTTAGAAGTACAGTCAACTATTTGACTTTCCTTATTACTTGGGTCAGACCCAAGCTTCCACTATAAAACCTTGAACTTGGTCGTCTCTCAGATCATGTATCATAAGATCCGTCTCATCATGAGGAAACCAAAAGAATTTGTTTCGTGTGAATCGAACTTCGTTTTGACTTGTTATGATTTTCAGAAGAAAGAGAAAGAGGTTTAAGACGTCATTAACTCTTAATGACCGTCACTAAGAATAATTAAATACGATTAAAGAAACTAATGGTGGAATTGGGGATCGTTAATTACCATTAGCAAACACTAATCAATGGTTAGCAAAAGTTAAGCAAAGCCGCGAAGGTTAAATCACAATTAGTAAAAGACAATAATGATTAGCGCTAATTAAGCATCATTAGCGAATCTAGAGTCTGTTGGATAGTTCTAACTTAAGACCTAAGTTTAGGATAAGTTTTAGCCAAAACCATGGGCCAAAATCATGAGTGGCTACCGTGGTTTAAATCTAAACCATGGTTTTCTAACCATGGTTAGCGGTTTTCTGGAGCCTATTAATAGCTCTCCCCCACCCGTTCATTCTCTACGATTTCCACTACGACCATCACCCCAAGGGCTAGGGTCGATAGGTCGAGAGGAGGAGTGGGAGGCGAGGAAGGAGAGCAAGCAAAGCGCTATCGGGAGAATGAGGAGGAGGAAGGTACGATCCTCTCTTAGTTTGCTTCGTAAGATAGGTTTCGATTCATGTTTTTTTCAAGCTTTGTTTACGATTCATCTTTGTTTCCGATTCTTTTTATGTTGTATTTCGAGGATAAATTTGTGTAACACCCTACTTAGATGTGGGCAGCTATGCACGTCAGTGAACTCTGTGATTCGTCACACTTTCACTCACCTAAATGTGTGGTGTCTACCGATTCTCCATTTCTTATAGTCAATTATTTCTTTTCTTCTTTTATAGTTATTTTGATGGAGAAATCTATGTAATACCCTACTTAGGTGCTGGCGGCTATGCATGTCAATGAACCCTGTGATTCGTTACACCTTCACTCACCAAAGATGTGTGGTGTCTACTGATTCTCCATTGCTTGTAGTTAGGTTATATTCTTTCAGTTTCCTTGTTGTTTTCCTCACGGTGATTTTATAGATGGAACTCTTTATGTTTTTCCTTTTAAAATATGTCTTGATATAAGGGGAAACTCTGCTGAAAGTTTTATAAAGATATGTCCCGATATAAGGGTAAACTTGCTAAAATTTTCATAGAAATATGTCACAATATAAGGGGAAACTCTGCCCTTATATATGAAAATGAAGTTCGATCATTTCTGGAGCTATAAATCATCCTTTTGAAAAAGAATCACGATAAGGCACTGCATACGAGAGAGAGAGAGCACGATTAAGAAACGAAATCCTTTCTTTTGCTGTTGGGTTTTCATATGAGATTGTTGAGATTTCTGTATTTATGCTCCTTGCTACGAAGAACCCAAATTTGGTTATTTTTGAGAAAGTATGAAATGTTGCTTTTTGATTTCAACTAATATAAGGTCTAACCATTGAATGGATGCAATGGTTTGGAAGTTAAAATAAGCATAAATATGAGTATATAAATATACAAATTAATATGTGTATAAGTCTATACTCAATATGTACGTCTATGCAAATTTAAGGCTTAACGAAGGAATTACATCGTGGGAATTGATGTTTTTTGACTCGGATCGTGAAAGGAATTGTGTCTTATGTTAAGAATGATTGGGAGTAGAACTGTAGGTCGGGCATGCAACCAGTAGGTTTATCGGTAGGAACCCGTATTGGCGTTGTCCTACCTAGGTGGTACACGGTTTCTCTGTTACGATATGTGCGCACGAAATGACTGATTTGCAACGCGTGGTACCAGGAGACAATATATTTGGGTTGAATGACGGAAGATGTGGCCATGCCATGTGGAGTCACAGATGGTTCAATAGCGTCCGGGTCACGATAACATGTATTTAAAACTGCTAGGTTATGTGATTAAAGGTTAGCTTGAGGTTTTAAGAAACCAGATCCTCGAGGACGTTGTTATCCTTTGTTTGCCAGGTTAAGGGTTTGAGACCCTGAGTAATAAAAGAAAAGGAAATTGTCAAGGTATTATTCGAGGATTGGTTGAGGCGATGTATGACAGCATAAGCTTATACGGTCAATGCAATCTCCAATCCTGAAGTGTACACAACTTCGGAGTCCATATTGTGGTGAGGTAATTCCCTGAACTAATCGCTAACATGGATTAGAAAGGAATAAGACTTAAATTAATGAGAAGGGATGAAACTTTTTCTGATAGAAAGTTTTGAAAAAAAATACACCATTTGTCTGCTTTTCCCTTCTTCGTTACTCAACATTCGCTAATTGTTATCTTATGATTTATGAAAAATCTAACAGTTGTCGGTGAGCCATCGCAAGGACTTTAGTAATCCAACCAACTAACATAGTAGCCATGCAGCCAACCGTAGTAGCTTTACTATATAAGGTAGTTGGTAATCTTTTTGTGTATTTCCTTTCAAGCTAATGTACATGTAAATGGTTATAGTGGGACAATGCATTATGTCAACTTTATATTGTGATGGAAAAGTGTTGAAATACATCCTTCTGAGTATTTTTAATTGTAGTTTGTTTTTGAATGGTAGTTGTGATTGTTGAATAAAATATTACTGAGTAATCATGTCTGGGGTCGTGACAGGTTGGTATCAGAGCCAGGTTACTCCAGTAATTTACTCAGTAATTTATAACTATGAGCAGTATTCAGAAATTAAGGTTGTCTTAAAATCCTTTGATCTTAATAAGTGACTGCAGAACCATTCATAAGTCATTGTCCCTTATGTACATCATGCTAAAATTTATAGGACCTAACCTTTGGTCTTGACTCATCTCAGGATCATGGCAGACCAAGACGTTCCTAGGCAATTAGAAGCTATGATGACAATGCTCCAAGAAATGGGGGCAAAAGCAACAAGCATTAGAGGAGAGGCTCAATGCACAAGCTAAGAGACCTAAGGCATCTAGACCAATGGATGCTAGGATTAAAGGTTCTGTCCATCTTTCTGAGGAAGAATCTAGTTACCTTCCTTCGACCGAGTCTGCTCCTACTCCAGATGAAGGAGCTATGAAGAAGGCCCTTCTTAGATACTAAAAATTACTAGACAATTACCGAAAGGGAAAATTCCACCACCAGAACTATGGCTTGATGATGTCAGCAGGATGTTTAGAATAATACACCCACCAGTAGACACTTGGGTGCACTTCGCTGATTACTCCCTAGTAGACTATGCAAGACGATGGTGGAGTGCAATTTTCAAGAAATTAGTAGATCCCATTCCATGGGATACCATTGAAGAAAGGTTTCGAGCTCACTTCTGTCCCTCTCATTGGGAAGAATTCAAGAGGAGGGAGCTGGCTTCGTTGACCTAGGGTTCCAAGAATGTACGATATTATAATAATTCATTTTACGGAGTCATTACATTAATCCCCAGCTCTAGAAGCTTCACCACAGGAATGTCTTACCAAATTTATTAGCGGGCTTCAAGGAGATCTTAGAGAGAAGCTTTCAAGTTTTAGATCCACCACTATAGATGAAGCCATGCACATCTCCTCTCGTATTGAGCTGGAAAGGTATGAAACCCGCCAAAGAAGAAGCTTGCACTTTCTAGGAGACCATCCAAACATAAGGCGAATTATACCCACAGAGACCGTCTCTATCATCCAATTTGTTCTAGTACAAGCCCACCACAGATTTGGGCCAAGAATTATCAGGAAGAGGGGGTTTCTCTAGACCTCCACTATATCCTCGCGACTCAGCGACAGGAGCTAGTATTTCTGTATCTGGGTCGTCAGCACAAATAGGAACACATGTGTGCTATTACTGTCATCAGGAAGGACACATCAAGAAAGACTGTCCAAAGTTGAGAGGTTAGGGGTTTAAATCAACCTCAATTAACAGTTTAACATCCACCCCGAGCAATGAAGCAACACGCAGAGGAAGACAAGGTACAGGTCGTGGCTCGCAAGGATCGTCTCCTACACAGCAACCACCACAAAGTGTTGCGGGTTCTAGCCTGCCTATTCCTAATGGCCAGCTCAATGCTATCACTGAAGAACAAGCCTTCAATTCAGGCATGGTCGTATGAGGTAACGTTACTATGCATGGATTTTTAGTACATGCCTTGTTTTATTCTGGTGCTTCACATTCATTTATTGCTCGACGGTTAGTACCCACTTTGGGTAAGGTTTCAGTAGTAGTACAATAGTCCTATCTGATTAAGGGACCAGGATGACAAGTATTTATAATCCGAGAAATACTGGATAATTATGTAGCACTGATATCAGGACATCAGTTACCAGTTTCACTATTACCAATTGAAATGGATGACTTTGCCTCATCCTGGGGATGTACTGGCTAGAAAGGCATCATGCATGCCTTGATTTTTTTCAGAATACAGTAAATTTCCAGCTTCCAAACTCGATAGAGTTCTAGATCATTGGAAAGATCCAATGATAATATTGAATACATCTCTACTTTGAAGGCACAAAAATTATCAGAGAAAGGGTGCCAAGGCTATTTAGCTTACATATCCACTACATCATGGTCTTACAGAATGATAGAAGATGTACCAATAGTGTGTGAGTTTCATGATATATTTCCATAGGAACTACCTGGATTACCACCTGAGTGAGAGATTGAGTTTGAAATCTCTCTTACACCTGATACTCAACCTATCTCTATTCCTCTATATTGGATGGCCCCATCTGAGTTGCTAGAGTTGAAAGTACAGTTACAAGAACTATTATATAAAGGGTTCATTCGTCCTAGTACTTCACCATGGGGTGCAACTGTCTTGTTTGTAAGGAAAAAGGATGAGTCAATGCGACTGTGCATTGACTATAGATAGTTAAACAAGAAGACAATAAAGAACAAGTATCCTCTGCCAAGAACTGATGATCTCTTTGAACAGTTGCAGGGTTCAACTATGTATTCCAAGATTGACTTAAAACCAGGATACCATCAGTTGAAGGTTAAAGATGCGGACATCCCCAAGACAGCCTTTCAAACTAGATATGAACATTATGAATTTTTAGTTGTTCCTTTCGGATTAACAAATGCCCCAACAGCCTTCATGGATCTCATGAATAGAGTATTCAAGGAGTTCCTAGATCACTTTGTAGTAGTCTTTATTGATGATGTGCTTATTTACTCCAAGGATAAGTATTAGCATAAACACCATCTCCGGCAGGCACTTGAAATACTAAAGAAGAACAAACTGTATGCTAAATATAGCAAATGTGACTTCTGGTTGTCTGAAGTATCCTTCTTAGGCCATGTTATTTCTGGGAAAGGTATATAAGTTGATCCTACAAAGGTTAGTGCGGTGATGATTGGGAACGCCCGAAGACTGTCACAGAAATACGATCTTTTTTGGGTTTAGCTGGATATTAAAGAAGATTTGTGAAGGACTTTTCATGATCATCATTACCAATGAATAGGCTAACTCATAAGGAGATCCCATTCATATGGTCCGATGCATGCGAAACTAGTTTTCAAACACTGAAAGAATACCTAACATCTTCCCCTATCCTTACTCTGCCTTTTGGGACTAAAGGGTTTACAGTGTACACTGAGGCATCTAAAGAAGGGTGTGGGGTAGTTCTTATACAAAATGGTAAGATAGTTGTGTATGCATCACGACAGCTCAGGACACGAGAAGAACTACCCAACACATGACTTCGAATAAACTGTCGTAGTTTTCACTTTAAAGATATGAAGATACTACCTCTATGGTATTACTTTTGAAATATTCATTGACAATAAAAGCTTGAAATATCTGTTTGATCAGAAGGAGCTTAATATGAGACAGAGACGGTGGCTAGAGATGATGAAGGACTATGATTGCTCCATCTCCTACTACCAGGTGAGGGGAACGTCATGTAATATGCCCTTAGTAGAAGAACTCATTCACATGGGTTGGTTAGTGCTATCCACTTCTGGGGTGCACTAACAACATTAAGTTAATGGAAACCATTTGATAGTAGTGTTGATCCAATCCTTAAAGACTTGAGACAACAACTTGAGAAGAATGAGATAGAGGCATTCTAGATACAAGATGAGTAAGTATATAACCATCAAAGAGTTTGGGTACTAAACACACCTGAACTGAGGAAAGACATATTACATGAAGCGCATTGCCCTAGATTATCTATTCATCTACGAATTACGAAGATGTATAAGGATCTTCGTTAAAACTTTTGGTGTCCAAGAATGAAGAAGGATGTTGTTGAGTTTGTGAAATCATACTTCACTTACCAACAGGTAAAAGCTTCACACCAAAAGCCATCAGGAATGTTACAACCTCTCCCTATACTTGAGCAGAAATGGGAAAGCATTTCCAAGGACTTTGTTACTGGCTTACCTCCGACGATTGGTGGTAAAGAAAGTATATGGGTTATAATAGATCGCTTGACCAAGGTAGCACATTTTATTCCGATAAGCTTATCTTCCACTCCAGAACAACTTGCTTAGTTATATATTACACATGTGATCCATGTCCATGGTATCCCAAAGGAGGTAGTTTACAATCGTGATTCACGATTCACCTTACACTATTGGGAGAACTTCATGAAAGCCTTAAGCACATAGTTATGCGTGTACATAGCGTACCATCCACAAACAGATGGTCAATCAGAACGTACGATTCGAATGCTAGAGGATATGCTGTGAGATGTGCCTTAGAATGGAAAGGATCATGGGTGAAACATTTGCCTCTTGCATAATTTACCTAGACTAATCGTTACCACGCAAGTATTCGCATGGCACTGTTTCAAGCACTATATGGACGAAGGTGTACTACTCCTTTGTGTTGGCAAGAGATCAAGATAAAGAACCTGCACGATTCAGATAGACTTCAGTAAACACGAGAATCTGTAGAGCTTGCTCAAAAAAGACCAATAACTACTCAGAGTCGCCATAAAAGCTATAGTGATACTAGGAGAAGAGACCTTGAGTTTGAGGTAGGTGACTTTGTATTTCTCAAAGTATAGCCTATGAAGGGAGTTACGAGGTTTGGCTTGCATGTGTAGTTGGCACCCAGGTTCGTGGGTCCCTTTGAAATTAGTCAATGGATTTGGAAAGTCGCATATGGACTTGGACTTCCTCCACATCTTTCAGCAATACATGATGTTTTCATGTAACAAATCTGAGAAAGTATATTAAGGATCATGTGCATAAGAGAAACTATGATGATCTACATGTTGACCGAGAGTTGACATACCTAGAAATATATGTGCAAATACTGAACAGAGATATCATGAAGTTGAAGAACAAAGAGGTACCTCTAGTTAAAGTGTTATGGCACAACCAAGAGTTTGAAGAAGCCACATGGGAACCTGAGGTAGAAATGAGAGAAAAATACCCATAACTATTTGAATGATAGCACTATCTACTGTGTATATCTTTATTATAAATGAAATAACTTCATTCTCTTTAAGGTTTTTATGGTTTCAATCCTCTTTAAGGTTGTTATGCATGTATGAGGATGAAACTTCCTTTAAGGTTGTTATAATTGTAAAGCCTTGAACTTGGCCGTCTCTCAGATCCTATATCATAAGATTCGGCTTGTCAAGAGGAAACCAATGGAATTTGTTTTGTGTGAATCGGACTTCATTTCGATTGTTATGATTTTCAGAAGAAAGAGAAGGAGGTTTAAGATGTCATTAAATCTTAATGATAGTCATTAAGACTAATTAAATATGATTAAAGAAACTTATGATGGATTGAGGATCGTTAATGACCATTAGTGAATACTTAATCAATAGTTAGCAAAAGTTAAGCGCAAGCCATGAAGGTTAATTAACAATTAGTAAAAGTTAATCACAATTAGGGCTAATTAAGTGTCATTAGCAAATCTAAAGTCTTCGGGATAGTTCTAACTTAAGCCCTAAATTTCGGATAAGTTTTGTCCAAAACCATGGGCCTAAATCATGGGTGGCTAAGCGTGATTAAGATCTAAACCATGGTTTTCTAACCGTGGTTACGGGTTTTCTGGAGCCAATAAATAGCCCCCCACCCATCCATTCTCTACGATTTCCACTACCACCACCACCCCAAGGGCTAGGGTCAATCTCGGGAGGAGGAGTGGGAGGCGAGGAAGGAGCACTAGCGAATCGCTTTCGGGAGAACGAGGAGGAGGAAGGTACGATCTTCTCTTAGTTTCCTTCGTAAGCGAGGTTTCGATTCATGCTCTTTTCCAGCTTTGATTTCGAATCATCTTTGTTTTTTATTCATTTTCTATTGTGGTTCGAGGAGAAATCTATGTAACACCTTACTTAGGTGCAGGCGGCTATGCACGTCAGTGAACTGTGTGATTCGTCACACTTTCACTCACCTAAGACGCGTGGTGTCTACCAAATCTCCATTGCTTATTGTTCTATTATTTCTTTTCCGCTTTTATAGTTGTTTTCAAAGAGAAATATGTGTAATACACTTCTTAGGTGCGGGCAGCTATGCACGTCAGCGAACCTGTGATTTGTCACACCTTCACTCACCTAATACATATAGTGTCTACCGATTCTCCATCGCTTGTAGTTTGGTTATATTCTTTCAGTTTCATTGTTGATTTCCTCCCGGTGATTATACTAAATAGTGTATTTAAATCCAAATTACAATAATAAAGAAAAGAAAAGAAAAAGAAATGAAATACCATAGGTATTGAATGACCATAAACCTTAGGACCTAGGCATCAGGATGATTGGGTCGATAAGGAATAAAGTAGGGGAATATAAGGGACAAAATTATAATAAAAACTCTAATTCCTTTTTGCCCAATAATTATATTTTGGGACATATTTTATTCTTTGTTATCTATACCTCAAATAAACGAACTCTGTACATAAAAATTGTAGATAAAAATATATAGAAAAATAAAAATTTATTTTATGTCAAAATAATGTACACTGTGCATTTTACACTCAGAATAAAAATCCAAAATCCCAACTTCACAGAGTAGTATCTCATCCATACAAAACTCATCAAAATCACTTTAATTATATATAAATTTTTTAATCTATTCAATGAAGGAGGTTTCATTTAATTTGGAGTTAATATGCAAAGGTAGATTTTGGACACCTATTATATTTTATACTTAAATAAAATATTCAATTTATCTACTCTTTACATTTCTCATTATTTTTTAATTTTGTAAATGATATTTATAACATATTTGCATATGTAGCATAAAATAAAAACAAAACAAAATAAAATAAAATAGTATACTAAGATACATAGATTAATTACCTATACATATATTTAGAA
Source organism: Ottelia alismoides (assembly GCA_037367405.1). Taxonomy (NCBI): domain Eukaryota; kingdom Viridiplantae; phylum Streptophyta; class Magnoliopsida; order Alismatales; family Hydrocharitaceae; genus Ottelia; species Ottelia alismoides. Next base: position 1,074,059 of record JAZKJV010002336.1, on the reverse strand, counting down.
TAATAAATACATATATTTTTTTAAGTATTTGAGTGACTTCAAAAAATACTATAAAAATATATTTATTTAAATTTAGATAATTATTAAATATATAAAATAAGTATATATAATAATAAAATTTAGAATATAAAATAAAAATAAAATAATCACTATATAGGTAAATATACAAACATTTATACTTGCTAAAAGAAACTTATAATAAATTAACTTGTAAAAATACATAAAAATCAGATTAAAATACTACATAAAATAATAAAAACATTTCATGTTTTAGAAAAAAATAATAAAATCGTTTATTATTTCTTTTTCAATTATTTCCCTTTTTATTTTCAGTTTTATCATCTTTAGGTAAACGTGGCCTAATCAGTAGCCAAGGCGAGTTGACCCTGGTCAACTACCACTCCTTTTCCTTCTTCAAACTCCAATTCGTATTTTTCATATAAAAATCTACGATCAACAATGGAACGAGAGCCATTTTGCATCATATCTAGCTGATTCCTTGGTTCGGATCGACGAAGGAATGTCACTCGATTATTATCAAACTAACTGCAATATTTTTATGTCCGTGAGGATACCACCAAAGCACCTTCTACATATAATAGGCCATGAACTAGATCAGAAGTATTCTCAACAAATCCATAAGAAGTGATCCCATTTTTTTCATCAGGTCTGAGTGGAGACCAACGATCTTAAGCGATTGATTCGGTAGAACCATTCAAAAGATAAAGAAGTGTCATTAATTTCTTCGTGCGCCTTTTAAGTTCGAAGATCCCTTTCCTTACATGATTTCTTCTTCATATAGATAGATATAGGATCTAAAGGGAAATCACTTTAGAAGTACATTTTGTGCAACAACCCTTCCTATCTGATAGAAAAGTATCCCATGATCCTGAACTGATCTTACATGGGATAGTGAATCCCAAGTTTGTCTATGAAGAGTAGATCAAATTCTATTAGTTTCTATAATTGATTTCTTCTGTTTAATACTAATTGATAGGGCCTCATTGATTAGTGCTAGACCCTAGTCAACTCCCTAGTGTCCTTGATTCTACAGTTGTCAGAATAATTAACCCAACTTCCTCATTTTTCCATGTTTCTTCTTTCATTTTTTGCATCGATTTCTTCTTGACTTTTGGCCCTCGATACATGGACTTTCATGCCTACATCTTATCTCGATCCGAGAGTTGCTAAATCGAGTGCTCTGCCAAGCAAAGATCACATGTATATAATATCACCTCTCCCCTTCCTTTTATCTCTGATCTCCCTTATCCCATCGAAATCACTGAAGCTCGAGTCTTGAATCATCCTTATGATAGCATGATCAATGAGGACCTCTTAGGCAGGTGAGCATTTTTTTCCTTGCATTTTTTGATTCCTAAGCATAGCAGTAGATTAAATTAGTTTTAATTATCCAATAAGAGTTGCCTTTATTTCCTTAAAAACAAAATCGTAATTCGCCCATAGCTAAGTTCCAGTGAACTTCCTTACAATGTTCCGAATGTTCCCTGTTCCATCTAGCACCTGCACCTCCTTATCCCAACATTGATCTATACTCTGAGCACTTCCACTCCCCCTAATCTTGCACAAATCAAGATATTAATTCTCCACCTCCCCTATATCATTGAAGAACACTGCCTCTATATATTTCTGCTCCGTTCTGCTTGCCATGACCTCTAATACCATCCCTTTTCTTCGCTTGGACTAATCATGCATGTAGAGGAGACCAAGGACCCCTAGGTGGTGATTTTTTCCAAGAACTAATGTCCTGGAGCACTCACGCTTCACTGACTTTGTTAGTGCTCCTAGGGATTTATTGAACAAGCCAACAGACACACACATTGACCTAATCATCTTTTTGAGACGTCAAGGATAGTCGAAGTTTGCAGGAGGAGGGAAAAGGAGATCAAAGCTCTCCAACATTGTTGTTCTTCGTTGTTCTTCAGGAAGAGCAACAATAATCAGATCAAACTTCGGCTCTAGTTTTGATCATGGGCATCCACTCGCAACGAGCTTCTCCCATCTAATGAAGTCCAAAATCTGATCCTGACCACTGATTGGAGAAGCGTCATTGGCTATTGTATTCCCGTCATGTGGATAAGTGGATCCATCTACATCGTTGGATCGCGCCGAGGGGGTAAGTTTGCCATATACCCCCCTCCCCCACTTTTTTGTAACTGCTTTTTAATATTGAAAATTTCATTTTAGCAAAAAATATTTTGGATATTTTGCATTTATCCCGCTTTATTTTTAATATTTCAATTAGGTCCAATCCATGTAACCTCATGTGCCCGTGTGCATATGGGGACTGGGTATTTTGCACTTGGGCCCTTAGATTTTATGTATTTCTTTTTAGTACATATTTTTAGAATATTAGTGTAATATTTTGTGTGATATTTGCATCTGACCCTCTGAACATTGTTTTAATTGCAAAAATACCTCTCGTGGTATATATATTTATAGATATTTTGGAATTTTGCATTTTTATCCCCATACTTCTCTATGGTGTTTGGAACTAGTTCTCTAACATTATATATTTGCAAAAAATTACCCTACCAGGCTGCATTTTTTATAGATTTTATTTTTTTTAAAAATAGATCCTGCGCATTAAAAGTTTGTAGAAATTTGGATAAATACCTTATATCGTATTTTATAACATAAATTTTATTAAATTATTTTTTCTATATTTGTAATTATTAAAAATAAAAAAAGAGCTATTATCCCTATCTATTTTAAAAAATACCAAAAAATATAAAAATATACTAAAAAAATCAAGAAATATATTTTATCTATTATCCTATTTTGAACTACAGACAAAAAATTCCTAAAAATATACAAAGAAAATCACTAAAAGATAAAAAATTATCCAAAATACTTATAAAATTATAAAAAAACTCTATAAACTCTAAAATATTTATTTTTATTCCTAAATTTTATTTATTGTGTTTATTTTCTATTAGAAATAGTTTTAAAAATTTTAGAGTTGTTTAGCAATTTTTTGAAATCTAAACCAAGTTGGCCTAATTTATTTCTCGTTGTTTTGCCTTACTTATTCCAGCAAAAATACAAAAATTTTAAGAAAAAAAAGAAAAATCACAAAATTAGTATAAATATACAAAAAAAGTTAAAAATACTTATTTGGTTTATTTTGGGTATTTATAGGTATTTATGTCTATATGCTAGCATATATAGTGTATTTATATCTACATTTGCCAATATCATTATTATTTATATTATGGTTATTAAAAATCTGAAAAAAAATATTTTTATTACTTTTAAAAAATAATAATGATTTTACCTTAGGGTTTTTCCTCATTTGGTTTTCATTCTATATTTTTATTCTTTATATTATTTATGTTATCTATTTATATTATATACCCTTTTATTATAAATACCTATAAATAAAAAGTAAACTAAAATATAGAAAATATTAAAATAACTATAAAAATTATAAAATTACAAATCTAAATAATTATAAAAAATTTCAAAACCCCAAACATTCATTGTCTTTTTAGCCAATTATTGTTATCTATCCCTCGTTCTCCTTGTGTTAGATACCCTACCATACTTTTCACTATACACATTTCATTGTAGGGTTATAATAAATTTTTATTCACACTTGCTTGCATTGCCTTGTCTCTACATTGTGCGGGCTGATTGTTGATTTATCTTGGATCTCATTAGAGGTTGCCTCAGCGACAATATATATTAAGTGTGGACTGCAATTGCAAGAGTAGAGTCAAAATGTCACCCAAAGTTCCAATCTAAGAGACTCCTAATAACCTAATCCTCAACACTATAAAATCATTTCTTGTATCCAATTCACTTTCTCTTTAGTGGTCAGTCTTAAAAGAGAATATGGAGGTCTAGTTAATGGATGGCATAGGATGGTGTCTTTTCTTCTCTCCCTCTCATTGGAACGACGATCCTCTCGAGCACCTTATTAACTAAACATGTGTACATTTTTGTTGTTAATCAATGTGTCCATCAAGAGAGTGTTGAGTCACCCGCACTTCTTTTCCCAGGAACAAACAAGGGTGTGTCTCTTTTGAGTATCTAATAGACGTTTGATACCTAGAGTTGTATAATTATATGATGTAGAGCCCTTTTTGGATGCTAGCCTGACTCATAAAATCCTAAAAGATTGGTCCAAGTGGATACTTCGGAAGGTTGGGAGTGCTCGCCGTTGGTTGGAGCTCTTTGTATTTCTCTTTGTAGTTTACGAGCTTTTCTTTCTCTTTCTTTTGTATGGATTTTTGGCTAGGTACACTTCTTTTTCCAAGTTGGCACACACTGATCAACAGCTTTTTTAGATTTCATCACACCTAGGTACATAGGTCAATATCAAGAGATTATTATAAGAACCATGTCTCAGTGTGGTTTGAGTTGCATACCCTCAGGTTTCTTGAAGCCTTCATTAATTTTATCCCAACATCGAGTATTATAAAATTAGGTCCAAAATTAAATCCCTCATCCCAGTGCCTTAAGAGAAACCTCAACTCATTTCATCGTAACAATAGTCAAGCATGTGAGGTGCTGATCATATTCTTAAGGTAGAGACTATTTATGTAATATAGCACACATATCTTTCAAACTACGGAAATGTAAATAATTAAGTCATAAACCCTAATGATTAGGATCAACTAACTATGATCTGTAGGACCTCATAAACCAAGTGTTATTGAACTTTATAAGTCTTTTGTGAATGTGTAAATATCAGGGATATATCCAAATCATTTGTTATTTTTTATTTTGATTTTTTGAAAAAAGTTTTGTTTTGCTTTTTTAAAAGATTTTATTGAATAAGTTTTGATACTTTTTTTAACTTTTTATTTTGTTATTCACCTATTTACAACAATTTTTACAAAAAGGGTGTATTACTTACAAGTAAAACAGAGAAATTAATAAATTTTACAATAGCTACAAAAATTTACACATAACTCCTTATTTTATTTACACACAAGTCAAAGTACGAGCCGTAGGTAATGTATATATGTAATATATACCTAATCCATTTGCCTCCCCGACAACAACACTATCTGATGAATATACTTTTGTCTATGATAAAATCGACTCGTTGCAATAACCCTGAAATTAGATCAACTAGAAATCAAGTGAGAATCTCAACCATGAGTGGCTCAGTATAAAATCTCCTAGATAAGTCCATGGTCAAGCATAGGTACACCACTGATCAGGGTATATAATTGGGACCAAAGTAGGCAATAGGCTACTCTTAGATGTTATAAAGGTCATGCTATGCAAATGTAACACCAAAACAAATTGCATGAATGAATTTTTATGGCTTTTTCAAGACAATATGTTTTATGAAATAAAATAATCACAAGTTTAGACAAAATACAAGACACACAAATATACAATACTTATAATTAAACTCATGATTCAATGCTTAATTCGATCTCATAAATCAAACATCTAATTATGCAAGCAACAGTTAATTCAACAAGTTAATATACATTAATGTGGAAGCAACATGTCAATTAGATAGAGTTGTTAAGCACTCCATTCAATGAGATCTTTAAAACCACTTAAATTCAAGAATTAATGAACAAAGTTGATCATGTGAGATTATTGATTAAGAATTAATTAATAGAGACAACATGGGCAATAGGACACATTAAAACAATTACCTAGTGAATCATGGGTCAATTAATCAAAGTTTAAAGAAACCATAGATCTTTGACTTTTAGTTCATGACAACAATCCATATCAGAGATCTAAGTTTACCACATTAAAGAGTTCGAAGAGATTGTTAAAATGCACTTCATTAAAGTTGGATAATGGATGCAAAAGTTATTAGCTCATCAAGTCAGGGGAATAACTGCAATAAAAAATATAAAATGCTTAATCAAAATGTACAAAATGGATGGAAGTGCAATCTTTAAAGGCTGCTAGGAAATACATGCTATTTCACAACACATGGTGGCATAAATGCAATTTAAAATAAACGATGGGGATTATCTGCAAAAATTCAGGCGGAACACGATTTGCACGCGTTGGACCTATATATAATATAGGAACCGTTGAGTCCAAGCACTGCAAACTACCTCATCATATGCCACCTCTCATGTGGGGGCCAGGCCCGGGAGACAAGAGTGGCTTGAGCCACGTGGCGACATCTGGAGCTTCAGTGGCCAGTTGGGGCGACCGAGTTGTAGGTTTGAATCGATGCTTCAGGATCAGACTCAGAGCGAATCATGGCCGTTAGATTAGGTCATTGTAAATCCAATCCAATGGTAGTTGCTGCATGTGCTCATCCCCTTCCTCCGCATGTGAAAGGGTAGAAACGAAGCTCCAATGATCCCCAATTAGCAACTGCAAGTGTTAGCTCCAAACAAGGAGGGATCGTGAATATATTGAATTATTAATTGAGCGAAATTGGTGAATTATGATAGTTGGAGGAGTCATACCATGATGTGTCCCAAGGCCCTTTCCAAGGTGTGTGAAAGGTCGAGGCAAAGATGTTAACAGAGAAGTGGAGAGGCGAACATGGACATAGAGCGAGGGTCAGAAAGTACGATAAAGGTAAAGGAGTGGCCATATGGAATCGAAAGTGCATGATCGTGCTGGAATAAAAAGGAGAAACAGAGGTAAAAACAAGATGTGAAAGATATTGATTAGCTGAAGATGACATATCAGGGTGGAGGATGAGCCTAGGAGCCGAGCTTGAAGATCTAGGTCTTTGCTCAAGAACTAGGAAAGGGTTCGACCTTGAATAACACCCTTATGGAAATGTAACTTGGCTAGAACACAAGGATCACGTCGGCAACCAGAACTCTATTGTCGTTTGCACTCTTTCTCTCCTCATGTCATGAAAAAGAAGGTAGAAGCTTGGAGCTATCTCATGCGTGGGAAGATAGATATAACTTTACCTGTGTGGATGTATTTGAAGAGGTGGAGAAACGGTTCCATAAGGCGGGTCACGAGGTTTCAACGATAGATTTTTGATGGTCATGAGGAAGATCATGGAGGCGGTTCGGTCTTCATGGAATATGAGGGTGTATTCGATGATAGGGAGTGATCAGTTGGTGGAGAGGTAGTTGGGAGTAGTTGGAATCATTGGGAGAAGGACGACGATTGGTTGCATGATCGTGCGAGAGGGGGAAGGGCTGCAGGTTGACGATGGGGAAGATCATTAGATCAAGTGATCCAACGGTCAAAAGAAAGGAGCAATTGGAGGGCGGATATGAGGTCCATCGGGCAGAGATGTGTGGCTAAGAACGAGTCATGTGGAAGTAAAGGGTCAGGCCACCTGGGCAATCCTAGGGGCCCCACATGGCCCAATGACAAAAAAGATAAATAAATAATATCATAGAAAAACAAAAAACAAAAAAATATAGCTTCAAATAAACAAGTGTAAAACATTAAAGTTGTAGATCTCAATGAGATCTACATGTTTCATGTTGAGCAAAAATTCAAACCAGGTCATATGTACAAATTACATTTTTTGTAAGTATATTTAAGATATTAAAAATATTTATTATAATTTCTTTTGTTATTTTTGTATTTTTAATTTATATTTAATGTCAAAAAATATATATACAATAATTATCTATTTTTTAGGATTCTTAATATTAAAGACAATACAAAACTAATGTTAAACTAATAGGATTAATTATATACAATAATTAGGGTTAGTTATGAACAAGTGTTAGCTTGTTAATTAATGTTAATTAGAAGTACATTTTATTGAAAAGGATAGGATAAAGGGATAAGAATTAAAAAATATTATGATAAATTATAGATTTATCATCTATCATCTCGTCCAGAGATAAAGTGACCTTGATACTTTGCATTTTTGGGCCATCTCTTCATCATTTTTTTATTTTTAATATTTTTCTTCTTCCAACCATTAGAGCATGGGCGAAAGTAAATGATTGATCGGGTTTAGAAATTGAAACTTCACTTCTATTGAAAATAAAATTCTGTACATGTCTCTGACTTGATATTGACTACAGGACTTTGAAAGGAAAAAGAATGTTCGTGTTGGGGTTGTTGTTGATGAGGTGTGCCCTTATCTTGATGATGTGTAAGTTCCACCTTTGATTCACACTCACTTGATTCCATGGACATGATTCTCCTCTTTTTGGACTTGATTTTTTTTTGATATTCGGGATTTGGTTCCCCTCCCTAAAGCTTTTCTATTTATGGTGTTGGCTACCTCTCTTCTTGTCTGTCCCTGGAGGTCTTCAAGTGCTGATACGGGGGATATGTCATCACATTCCCTTGCCCGATCATGTATATTAAATTCTTTGCACTCCTTAGAGAAATATGATTGGTGATATCATGTGAAGAGATCTCATATTCAAATAAAGAACATTATGATTATATACTTGATCTTTGTGTCCAATGATAATGGGATTAACTTGGACCTGAGCAGGAATTATAGTCTGTGGTGTAGTGAATTCATGTCTCCATCATGGAAGTCAATGAGCATCTACTTTCATCTCATGTAATTTATCAAGAATTATTTGGATTTCAGGAGAGGCTAAAGAGAAAGACACTTGTTCCTATCTGACATGGGGTTGCTAGTACTGGTTGTTGGAACGGTATTGTCCCTACTGGCTCTGGCGTTGATACTGCATCTACGATTGCTATTAGCTAAAACGGGACTGCTAGTATGGATGTTGCTTCTGCGATTGCTAAAAGCTGGGGTGAGAATGTTGTGGATGAGGGTTTGGAGTGGAGTTGGATTTCGGTTTGCTGATGGGATCGAGATTTTACCAACCTCTATTTATGTCCATGATTTACGGAGGCTCCTCGTAGATTTTCTATGTTGGAGATTCTTCAGTTTATTGATGATGGGTGAAGGATTGGTGTCCACCCGAGTTATTTTTTTGCCCTATCCCCTGCCCATGAATGAAATGGATAGGATGTAGGGGGTAAGGGTGTGGTTAGCGCAAGTATCTGGATTTTAGATAAGCAAGTTCGTCCATCCGCTTTGGTAGATTAGACATGCTCTCCATATTAGTGAATTTATGTAGTTCGACCACCTTCTTGTTAATATGCTCGACCATTGTGAGCTTATCTTCTATAATCCCCATGTTGGATCTCTTATCAGTTGATAGATTGTTTACAATCTTCTTTCCCCCTTCTTTCTATAAGAATGCAAGTGGTTGGGCAAGTATGCTCGGCTAGTGGTCCATGTGCGAATTGTGTCAAATAACTTCTTGAACACCTTCTAGATGGTGTCCTCATGTCATCTCATGTAGCTTCCTCCAAAAGAATCACTCACCAACCCCTACATCTCGGAGTTCAGACCACTAACAAGACTTTGGACCAACATCATCTTGTTAATGCCATGCCCTAGGCATTTTTGAATTATGTCCTTAAATGTCTCCGAAGTTTCATGAAATAGTTCATTGGAAAATTGGGAGAAACTTGTGATATTGATCCGATTTAGTTTAATCTATTCAGTAGGTAGAATTTTTTCGATAATATATTCTTGAATACAATTCATCTTGAGACCATGTCCCAAAGATTTTTCAACGAATATGAAGCCTTGTCTATTAAAGCAAAGGGAGCATCTCTAAACTGAATGTAGACTTGACTAACCTAAGGATGGGATAGGTTGTCACAGACTATCCCAAAATCCTGAAGAAAAGAATAGAGTTCTTCGTTGTGGTTTCCACTAAACTTCAGAATCAGCGTGAGGAAATGTTGTTTGTATTCGAATGCATCCTCGGGAGGTATTGGTCTTAGTTGGTTGTAGTCATCGTTAATCCCCGATAGGTACGTGTCCTCCATTGCTTCCTCCTCCTAATATCCAGCTACTTGAAATTGTCCTAGTTGAGCTCTCATTTAGTTCATTTTGTTGCTCAGCTGCCGCTTATCAAGATAGGATGTCTAACATCATATCATTGTTGTTTTCATCCTTATTTGGATTTTTCTTAGGAGGCATCTTATATGCACATTCAAACATGAAAATATTGGAATTAGACCATTACATGGAAGGATGAGAGGTCCTACCAAAGATAAAGGTTTCCTTCGTCAGGGAGTTAATGAGAGGTTTAGTCTGAGAATGACTAAACCATGATAGAGATTATTTGTCATGGTCATGGAATGACGATTATTCCAAGACCGGGAAGGTTTGAGAAGAGGGTCTTATCGAATCCTGAGAGATATGACATCTAAAGGGTTCCACGAAGTATCCGCAAGATCTGAACTAAATTCCCCAAAGATGTCCATCTCTAATGTTAAGAGGAAAATGAGAAGAGCATGGATATAGAATCAAGAGAGATAGAATACACAGGATGGGGTGCAATTGTACAGTATTTTCACACGCACAAAGAGAACACAAATTATACATGTTGAATCACCAAATGGAGACTTTTGATGGCATGTGAGAGTTTGGCCGCTTATTTTTTCGATTTAGGATTTTTTAAACAATATTTTCAACTATAGAACTCAATCGCCCAATAGTGATATGTGGTCGAGGTATACTTAGAAAGACTCAGAGATTCCTCACATGAGGTCACAACGAGTCAATCCTCCTATACGATTTACCACACTAGATCACTATTTAACATGAGGATGAGTACTTGTAATACTGAATCATTCACTTGCCAGACCCACGTGTGCACGATATGATGGCCTTGGCTGAAGTCCACATGAGACGGTACCATTCTGCCCTTGTCTCTGAGTAGTAAATGCCGGATGGGGCACAGTCCCTAGCAAGATAGCTCCAACAATGATAAATCTGTTATTTGTCATCTTATTTCTTATTTATTAAACTTCCTTCTTAAACCATTCAATAAGATTCAATTCTAATTAACTAACTCTAACAATTAACCCTTTTGGACATAACTAATCTTAATTATTGTATATAAATAATCCTATCAATGTGTTTTATTGTCTGTGTTCATAAATATATAAAATTCACATAAAAATTAGATGAATATTGTACATATTTATTTTGAAATTTGCAAAAATAAAAATATAGAAAAATATCAAAAGAAATTACAACAAGACTTTTTTTATTATCAAATTATACTTACAAAACTTTATCTATGTATATAAGACCTATTTTGACTTTGTTTTATACATGAAACATGTAGATCTAAAAAAGATACACAACTTTCATGTAAAACACAATTTTTATTTTTATCATGTAAATACTTTTTTAGATTTTCCTTTATTTAATTAATTTTCCTTTTTTCCTATTGAGCCACATGGAGACTTAATGAATCTCCATTTCATCACATTTATTCTTTTATTTTGTCCTTAAATCCCTAGAAAATGCATGTATATATTATTAATTTCTCAAAATAAACACTTTATAAATTGTATAAAGTATTGTATAAAATATTGTATAATTATTGTATTTAATTCCAACATAAAAGAATAGAGAAATAAAAGAAAAAGAAATGAGACACCATAGGTGTTGAGTGACCCTAGACCCCGAGACCCACTCATCAAGATGACTTGATCGACATGGAATAAAGTAGGGGGAGATAGGGAAGAGAAACTATATAGAGAATCCACTAAAAACCTTAATTTAATTTGACAATTGTAGGCCTTTTGAGACCAATTTTATTTTACTATTTTTTCACTTCAAATAATAAAACCCATAACATGAATATTGTAGACAAATACAAATAAAAATACAAAATGGAGTTTACAGAACAATAATGCAAAGTGTACCCGAACACATAAAATAAAACTCAAAAAAAAAACTTCACAGACATGTTTCTTCTATAAAGTATATCAAAATGGATTAAAATGTCCTCTAATTGTATGTAACTTTTAATAAGCTGTTTAATAAAGGTGGTTTCATCTAGTTTGGAGTTTAGATGTAGAAGTTAGGTCTCAGGCCCATATTGTGCAATATACTTATATATTTTATTCAATATATTTATTCCTTGTATTTTTAAAATTATTTTATTTTTATTAAATTGTAAATATTATTTGGAACATATTTACATAATTCAAGTAGAATAAAACCATCAAAATAAAATAAAATTGAAAACTACATTTCAATACATATGTAAAATATACTTTTAAATACCTAATATGTAAATATACATAATTAATTAATGGCACATACAAACTCAAAAAAAATACAATAAAATATCTAAATATGTGTAGATATAAGTTAAAAATACGCAAAATACCTATGTATAGAACAATTATCTAAATAAGTGAAAATAAAAATAGCAAAATACATGTATATTTACCTATACTTATACATGTAAAGAGTAATTTATAGTAACTGACCTTGAAAAAAAAAATAACATAATTAAATAATACATAAATTTACAAGCATTTTTTATGTTTGATAAAATAAATAAATCAGTTGATATCTTTCATCAAAATAATAAGGGACTTATTGATCTTTAATTTGTAGTTAGTCCAAGTAGACCAACCAAAGTGCACGAACTGTTGACCCAACAGGTAAACTGTCCGGCCTTCCCTGCCACCTTGTTAGAGGTCTCATGACTCCTAACTCTCACCATTTTTCGTAGATATCCAGGGCTCGATGACCCTTGATCCCTTCACCAAACATGTTCTCCATACCACCCTCTACCTCTCCATCTCCCTACTTCTTAACAACCATCTACCTATTTTACGCCATCGGTATGCCCTTTTTGGCTATCGACCACCCTATAAATAAACCCCTCTGACCCTTGTTTCTATTTTGATCTCTCTTTGCCAATCGTGACGCCTATTGGACCCCACCGTTGAGCTCCTGGTGACAGTAGCGTTTGCTCCGGCCACTTGCAGCGTGGGCAAGGTGGAGGAGATCCAAATCTAGGCTCATCGGACCTTCTTTCCAGCATGCTTCATCTGCTCCGAGCTACGGAGCTCATCGATCTGCTAGGTACATTTTTTCCTCTTTCATTTATGTACCTTAGCGTAGATTGGGCTTTAAATTCATCTTTTAATCCCGTATGTAGTGTAATTTTAAAAATCAAAATTGTAGGAGCCCTCTGCTCCAGCACAAAATTGTACTTCGACTATGTGATGCATCCTTTCCTCTACCATTCAATTTCCCATCACCTTCTCCACAAAAGCCCTATGTTCTCCTCTTTATTCTTACAAGGAATCAAACCTCCAGAATCCTCCTTCACCGCCTTCGCTAGAGTCCTACCATTTCTTTGCCTGTGTGCTTTTGCAGCTTCATAAGATGGTCGAGGAGTTTGTATTGATGCCCTTAATAGTTTTGTGCAGGACCACAATCGTGAGATCCACCTAGAGCACCACTCAAAGGGTAGAATAGGAGCTCCAAGTCCTAAAGCTCTAGGGCTCTTCGAGCGAGACCCAGACACTCTAGAGTTACCTACCAGACGTGCTTCAATTCCAGGAAGTGGAGGAGATTTTCAGAGAAGGAGGAGGAGGCCAGAGGTGACGTGCAGTAACTAATCAAGCTCGCCAACAACGAGTTCGTCCTCGTTCCTCCATCCATCCTCCCCACTATTCAGTCTAAGGAACGACCCATATTTGATATGGGTTGTTGATATTCGATGAAGCAAAACCCCCTCAGAGCTTCCACTACCAGATCTGCCACGTGGAACATCCTCCGTCTTCCGTTGGCACGCGATTAAACGAGTAAACTACTAAGTAACCACTCCACCTTTTCGCAATTAACTTTTAGTCCTATAAAGTTATAAAGTTTGTGTATAAATGGAAATTGTGCCACTCGTCTTAAAATATGACATATATGTCATATGCCACGTCGACTTACATGGTGACCCATGTAAATCAGGTATTTTGAGACCAAGCCCCTCTAAGTTCGATTATTTAATTTTTGTATTTAAAATTGTATAAATAGTTCAAAACTTTGGGATATTTTTCACGGTGCCCCCTGAACTTCAGTTATATTGTTTAAATACACCTACTAGTTCTGTTTATTAGTTTTTTACATTTTATTTTGGATTAAATAGATCCTGTACGTGGAAAATAGAGAAATGTTTTGCATTTTGTGATAGGCCATGAGGATATTTTATTTTAACATTTTCATATCTTTTTACATTTATTAAAAATAATTTTAGATTTATTTATTCCATAAAATATAAAAATATAAAAACATATTTAAAAATTCCAAAAAATATATATCGTATATTATTATATAATATAGCTACAGGCCAAAAATCATAAAAAGTATCAAAAGAAAACTTTAAAATTAAAACCCCTTTCACCCTAAAAAAATCAGATAATATTCTGTATATACAAAAAAAAAAGTTTTCTACTTTATATTTTTATTTATACATGATATTATATATTAAAATTAGTATTGGGAAATTTTAACTCTGTTTTAAATCTCTAAACATTCCGTCCAATTTGAAAAGTCCCAAATTTTGTCTATTTTGGACTTTAAAAATACATAAATATAAGCGAAATACCCATAAAATCACAAAATAAGAGAAAAATATAAACACTAGATTTTTTATAATTTTTATTATATATATCCATATTTATAATTATAATACCTTATATTGTTTTATATAAATATATAGTTATGTATAATTAATACTAATTAATTAATATAAATATCTTATAGATAATTCTAAATCCTTTAAAAAATAAAAAGGACTTTTCTTTTTGGTTATTTCCTAATTTTTATATATTTATTATATATATAAATATATATTATACTATATTTCATCAATATTGTATATATACCTAATATACATATATATACACTCTTATATATATCATTTTTATATTTATTAATTTTAAAAGAAATTAAAAATTAGCCAATAAAAAATTCAAAAATAATAAATATATAAAAGGAAATTATTGTAGTTTAAAAGTATATATTTATTTAACTGAAAAACCCAAAAAATATTAAATTAATTAACTAAGTGAATATTTTCCAAAGATACATATATTTATTTATTCATTATTTTTTTATAAATAGTGTACCTACTACACTGACTTGTTCCCTGAGTTCGACGCCCACATGCTAATCCACTATACACATTCATCGTAGGATATAATAAATTGTAATCCACATCATATTGCATTGCTTGATTATTATACTTAATAGTTGATTTACTCAGAGAGGATATTAGGTTGTCATCACAGTGACTTAGTGGTCCCTTTTTGTGTGGACCACAAGAGAGTACCCGAGGTTTCTTTTCCAAGTTAATGAAATGGCTCCATATCTGGGGAGCAACAGAGTGTATCACATTGTTGTACATAATGGCATAGTATTCCTCCTTTATTTCTATCATTTATTTTTGGTAATTATTTTGACTATTCTGATCCATATTTCTTTCTTAATTTTCTTGCGAGGGACCATGTGGCGACGACTATCTCTTAGGAGATGGATGGACCCGAGACACGAGGAAGTTAGTTATTCTACATATGAGCCAACCAGGAGAGAGCAGGATGGAGGAGCAAAGAGAGAAGCAAAAGAGCAACCTATAGCATAATTTTTATTTTTATTTTGTGAGGTGAGATTTTTTATTTTTGTAAATTAATTTGTAATAATTTTGGACACTGGATAATGCCACTCCACGAGACTACTCGGGTGATGGTTCACCTAGAAGTCTCGTCAGATTTTCTTGCCATCTTCATCACCTTTCTTTTTATTTGTTTCTCGCATTCTTGAGTTTTCTATCTTATCTTTGTTTTCTGTGATTGAGCCCATAAACATTAGGGTTTCTTACTTGATAACTAGCAAACACTTAATATAAGCATGTCCCTTAGACACATATGCTCATACTTAGTAAAATACTTATTGTCGATTGCTTGGACTTGAAACCACGCGACACGAGAGGCTCCATACAACACTAGCAGGATCTGTTGTGGGAGACATCGAGGAGTCTCCAAGACTAGACCTCAGGTTTATTTTCTAAGTAATTGCCATCTAGTTCTTCGAATAAATAGCAATTCTTATTTAGGATGATTTCACGATTTTGCATATTGCACATGTAGTGCATATATTTAAATTCTACCATGCTTCATGCATGGATAGCGCTGGGAAGAACTATAAGTCCCTCTAACATTGAATGCATCATTTGATACTATGTTGAGATTTCAACCTTAGTGTCAACTTGCACGCCTTTTTCCGACTCCTCATCCAGTTTTGTATCACTTACGACTCAAGAATAAAATATAAAAAAATCATTTGGTGAATTTATTCTAAAAATACTAAAAAAAGAAATTAGAACAAGAGGACCATTTCATAAACTTTGACCTAAATTAAAAATTATAGTGGACATCATTGTTTGAGGTTCATAATACCCACATTATTTTCATGTACCTTCCAGACCTAGTGAGGCATGGTCCCTAAGGATTAGAGCCCAAAAACTGATCTTTGGTTGCATCGATAATCACCTAGGATGGTGAAGTATTGGCACCTCTATTGTACGTGACCGCGTTGGGCCCTATCGACGACGGTGTTCCCGCCTTGTGTGGAACATCTGACTTGGTCTGAAGTACTGAGCTTAGGCCACACCCTCATTGATTTGTATGTCTCATCTATTTGCGTATGAGTACCTCACTTGTTGGGGAAGCCTTAGTTTTGCCTATTCATTTCCTCCTATATTTCATAGGCCAGGTAGCCCCCCATGCACAAGACCAAGGACGTCGAAGAGCACAAATCACATGTTAAAAAGTAGGTGAAACATGTATGGGGAACTTTCCTAGAAGTACCCACTCTCCTATAGGGATAGCCCTCTAGGGACTTTCTCCTATATTGCCTGATAATAACAATAAGATTGAAAAGATAAAAACAGTTGAACTCTTACGGCTTCATATTGTGTGAATTGTTGAACCAATAATTGTATTGTGTTTGTTTGATTTTAGTCTATGTCAAAGATCCAATCATGCACACTTGCGCTCGTTTTTGTTTCATCCGTTTTCATTTCCATTTGTTATGCTCATTGTGAGCCTTCCTCTTCTACATTCCTCTGTACTCCATTGTTCATCACCACACTCTTTTATTCCTCATCTAATCCTCTTATTCTTCCAAGATGCCATCGCATGGATGGTTTTGTCGGGACCCCGCTGGGACCCACATTGATTCCTTTATTTGTACGTTTTCAATATTTTCGAGGCGATGCCTGAGAACCCAATTTGGATCTTGTGAGACGATCTCCAAAATCCTCGACTTCTTCTTATATTCCAATAATCCAGGATCACTCTTATACCACCTTTCTCCTTTTGTGGATGGATATCGATTTCAGTCTATATCTAATGCATCATTCACATACATCTGGAATTAATCCTAATTCCATATCATCTACTCCATATAGTGCATAGTATTTTCAGTCTGAACGAGATACATCGTTTTGTGCAGAAACGACACTGGATCCTGTGCAGATCACATCCTTTAAGTCTGATTTAGAGATGGATCCTCAGGGGAATGAAACAGGATAGACACCACCAGATTAGAGACAACCTAATCAGAATACAATCAATGCTTAGCTACTCACTTCTATCTAGGCCATTCTATAGCAACTGACTGATTAGGTCTTAGCCCAAGTTATAATCCAATAAATGTTGAATGATCTGAGGAGAGAGAGTACAAAGGAGAAGGAGGAGGACAAGGTGAAGAATTAGAAGATGGGAACCATGGAGGACCTATAGATGAAGTACGAGTAGCGAGATCCAAGCCTGCTCCATGGAAGCCTACAATCCTGGCATTGGATAGATGATATAGTGGATAAGATTCCTGTAGTCCATGGACATTACGAGCTCAATCCTCAAGTCCTTGCTCTTCTGCCTCATTTCCATTGGAACATTATTGAGGAACCTTGCATCCATCTTCAGCATTTCTCTCGCATCTGTCACACCACTCAATACCACAACATCCAGTTGGGTGTATTCAAAATGACCACATCCCCTTCATACTTCAAGGCAAGGCTTTCTACTGGATTAACCATACAGGGAAGGTTGTGACGACTTGGGAGGAGTTGATGTCTGCATTACTCCAAAAGTACTATCCATTGGTCGTATGAAGTAGATGCGATCTCGGGTCAACAATTTCTCCCACGGCCCGCACGAATTGATACATGAAGACTGGGAGAGATATCCAGGATTTGCAGGAGAAGTGCACCTACCATGACATCCCATGGACCAATCTGGTTTAGAGTTTTTTCGTTGGACTAACTCATGAATGTCAGAGGATAGTAGATGCTGCTTTCGGTGGCTCGTACTTCAATAAGGATGAGGATGTTGTTTGGCAGATTTTAAAAGAGTTGGATGAAGGAGATGTCGCTCTATCCTCATCCCTAGCTTACCAGTGACAACCACAAGTCCGTTAACATGGCGATAGTGAGTGAACATGATAGGGATGAGAGATCCTATCTCGTCATCATCAATAGTGACATATCTATGGTTGATATAATTGAAAAGCAGTCACATGACATGGAAAAGTTGTATGTGATCGGACAGAGGACACAACACCTGGACAAGCTAGATCATATCACAAAGCAACTAGAATTGCTCGTTAGCACCATTAATGCAATACAATATGTGATCCCGATCGCCACCACTCTTGCTGTTCTGAAGGAACCATCATCTCCACAACAACCCCAACTGAGTGTGAGTCAGCCTCAGGTCTAGCACGTGTACACCGTGCTCGCTCCTGACCCGTCGTCAACTTCTTAGCAGATTGTCTTGTATTAACCTGAGCACCAACCCCCTTCCCATGATCCACTCTCACTACCACCACCAACATTCAAGAGGTGAACGACATCTGAAACTGTGATGCTGAATTGGCCAATCCAAGCTGATGAATCTATGATTCATCTACTTTATATGAACATTTTAGCAAAATCTCCTTAATAAATCACTAATTAAAACCCATACAATCAATTTATTAACATCACGAATTGTGATAAATTTAGAGTTAAAATTCTGTATATAAATAATCCTTGTTTTTTACCTGAATTGAGCCTATTAGTTCATGTACAAAAATCACCTTTTTGAACTAGTACTTTTTCTATTAATTTCTTTAATTAATCAACTAACCTACGATAAAGAATTAAAATCCATAAAAATTACAAAACCAAGAGAAAACACAAAAAACAAACTTTATATTTTGTACTAATTTTCTCTACGTTTTTTTATTTTACCTTTTTCTAATCAATAAAAAATCCATAAAAATATGTTAAATATGTATATATTGTATATAGTTTAATCCACTAATTAAAATAAATATAAAAATACAAAAAATTAACAAAATGCAAAAATACAGTATTTTATTATATATAGATACCTCCAAAAATACCATTTTGTACTGTTGAGCTATTTTGATTTTATGTCCTTCATGATAGTAGTAGATCTCGTCGAGATGAGCAATTTTTGTGTTGACCAGTTTTTCATTTGACTTCATATAATATCACTTTTCTCTTTTTCTTTTAATTATAATTATTTTATTTTATTTTTTATTTTTTATTTTACAATTATTTATTCAATTTTTAGTTTATTCATTATTTATTTTATAACTTTTATTATTTATTTTTAAGTTTTAGTATTTTATAATTTTCATTTTTTACTATTTTTCTTTCCCTTTCTTTCTTCTTGTTCTCTCTCTTTTTCCCACTTCCCTCCTCTATCGCTCTCCTTTCTTTCTCTACCTCACCCCTTTCTCCAAGTCACGTGCTCTGCACGTGACCCTCCCTCCACTACCTCCCTCTCTCCACCCACAGATGCCACCATCCTTTCTGCGCGAACGTGTGTGGCATGTGACCTCCCTCTTTGTGTGTTCCCCCCACATAGTGCCCAACTCTTCCCCATTCCCTACAATGACCGACCCCTGCCATTACGCCACCACTGTCGAGCTGTTAATTCTCTGTTCCTCCCTTTCTCTCCCATCCTCTATGACCATTTGCCTCCTCCTCTTGTAAAGGTTATCCACCACAACCTCTCTAATTATCCGCCCTTCCTCCTTGAGCTGGTGACAACGACTAACCTTCAACCAACGAGATCCATGGAGCTTCGCTCCGTGTTGCTTCCCCTTACATTGAAGCGTAGCCTTGTGGTACTCCATGCCGACCACTTAGCTGTCGATAGTGGGTCTAGCGTAGCTCCCCTCCTACATCTTCTAGCAACTCTGTCTGCCTACATCTCGCACTTCCTCATCGCCACTTTACCTTTACATTTCATCATACACCACCCACCCCTACACCGCCTTGAACTACACTACACCACCACTTCGCACTCTACCCCCATGCCCTTCTCTAATGTCACCTTGCATGGAGGCTCTACCTCATGCATGCATCGACCACCAGGTGACCCTTGCCTCACCCTTGAACTTCACATCTGTGTCACGCCCTACTGCCTTTGCCACGTCTGGAGCACCACCACTTTCCACTGACCCTTCGACCGAGTCACCTTTCATCGTCATCAGACGTTCGCCACTCCTCCACCAGTTGCACCGCATGCCCTCGAGCCTTCATCTTTATTGAGCACCTTCGTTGCTCTACAACTTCGGCTCCTCCATCTTCCTGGTGAACCTCCATCGTTCATCCTCCGTAGCTGACCTAGCTCCACTTAACATTCCATCAGTAGGATCGGCCACCACCGCCTACACTCTAGCAACTTGGTCATGTGTTAGTTGAGTTGTTGCTTCGGTGTCACCCTCCGCCACCATGGAAATCTCTACCCAACAACCTCCGCTGATGCCAACCCCACAGCCATAGGATCGGGCCCCAAGCCTTGATCCAACGGCTTGTGACCAGCCACATTGCTCCATTTCGAGCCTCGTCCCTAGCCTTGAGTATCAGGTGGTCGAAACTTCATCTGTACACCATGCATAGGCACCATCCAAGTCACACCTCTGCGATGCCCAAGACTCGCACGCATGTGCTTCACACATGCATGGGAGGGGAAATTGCAGAAAGGCCCCCCGCAAGTTCTAGAGAATTACGAAAAAACACATGCCTCCTAAGTCATGTACGTCGCACGTGGTGCCTTTAAGAAATTGCATAAAAATGCCTATGTGTTTATTTTATTGTAGATAAGTCATTTAGGGTCTTAATTGAGAAGAAAAACTTTTATTTTATTGCAACTTAGTCCCTTTAATTTCATTTCAGCATAACTTTTCCTTAGGAACTCTGATTTTAGCATACATTAAGTCATTTTAAAGCTCATTCAGTGCTCTATGATTTTTATATATCGTGTGAATTGATTTTAGATATGTTATTATGCTTATTATCTAAGGATCTCTGATGATTTATGCTTGTTTATCATTTCTGTGCAATATTCTATTGAGAATATTTTTGATTCTTTTTTTGAATGATTCGATTGAGGTTATTTTGTTAATGCTTATTATTGTCTACGAAATTAATCTCTACACGAATTTATCCCACGTGGAAAATTTAATTATTTTTCCTAACATATTTTGTGATGATTTTGGGCAAATGATCTGTATAAATTTGATCTGATTTAAGCGGATTAATTGAAGGGACTTATTTTGTATATTCATCTTATATTATAGTCCACTATTTGTGTATTAAATCACATAAATATTTTGAGTAAAATCAACAAAGATCTTTTTTATTGTAGGTTTAATATTCGATATTTTGATCATTTAGCTTTTAGTTTGAATTTGATTTGACAATTATCTCATGAATCTCTTTCGATCTGATAATATTTGAGGATATTCATTGATATTTTTGGATTAAAATTAAACAAAATCACAGATCTTGTGCTTATTTATCCTCTCTATTTAGTATATTCCCATTGCATCTCATATAATATCATATCATTTTCATTTTATTTTCTAGCAAATATATTAACATTACGGTTAATTAATTATTTAAATTAATTTTGAATCGTGCAATTAAAAATCATTGCTCTCTGTGTTTAACATAGGTAGACTTGCCAAGTAAAAAATATTCCACAATATCAAGAATTGTGGATTTTGATCAATCGCTTTTCAACTCTTTTACAACAATTATTGATTATTAAAGATGTGGAATACACCCTCGTTAAATTGCGATGTTGGACTGGAACGTCGTATTTTTAAGGTTTTAAATAAATTCTATAATTAATTTTTGTAAATTAATTTTTGTGTCATTTTTTATTATTTACTTTTTGTTTTGCATTTTTAATTCATTTTATCTACATCTTGTTCTCACTTATGATACTAATCGTGATTTCTCTCTTTGCAGAAAACTCGGAGAAAAAAGTTTTGGACAAAAAGTAAGGACCTCCATAGATGACTATAATTTTACTTTTTAAGAGACATTTTCTTCAATATTTATAGGGTCTCTCCCTGAACCCTAATTTTTGTAATAATTTGGACATGAGTCCATATGGTGTTGGGTATGTTTCATACCCTTTTGTACGGATGGGACCCAACTTGAGTGGTAGAGAAATTAGGTGCACATACAGTAGTGTTAATTTTTTATACTTGATTGTGCTCGAATTTTGTGGCCACACATTTTTCACTGATATGCGTTGTAGATCGTTCAACATTAGCCAAAATTTAAAGCATATCTTCCTGCTATTAGAACTATCTGCTTTGGGTTTTTCATTTGTGCATATTATTTATTGTATAATTTAATTCCTTGTATCGCATCCTGCATAAAAACACGAGGAACCACTGTAAGTCTTCTTCTTAGCATGCATCATTTAGTTCTCGCTTGCATCGGCTTTCTCGATCCTATCTCCTCAGTTTTACAACTTAGGATTTAAAGAAATTTCGGACTACTTGTTACGCATGATTTTTTTGTGGTCATATTAAAATTAAGAGATAACTCTAAATTAAAATTACATCTGCTAATCAAGGTGATTGTAAATAAATAGGCATAAAAATTCACCTTTGTGTCTGGTGGAGAGAAACCCACTCATTGCTTGTAGGAAAAGGATCACACACTTAGGATAGAGACAAAACATGGGATCTTCACTCTGACTACTGATTTTTAAAAAAGGGCTAGCTACTTCCTAGTTAGTGAACTATGGTTATAGGAAAACGTGTATGGCACCGTCATGAAGTAATACGGGTATACATTCTATGTCAGTACTTACATCAATACTAGCTGAAAGTAGATGCAACTAGCCATATGAATTCGAGCTACTCCTTGTTACACTCTCCAGAACCCAAGCTCTGCTTAATTTTCTCAAAGAATATTTTGTCATTAAATTAAAATTGAAAAGATAAGTAGTCGAACCCTAACATGCCTTCACAAGTGTCGAGTGTGTGAATCTACGAGTTTGTTTTGTGTTTGTCTTGTGTGTGTCAAAGTCCTTGCAATTGCAAGCATATCGTGGTTTGCAAATCATTCTCCATCGTTCTCTTAAGAAGAATTCAACACAATGGTCTTCGTACCTAGATTTGTGGGTTCATCGTACATAACCACATCTTGATACTCTTCTGTTAGCAATGTGAGCCCAAGGAGAACCATTCATGCAATAAATGTTATTGTAATAAATGAATTATCAATAAAAGTTATTGATTATGTTTCACTCCTTTCTGAGATTGATTGAATGAATGCACTATAAGGTCCCTCTATACAATATGGGTTATGTACCATGGCCAACTTAATAATCATACAACTGTTGATTCATTGATTGAATCATAGAGGTTGATGCTTGGATGAATATCTAAGGAGTTAGATAGAGGACTCATCAAGCATCATCAAATGATTGTTAAGTGATGATCTGCAGCCTATGTAGGAGATGACAACCCTTGCTCAGTAGGCTGATATTTGACTGACCTCTTGATGCAGGTCCTCTGCATGGGAATAGTGAATTAGAGGTGTCAGATTAGTTGAGTCAATAGGTTGACTTAACGAGATCGAGATAACCAAAGACCTATGTTGAATATTGTCACAACATAGGCATGCATCCTCTAACCAGAGACAGATGTGTTGCTATATGTCTGAATGTGTACATTTGGCAGACCAATAGGTTGATGACCTAACCAAGGTCTACACACCAGTGAGCGGGTGTGCATGTAAGGACATACGAGTAATACGATCTATCAAAGGGATCATACAGGTTCACTTGTGAACCGGGAGATATGAGCTCACTCATGAGGTATTGGGACTGATCGAATTCCATGCATGGTTGTCATGCTTTGGAAGCATGACATGAATTTGAAGGTAAGATATATGCTTTGTGAGAGCATATGATCTATACCAAATCCCAATGACCAAGATTGAGAAACTTAGTGATTAAACCATGAAGATGACAGTGTAAAAGTGATCTATATCTTCAGGATGATCATAGGTCTTCCATATGAAGGATGTAGATGTATTGGGAATACTTGAGGGTGATTTGATCATAAACGATTGTATAACCATGACACTTCCATTCCGAGGGAGTGATGAAACATGTCTGGATTTTAGTGACTCCTCTCAGTAGAGAAGTAACCTAATCTTAGTCCATGTATTGGACATTGATCTGAATGAGATTCAGATGCAATGAGAAGATTTGGTTTACGGCCTTGATTTAATCAAGCATCTATGAGAGGTCCATGGGATCTAGATTTGGGATGTGATCTCAATATCCAAGTCACTATATGTGGAACAATACAATCACCCTGTCCTTATGTCCAAGTATCTGAGGAGAAATCACATTATTCTTGATGGGTTCAAGAATAATTCCATAGATCTAAGCATTGA
The DNA here is from genome assembly GCA_037367405.1 of Ottelia alismoides. NCBI lineage: Eukaryota > Viridiplantae > Streptophyta > Magnoliopsida > Alismatales > Hydrocharitaceae > Ottelia > Ottelia alismoides. Next base: position 1,049,517 of record JAZKJV010002336.1, on the reverse strand, counting down.
GAAGTTGATAATTAAATATGCTTTAATTATAATGATGTATGTGGAATTATCCAATATAAATAAATGTGATATAATTATTGTGGATAAGAATAATGTGGATAGCAATATCCAATTATTCATAATATATTATAAATGTGATTTATAATGTATTAGAGAGATCTAATTATAATTTAAGTTTGTTGATTAATTATTAATGTGTATTGGATACACATTGTTTAATTAATTGAAAATGTAAATTATATTTTGTTTTGGGTTGTGAATGTGATTCACAATTTTCCAATGGCAAGATTGCGATATTCTCAAAATTATTTATGAATTATTGTTGAAGAATAAATCACAACAAAAGTTGTTGAATTAAATAATGGAGAATTTCATGGAGATATGCAATCTCATGAGATTTCATGAGATTGACCCACATGGAAATAAGTGGTCGTCCACTATATACCAATGGGATTGAGATCTCCATGGAATTTGTCTCCTTATTTGATTGGTTTGATTTTAGGATTGATGTATATTTGATTTGTCAAATATATTTGACATAAATTAAATCATAAGTTTTTGGCTTTTACCAACAACAATCTTGACCATTGGATTGATCATAAATCAATCTCAACCATTTATTTTATGAGTCCCATGGATTGAGATCCATGGATCCCAAAATCCTATAAATAGAAAGGCATACCATGCTCTCTAGGGCTAAGATTTTGAAGCACTTCTCTCTCTCTCTTTCTTCTCTCCACACGTCACCCCTCTCACCCTTTTTTTGGTGGCCGTCCACCAATTAGTGGGAGATAGTCGTCGCCTCCGCCACCGCGCTGCCACTTCAACATTCTACGGTTCTCCATCTTCTTGGAGTGCTACTCTCGCAAGGGAGACGATCGATCTCATACGACGAGATCAGGAGTTCATCGTGCTTGGATCAACTTGTTGGATTGCGAGGATCACACGACTCATCCCCATGCTCGCAAGCTTCTTCTCCGAGGATTGGACATGAGAAAGGAGGTCTCTTTTCGTAGAGACTCGATCAACCACGCTTCAAAAGGTATTCCTTTATACTTGTTGTGGTTATAGATAAAACGATCCGAGAATCATTCTTGGATCATGTGGTTTCATCGCAAGAAAGTTTTTAAAATTCTGTTGCACTGAACAACTAGTACGACTAGTCATTTTTCGTCGTATTCGATATGACGCTCACGCTTCCGTTATGCGCTTGAGAATTTATACCATATCCTTCAAGTGGTATCAGAGACTTAGGTCGAAGCTTTTTGGATATGATCTGCAATCCTTGGACGACTTGGGTTCGTAGAGGTTGCAAAAGATTTTGTCGCATTTGATTTTCGCACTTCTGTTTAGTTAATAAATTCGTCCCTGTTTAGATTGTTTAAACACGAATTAATCACTTATATTTATTTTCCATTAAATAAGGAAACCATAGGATCTCAGTTTACGTAATTTGGATTCCGTTTGCTCGAGATATGGTTGTTTTAATGAACATGCATGCACTGTTGCGTGAACTGCAAATCTTAACATGATTAATGAGTTAATTACTGTTTTGATCTGCCCCGAAATGCGTGAAATATCACTTAGGTTCTATTCTAAATAAAATTAGAAATCTTTGAAAATTTATTTTGTCTAATTTGGATTTAAATTGATTGATATATGTTAATTTTAGTAAGTAGGGGTCACTGCTGAAATTACAATCCTAATCAAGAACCATGTGATTATCAATTAAGGAATTTAATTGTTAATTTCAAGAATTATATATGGAAAATATTTGAAGATTATTATTTACTTAATTGACTTGGCCTCAACCAATAAATTGATTAGATTTGATCTAGATCAAAATTGAAAACACAATCATCAAACTCCTTGCTTGAATAGGATTGGGAATTTATCAAGCAAATTTCCTTATAATAAAAAATGTTTTGGTTATTACTATATGGTATAATTTCAGTTGAAGAACAAGAGATCATATCAAGTACAAATTTATCTATTTGGCATTATCCTTTCCCGAGGCGGATATGGTGTCTAGTCGGAGATCGCTGGGGTAGCGGGTTGCAACATATGTGGTCCGTCCCACTCTCGTCGGTACTAGCCATGACAGCGGGTAGGGATTTGATAATGCCGAAGAAATCAATTTGTCTTTTGTTTTTATTAAAATTCAAGTTAATACGTACTTTGAGAATAATACCATACATATATTCAAGTAAAACAATCAAGTTTGTTGAATGCATTGGATTGATAATTAATTTAATATGATTGAATTAATTATGTCCAATTAGAACACTCTATTATGAATAGAGTTGTTGATTCCCTTTGAAGAATTAATTACAAGAATATTATTCATATTAATTAATTAAAATTTTAATATGAAATGGAGGATCACACAAGTGACATCCATGGTCTCCCATCAAGGCGAAGGGTTTCGTCGCCAGATATTATGTGTAGGAGATGCCTGTCTGAAGTGACAGCTCCTTCATATGATCCATTTGGATCGGGCTCGTAGCTTCTCGAAAGAGTAAGGACGTATGCATAGAGACCCCAATATCGGGTCCTCATATTATTGGGGCGATATTGGATTACGCATAGCGAGTTGTATTACTGTTGATGGTTGGTTCAATTAATGACGGGTCAACATCACCTTAGGGGTAGAGGACCTGGGTAATAATGACCGAATTGGGAAATGCAAGTTGGACTTGCAAGGCGGAATGTGTTCCCGCTTCTATTTATTGGAGTCATAGGTTCTCATATTATTGGGATATGACAAAGATAAATAGGAGATCCCAGTTCTTGCTTGAGATATAGCGGTAAGTATATCTCTTACTTTGAAAGTGATTAAGAGAATAAACTATCATAGTTGACAGAGCGAGACTAATTTTATTTAAAATGCCTTATCCAAGTATCATAAATTGAATGTATGATTATATGTTCAAATATAGTGCATTCTTAATTTTAGAAAATGAAGGCCATGAACCCACTAAGCAGGCTTCTGGAGGTCAACCAGTTGACCGGACCGAACTACTCGGATTAGATCCGTAATTTGGAGATTGTTCTCTCGGCTGAGCGCATAAGTTATGTGCTCTCAGAAGACAAGCATGAAAACCCTAAATTAAAGGAAGAAAAATCATACAATGACAAGTGTGATGAAGATCATGTCTTGGCTAGATGTTATATCTTGGGTTCTCTCTCCAATGTTCTTCAGAAACAACATGTGGAGATGATTACTTGCCAGGAGATAATGCAAAATCTGAAAGATGTGTTTGGTGACATTAATCGCACTCAGTGATACAACGTTATGAAAGAACTCATTCACTGCAAGATGCATGACGGAACTTCAGTCCGTGAACATGTACTCAAAATGTTGGGTACTTGTCGGAGCTCGAGACTCTTGGGGCAGCCATGGATGCAGAGGTGCAATCTGATTTCATTCTGCTGTCATTGCCCAAGTCTTTCAATAACTTTGTGTTTTCATTCCACATGAACAAGCTGGAATTGACAAACGATGGGCTTCTTGGTGCATTAAAGTCTGCAGAAGATATAATGAAGAAAGATGGTCCTGCTGGCAGTGCAATGGTTGCACAGGTCAAAGGAAAGCGCAGTCGGAAGCAAGGTTCTCGGAAGGGCCCGGTCCAGAAGAGAAAGAAGAAGGGACAAGGTTTTGGCTCCTCTTCTAATGCATCCAATCTAATGGCATCGAAGAAAACCGACGTCTGTCACCACTGGAAGAAGCCGGGGCATTGGAGGTGTAACTTCCCAGATTACCTGAAGTCGGTTGACAAAGGTAAAGCCCTAATAGGTATGAAATCTACTTTTATCATTGAAACCAGTTTTCTCGTTGGATGAGAAGGAAGTTGGGTTGTTGATTCCGGTGCTTCTGTTCATGTATGTAATTTGTTGCATTTGTTTCAGGAAACTAGAAAACTTGAAGAAGGGGAGATAGTCATCCAGATGGGATCTAATGCAAGTGTTGCAACAGCCACCGTTGGGACTTGTCAGCTACCATTATCTAGTGGTAGAGTCCTAGTACTTAAAGAGTGTCTTTATGTACCTGAAGTCATGAGGAATTTGATATATGTATCTAAGCTTGTTAGAAGTGGATATTCATTCTTTTTCTGTAATAAATTAGTCATAAATCATTATGATAAATATATTGCAGATGGTATTTTGACTTCTGGTGGACTCTATGAATTGTGCATTAATGAGTATGTCATGAATGTTACAATCACTAATTAAAATCCTAAAAGATACATGGAGAATAAAAATCATTCAAATATGATTTGGAATCAAAGGCTTGATCATTTATCTGTTGATAGGATCAAGAGATTGATAAAGGATGGACCATTGGATTTTCTACAGGTTCAATCTTTACCTACCTGTGAACATTGTATTCGAGGTAAAATGACTAGGATGCCTTTCCATAACAAGGTTACAAAATACGAAGGTATTATTGACCTAATACATACCAAAGTATGTGGTCCCTTCAGTATCGCGACTCGAAATGGATATCAATATTATTTGACGTTTATTGATGACCATTCACGATACGGGTTTGTCTTCCTATTATGTCATAAATCTTAAACCTTTGAAAAGTTCAAAGAATTCAAGGCTTTGGTTGAGAACCAAACTGATAGGAAGATTAAACGAATTCGATCTGATCGAGGTGGCGAGTACCTCTCGGATGAATTCAAGGAATACCTTAAAGAGAATGGAATTGTTTCCAATCTCACTACTCCAGGAACTCCCCAACTTAATGGTGTTGCTGAAAGACGCAAGAGGACCATCATGGATATGGTACGTTTAATGATGAGCAAAGCACATTTACCACTTAGTTTCTGGGGATAAGCAGTAGAGACTGCAATTTATATCCCGAATAAGATTCCTAGCAAATCTATAACTAAGACTCCTCATGAGCTCTGCTATGGAACCAAACCTAGTGTTAATCACTTGAGGGTTTGGGGTTGCTTGGTTCATGCGAATAACGTAGACGCAAGTAAGCTAGAATCTCGCACTCGTGAGTGTTACTTCATTGGGTATGTTAAAGATGGTATTGGATACCAGCTCTATGACCCTGAGACCCAAAAGGTTTTTATCTCTAGAGATGTGAAATTTCTAGAGGATGATTTCCTTAAAGGTCAAGACAAAAGTGAAGTAGAGGAACTCATGGAATCCCCTGAGGATTCGAAGCTTCCTAGACCAAAACTGAAGAAGTAAATAAAGATGAAACACCCATACCTCTTCGAAGGAGTTCATAGGGGACCTGATGGGAATGTAGAGACTTTCAAGGCATGGCTCGTAGCCAAGGGCTATATACAGAGAGAGGGCATCGACTACGATGAGACATTCTCTCCTGTGGCTCTGCTTAAATCCATCAGGACACTGCTAGCTATAGCTGCATAGCTTGACTTTGATATATGATAGATGGACGTCAAGACGGCTTTTCACAATGGATACCTCGAGGAGGATATCTATATGGAGCGGCCCCAGGGCTTCATAAATGAGGATGGCAAAGTATGCAAGCTGAAGAAATCCATCTATGGGCTCAAGCAAGCTTCTCGTAGCTGGAACATTAGATTTGACGAAACCATAAAGAGTTATGATTTTGTGCAGAATCCTAATGAACCTTGTGTGTACAAGAAGCTTAGTGGGAGCACCATTTTGTTCATCGTGCTTTATGTATATGGCATCCTTATCATTGGGAATGATACATGGATGATGACCAGTGTGAAGATTTGGCTATTCCATACCTTTGAGATGGAAGATCATGGAGAAGCCTCTTACATCTTGGGTCTGAAGTTGTTCAGAAACCGAGAGAATAGGATATTGGGATTGTCACAAAATGGATACATTAAGAAGATTCTTGAATGATTCTGTATGGATAGTTCCAAGAAAGGATTCCTACCCTTAAGACATGGTATCCACCTGTCTAAAGGAATGGCTCCTCAAACTGTTGAGGAAAAGAAAGCCATGGCTGGATGCCCTTATGCATCAGCTGTAGGAAGCTTAATGTATGCTATGATGTGTACTAGGCTAGATATCGGCCATGCATTGGGAGTGGTAAGTCGTTACCAATGCTGCTATGGAGAACATCACTTGAATGCAGTAAAGAACATATTCAAATATCTAAGATGGATGCAAGATTACATCTTGGTCTATGGAGATGGTGATCTCCAAGTCTTAGGATATACAGATTCTGACTTCCAATCGGATATTGATGACCGAAAGTCGACATCAGGGTTTGTATTCTTGTTGAATGCTAGTGTGTGAGCTGGAGAAGTAAGAAGCAGGACACTACAACAGATTCATCTACAGAAGACGAGTACATTGCCGCATCAGATGCTGCAAACGAGGCAGTGTGGTTGGGGAAGTTCGTCCTGGAGCTTGGCATAGTTTCCTCTAATAATTCCATCCCGCTGGTCTATGATAACACGTGAGCCATTGCCCAGGCAAAGGAACCCAGATGGCATCAGAAGAGCAAGCACGTAGAAAGGAAATACCACATCATTCGGGAGATTCAAAAGCATGGTGACATCATCTTCACCAAGGTGGCCTCTGCCGACAACGTTGCTGATCCTCTTACCAAACCTCTGACATAGAAGGTTTACAACCAGCATGTAATGAGTATGGTTTAAAGGATTGTTCTTGAATGGTTCTAAGGGCTAGTGGGAGATTGTTAGCAATGTGAGCCCGAGGTGAACCATTCCTGCAATAAATGTTATTGTAATAAATGATTTATCAATAAAAGTTATTTATTATGTTTCACTCCCTTTCTGAGATTGATTGAATGACTGCACTATAAGGTGCCTCTGTACAATATGGGTTATGTACCATGGCCAACGTAATAATCATACAACTGTTGATTCATTGATTGAATCATAGAGGCTGATGCTTTGATGAATATCTAAGGAGTTAGATAGAGGACTCATCAAGCATCATCAAATGATTGTTAAGTGATGATCTCCAGCCTGAGTAGGTGACGAGTCGCTGAATACGATATTTAATTTGGTCACGTTGTAATACGTGTACTCAGTGAGTCGGTCAGAACCGAGAGAAGATCTCCGTGAAGAGTGTCTCGGCTTAATTTATATCCCGGGCAAGTCTGGGGTCGAACTCAGGGAGGTAAAGGAACAACTTCGGGTTTAATTTGAAAGTTTAAATCTAGATATCCAATGCGGTATTTTTTAGATTTTTTTATGCAAAAAGAAATGCCAATTCAAGATGCAGTTGAATTAAGATACTACGAAAGCAAACAACTTAGCCTAATTTAATTTAATGCGAGATTAATTCAATTAAGCCAAATTATATTTTCCCAGTAAACTTAATCCAATGATGAATGCAAAACACATTTTTTTGGAATTTTATGGGTTAAAATGCAACAACTAAAAATACACACTTTTAATGGGTTTTTTCGCAATTTAGCACACAAACAGTAAGGTAAAATTATGAAAATAATATTGGAACTAAAACATGATGCAATGAGACTACATTAATTTTTTTAGAATTTTTTGATAAGTTATGATTTTTTTATGGATTTTTTAGTGAAATCAGAGTGACAGTGAGTAAATAATTTCTAATAAATCCACATTATCAAATTAATCAGAGTGTGAATTATCGCTAAAAGATATTTAGATAAGCAATCTAGGAGATTGGAATTTCACAAAAAATGATTTATGAAGATTTAATTAAAAATCAAATACTAGAAACACTCTACAATTTATTTTGGGACAAGACATATCCATTTTAGATGAAATTTGGACAGTAAGTTTATCACATTTCAAGGCATCATTCCTAATTTTTGTGGATTTTTTGGAGGAACCGTGTGTGAGAAATAATTTTAAGAGCACGGAATGGGTAAAATAAATGGATTTTCAGTTAAACAATTTTAATTAATTACCCATTACTCACTAAAATACAAATAAATAGTCAAAATGTAGAAAATTAGTTGCTCAACACAATGCCACTTTTCATTGAATAAAAATATGTAATATCGATGTCCAAATTTAAAGTCAAACAAAGGGGTCTTTGCGCAAATTCAGAAAACAAAATACAATGCAAGTTATGTACAGGGATGATTATGCAATTACATAAACATGAAATATTTATAATGCAATATTTACAATAAAAAAATGAGAGAAAGAAAAGACCTTCTTCTACCTTTGGCTTCACAGGTGGGAGGAGAACCCACAAAAGGGAGAGTGGACTGTGCGGTTCACGGCGGAGGAGCACCGCGTGCGTGGCGTGAGGTGGCGAACCGCCGCAGGGGCGGCTGCTGAAGGAGGCGGGCGGCGGCTGGTGGAGGGCTGCGAGCCGCGCACAGCAGGCGCGCGTGGCCGCGCATGGCACATGCGGTTCTGGAGGGAGCGGCCGGCGGTGGCGAGACCGGCCGTGCGGTGGCGCTTGGAGGTCGGCGGAGGGGCGCCGCCTTGCGCGGCTGGTGGCGGGGGAGGCAGCGGCGGCGCCGCTTGAAGAGAAGGGGAGGGGCGGCGGGCGTGCCTGCGGCTCCTCCTCTTCTTCTTTTTTAATTTTTTAATTTTTTGTATGTTTTGATTTAAAAAAAACTGCTGTGCTATTTTTTTGTTTTTTTTTAAATTTTTTTAATTTTTTTTATAAACATGAAACAAATAAAAGATGAGAATGGAGATGGTGGTAAGGGGGAGATAAATGATATGTGGTTATACGGTGGTGATAAAAAATAGTGATCAAGACAACAAGAAAATAAGGTATTAGATAAAATAAAACAACAAGAAAAATGATGAGGAACACTTACCTGAATCTTCGCCGGATTGGCGTAGCAGCTACGCTGAACTCCTGTCGTCGCTTCGATCCGATTGGCGAAACAAAAATCGGAGAAGCTACGCGAGATCGATGGGGAACTCGTGACGCGGAGCGGAGCTCCGTGGATCTCGCCTGAAGGAGGTCGTCGCTTGAGGAAGACGCTTCGCCGCTGTCACCAACTCCACGTTCCAAGCTCTCTCCTTTTTTTATATGAATGGCGGATGCGAAAAAATGAGGATGTACAAATGAATATAAAGAGAAGAGAAAGAGAGGTTAGAATGGTGGTGGTGTTGAATGGGAAGTTGAATTATTGGTGGAGTTGAATGGGAGGTTGGTGGAAGAATATGGAGTGGAATGGGAGTTATTAAAAATGGTGGAGTTGAATAGAAGTTGGTGGTAGAGAAGTTATTGTAGAGAATGGGAAAAAATAAATAAATAAATAATGATACAAAGTATGCTACTTTAAATACAACAAAAATAAAGAGGAAAAAAATAGTGGTGAATTTACAAGTAAATACATACAACATGTACATTTTTTTGTTTGCTTTTTTTAATATGTATTTTTTTATCTTTCTCATAAGAGATATTTACAACGAAAAAATACAATAAAATACAATAATCAAAATACAACACAATCATAATTTTTTTGTATTTTTAGTGATTGACAAAGATAAAATAAAAAATGACTAAAGAATGAATATATACATAATGTACAATGTACATCTAGGTCCCAAAACCCAACTTTTGCAAATGAGCTCCGATTTTAATGAAACCACTTTGGATAGATAATTTTTTAACTTGAACTTTAAAAGTGAGTTTGGTGAATTTGGAATTCATACGGAGCGGGAATTCAGCTTGGAAGTTGGACTTTACGGCTTTTTCTCTTTGGGATCTAGGAGCATTTATTTGAGGTGAAATTTGTTTTGTATTTTTGTATTTTTATATACACTTTTATAAACATGTTAGAGAAAGAATTAGTCAAAAAGGAGTTGAAATGAAATTATTAAAAATACATGAAGTTTTGGGTTATTTACATGTATAAAACTCCTTTATTTTTGTGGATTTTTATGTGTAATTTATTTTGTACAATCTAATATACAATAATTAGTGTGTTTTATTTACAAGAGTCATTTTGTTAATTTATGGATTTTATGGATATTTATTTGGGATTTTACTTGGGGATTTTGCTAAGATCAATATATTAAGATGATGAATCGTGGATTCATCACCCCCCTATACTTAAACTTTACTAGTCCTCGAGCAAATAAAGAATGAATAAGTTGTGTTAACCCCTGACTGTGCATGTGAATACAAGACTTGATCCGTTCAAGAACTCTCGGTTTTAGAGATCCTAAAATTCTAAGCTGAACCAAGCTCTAGTTAAAAGGTACCCAATTCCCCTAATCATCAGACTCTCTTTGTATACGTATATATAAGGGATATGACTTTAAGTGTGGACAGCGGTTATAAGAGTAGAGTCACAACGTCACCCAAGGTTCCAGTCCAAGAGACTCTCCTATGGACCCGATCCTCAACACTAGGGAATAAACCATTTCTTGCATCCAATCCACCGTCTCTTTAGTTGTCAGACTTAAAAGTGTAGATGGAAGGCCAATTGATGGAGGACATAGGATTATGTCATTTCTTCTCTCCCTCTCATTAGAACAAGGATCCTCTCAAGTGCCTTATTACGCAACGCATATTTCTTGGTGTTGATCAGTGCGTCTGTCAAGAGAAGTTGGAGCCATCTGCACTTGTTTTCTGAGTACACCGGGGTGTGCCTTTTTTTAGTACCTATCGTACCTTCTACACCCAGACTTGTAGCATTTACGATGCAGAGCCCTTTTTTGGTGCAAGCCCGACTCCTGGTCCTAATAGCGGTGGTCCAAGTGGACACTTTGAAATGGTTGGGAGCGCTCGCCTTTGGTGGAAGCTCTTTTGATAATTGACTTTGTGGAATGAGAGCTTTTCTTTGACATTTCATTGCTTTGTTGTATTTGTGGCTAGCTCCACTGCTTCTACCAAGAGTTGGCGCACACTGATCAACATTTTTTTTATTTTATCACACCCTGGCACATAGGTAAATGTCAAGAGATAGTACAAGAACCATGTTCTCATACTGGCTAAATATGCTGACACTCAGGTTTCATGAAGCCTTCATTGATTTTATCCCATCCTCAAACATCATTAAATCAAGTCCAAACTCAAATCCCTCATACCAGTTCCTCAAGTGAAATTTCAACTCATCTCATCATAACTGCAGTCGTGTAGGTGAGGTGCTGATCATATTCTTAAGGTAGAGACTAAGCATGCAATATAGCACACAAATCTTTCAAATTAGGGAAATGTGAATAATTAAGTCAAGGACCCTAATGACTAAGGCTGGTTAACTCAAAATCTCAAGATCTAATAAACCAAGTGTTCTTGATCATCACTAGTCTTGTGTGAAAGTGAATTGTGTCAGGGATTAAACCAACTTATTAGTTAGTTTTTTTTAGTTTTTTTTATGAATGATTGATTTTTTTTATGTTTTAGAAAAAGTTTTTTTTCCAAAAGGTTTTTTTTAACAAACAAAGGCAAAGAAGTTTTTTTTTTGAAAAGATAGGTAAATAAGAAAATACTTTTTTTGAAAAGTATTTTTTTATAAAAAAGGATTTTTTTTTGAAAAGTTTTTTTAAGCAAATAAGGAAAAAGAGTTTTTTTTAGGAAAAGGTATTTTTTTTTGTTTTTTTTGTTTTTTGTTTTTTTACCCACCCCGTAATTATTGTATAATATATATATATAAATACATGAAAGTACGAGGTATGGGTAAAGTATATATGTAATATATACATGCCCCCCTATACTTAGCTTGTGCTATGTCCTCATGGCACTAGGTGACAAAAAGCCATAGCTCGTACTAAGTATAAGTGGGTGAAAAGAATAGAAGTGAAAAAATAAAATAAAATTTGGATAATACACAACCGGCATCGGCCCCCCTATACTTAGGCTCTGGTCAGCCTAAGTATTGGAAAGAACACAAGAATGGAAGACCGATGAGAATGGGAAAGAATATACAAAAAGAAAATACAAAGAAGAGAAGGAGCAAATTGGGTCACTCACCCCCTATAGTTAGGATCTAGTCATCCTAAGTATAGCCACAAAATGAAAACGATACGGAACTGGGGCGAGTGATGCGAATCATGAGGGAGGGAGGTGAAAAAAGGAAGGAAAATATGTACAAGGAGGAGGAAGAATATACAAGGATCAAGAAGGTTTGTGACGGACCTTCTTGCGGGAGCGATGGGGAGGATAGTATACATGTGTGTCGCTGTCAGAGTCGTCCGCAGAGGAATAATAGTGAGGTGTGGGGAACGTCCAACAAGGGTCGACACACGGTTGCTTGCTCAAATATGGCTTTAGAATAGCCGAACTGAGCTCACTCATATAGATCACCTCATCCATACCTGATGAGGACTCCTCAGAAAGTTCCTTCTCTGAAACATCGAAGGTAACCTTCTTACTCGGTTTTCTAGAACCTGAAGCATCAAGAGGAAGAGGAGATTGATACGTCTTAAGGAGTTCGGGGAAACACCTCAAGGAATCAACACCCGTCTTCTTCTAACCAGATGACCGACTAGAGGATGGAGCAACCGATTTATCAAGATTAGTCAATTTGGTCCCAGTTGTCTCCTTTGGTGTATGTCCTGGATGTGATGTGTGTGAGGTTCTGACCAGAGGTTCATCATCAGATGAGTCACCGTATGCATTGTAATACTCCTGCAGGGTCAGCACACGTCTCTGATAAGGCACAGTGTTCTCAGTTGGCTTGACATTGTTGGGTTCTTGTGTCGGATCATCGAAATGATCAAGGCAATCCACAAAGGTCATGTCCGACTCAATGATAGCTTCTGGTCGTGAGTCTTCTCTAGAAGTTGTCGCAGTGGTGGTGCAAGCAGTAGGCGATGTGTGGTGGTAGGAAGTTTCTAAACCATTGGTCGTCTGGACAATCGGTATCTCAGGTGTAGTAGAGAGACGGGACTCAACTGTCTCTCGAAGGTCACGACTGTCTGTAACTTTATGGATTACCTTGGAATATCGTGTGTCCTCAAAGATCGGATGAGGTCAGAGTGCTCCCAATGCAGAGAAATCGATCTCCCGAGTCTCACAATCTATAGTTGCCTTAGCCAAGGCTAAGAACGTCTTCCCAAGAATGATCAGAGACTGGGTGAACTCTCCTCGGTGCTCAATGACAATGATCGTGAAGTCTATCTCCAGTAGAGCACCTCGAAAAGTGACGATGACTGAAATGGTTCCTCTCAACCGTTTAATGGTCCGATCTGCCAACTGAATGTTCTCTCTTGACTTCTTCGCAGATCCGAGTTTGAGCTTGGCAAACATGGAGGTCGGGAGGATATTAATCGGTAGGTCATCATCGATTCTTGCATGGGTGAATGTGGTTTCTTTGATTTCACAATCAAATCTAGTAACCGCTTTACTCTGCGGCTCTTGATTTTTCTCCCTATCATCAAAGATGTGGCCATAGACACTATATGTATCTCAGTCCTTGTTCTCTTATTGCCCGTCCTTTTATGCAAAAAGAAATGCCAATGCAAGATGCGGTTGAATTAAGATACTACGAAAGCAAACAACTTAGCCTAATTTAATTTAATGCGAGATTAATTCAATTAAGCCAAATTATATTTTCCCAGTAAACTTAATCCAATGATGAATGCAAAACACAATTTTTTGGAATTTTATGGGTTAAAATGCAACAATTAAAAATACACACTCTTTATGGGTTTTTTCGTAATTAGCACACAAACAGTAAGCAAAAATTATGAAAATAATACTAGAACTAAAACATGATGCAAGGAGACTACAGTAATTTTTTTAGAATTTTTTGATAAGTTATGAATTTTTTATGAATTTTTTAGTGAAATCAGAGTGACAGTGAGTAAATAATTTCTAATAAATCCACATTATCAAAATAATCAGAGTGTGAATTATCTCTAAAATATATTTAGATAAGAAATCCAGGAGAGTTGAAATTTCACAAAAATGATTTATGAAGATTCAATTAAAAATCAAATACTAGAAACACTCTACAATTTATTTTGGGCAAAAGACATATCCATTTTAGATGAAATTTGGACAATAAGTTTATCACATTTCAAGGCATCATTCCTAATTTTTGTGGATTTTTTGGAGCAACCATGTGTGAGAAATAATTTTAAGAGCACGGAATGGGTAAAATAAATGGATTTTCAGTTAAACAATTTTAATTAATTACCCATTACTCACAAAAATACAAATAAATAGTCAAAATGTAGAAAATTTGTTGCTCAACACAATGCCACTTTTCATTGAATAAAAATATGTAATATCGATGTCCAAATTTAAAGTCAAACAAAGGGGTCTTTGCGCAAATTCAGAAAACAAAATACAATGCAAGTTATGTACAGGGATGATTATGCAATTACATAAATATGAAATATTTATAATGCAATATTTACAATAAAAAAATGAGAGAAAGAAAATACCTTCTTCTACCTTTGGCTTCGCAGGTGGGAGGAGAACCCACAAAAGGGAGAGTGGACGGCACGGTTCACGGCGGAGGAGCACCGCGGGCGTGGCGTGGGGTGGCGAACCGCCGCAGGGGCGGCTGTTGAAGGAGGCGAGCGGCGGCTGGTGGAGGGCTGCGAGCCGCGCACAGCAGGCGCGCGTGGCCGCACGTGGCACAGGCGGTTCTGGAGGGAGCGGCCGGCGGTGGCGAGGCCGGCCGCGCGGTGGCGCTTGGAGGTCGGCGGAGGGGCGCCGCCTTGCGCGGCTGGTGGCGGGGGAGGCAGCGGCGGCGCCGCTTGAAGGGAAGGGGAGGGGCGGCGGGCGTGCCTGTGGCTCCTCCTCTTCTTTTTTTTTTATTTTTTTTTAATTTTTTTATGTTTTGATTTAAAAAAAACTGTTGTGCTATTTTTTTTGTTTTTTTTTTGTTTTTTTTTAATTTTTTTTATAAACATGAAACAAATAAAAGATGAGAATGGATATGGTGGTAAGGGGGAGATAAATGATATGTGGCTAAGTGGTGGTGATAAAAAATAGTGATCAAGACAACAAGAAAATAAGGTATTAGATAAAATAAAACAACAAGAAAAATGATGAGGAACACTTACCTGAATCTTCGCCGGATTGGCAGAGCAGCTACGCTGAACTCCTGTCGTCGCTTCGATCCGATTGGCGAAACAAAAATCAGAGAAGATACGCGAGCTCGATGGGGAACTCGTGACGCGGAGCGGAGCTCTGCGGATCTCGCCTGAAGGAGGTCGTCGCTTGAAGAAGACGCTTCGCCGCTGTCACCAACTCCACGTTCCAAGCTCTCTCCTTTTTCTATATGAATGGTGGATGCAAAAAAATGAGGATGTACAAATGAATAAAGAGAAGAGAAAGAGAGGTTAGAATGGTGGTGGTGTTGAATGGGAAGTTGAATTATTGGTGGAGTTGAATGGGAGGTTGGTGGAAGAATATGGAGTGGAATGGGAGTTATTAAAAATGGTGGAGTTGAATAGAAGTTGGTGGTAGAGAAGTTATTGTAGAGAATGGGAAAAAATAAATAAATAAATAATGATATAAAGTATGCTACTTTAAATACAACAAAAATAAAGAGGAAAAATATAGTGGTGAATTTACAAGTAAATACATACAAAAGGTACATTTTTTTGTTTGCTTTTTTTAATATGTATTTTTTTATCTTTTTAATAAGAGATAATTACAACAAAAAAATACAATAAAATACAATAATCAAAATACAACACAATCATAATTTTTTTTGTATTTTTAGTAATTGAGAAAGATAAAATAAAAAATGACTAAAGAATGAATATATACATAGTGTACAATGTACATCTAGGTCCCAAAACCCAACTTTTGCAAATGAGCTCCGATTTTAATGAAACCACTTCCGTTGGATAGATAATTTTCTAACTTGAACTTTAAAAGTGAGTTTGGTGAATTTGGAATTCATACGGAGCGGGAATTTAGCTTGGAAGTTGGACTTTACGGCTTTTTCTCTTTGGGATCTAGGAGCATTTATTTGAGGTGAAATTTGTTTTGTATTTTTATATACACTTTTATAAAATGTTAGAGAAAGAATTAGTCAAAAAGGAGTTGAAATGAAATTATTAAAAATACATGAAGTTTTGGGTTATTTACATGTATAAAACTCCTTTATTTTTGTGGCTTTTTATGTGTAATTTATTTTGTACAATCTAATATACAATAATTAGTGTGTTTTATTTACAAGAGTCATTTTGTTAATTTATGGATTTTATGTATATTTATTTGGGATTTTACTTGGGGATTTTGCTAAGATCAAGATATTAAGATGATGAATCGTGGATTCATCAGTAGGAGATGGCAATCCTTGCTCATTAGGCTGATATCTGACTGACCTCTTGATGCAGGTTCTCTGCATGGGAATAGTGATTCAGAGGTGTCAGATTAGTTGAGTCAATGGGTTGACTTAACGAGATCGAGATAACCAAAGACCTATGTTGAATATTGTCACAACATAGGCATGATTCCTCTGACCAGAGACAGATGTGTTGCTATATGTCTGAGTGTGTATATATGGCAGACCAATAGGTTGATGACCTAACCAAGGTCTACACATCGGCGAGCTGGTGTGCATGTAAGGACATATGAGTAATACGATCTCGAAGGGATCATACAGGTTCACTTGTGAATCTGGAGACATGAGCTCACTCATGAGGTATTGGGACTGATCAAATTCCACGCATGGTTGTCATGCTTTGGAAGCATGACATGGATTTGAAGGTAAGATATATGCTTTGTGAAAGCATATGATCTATACCAAATCCCAATCACCAAGATTGAGAAACTTAGTAATCAAACCCTGAAGATGACAATGTAAAAGTAATCTATATCTTCAAGATGATCATAGGTCTTCCAGTATGAAGGATGTACTGGTATTGGGAATACCTGAGGGTGATTTGATCAGAAACGATTGTGTAACCATGACACTTCCATTCCGAAGGAGTGATGAAACATGTTTGGATTTTAGTGACTCCTCTCAGTAGAGAAGTAACCAAATATTAGTCCATGTATTGGACATTTATCTGAATGAGATTCAGATGCAATGAGAGGATTAGGTTTATGGCCTTGATTTAATCAAGCATCTATGAGAGGTCCATGGGATCTGGATTTGAGATGTGATCTCAATATCCAAGTCACTATACGTGGAACAGTACAATCACCCTATCCTTATCTCCAAGTATCTGAGGAGAAATCGTATTATTCTTGAAGGGTTCAAGAATAATTCCATAGATCTAAGCTTTGAGAAGTTCATAATTAAATGTGATTTAATTATCGTGATGTATGTGGAATTATCAAATATAATTAAATGTGATTTAATTATTGTGGATCAGATTAATGTGGATAGCAATATCCAATTATTCATAATATATTATAAATGTGATTTATAATTTATTAGAGAGATCTAATGATAATTTATGTTTGTTGATTAATTATTAATTTGTATTGGATACACATTGTTTAATTAATTGATAATGTAAATTATATTTTGTTTTGGGTTGTGAATGTGATTCACAATTTTCCAATGGCAAGATTGCAATATTCTCAAAATTAATTATGAATTATTTTTGAAGAATAAATCACAACAAAAGTTGTTGAATTAAATAATGGAGAATTTCATGGAGATATGCAATCTCATGAGATTTAATGAGATTGACCCACTTGGAAATATGTGGTCGTCCACTATATTCCATTGGGATTGAGATCTTCATGGAATTTGTCTCCTTATTTGATTTGTTTTATTTTAGGATTGATGTATATTTGATTTGTCAAACATATTTGATCTAAATTAAATTATAATTTGTTGGCTTTTACCAACAACAATCTTGACCATTGGATTGATCATAGATCAATCTTAACCGTAGATTTTATGAGTCCCATGGTTTGAGATCCATGGATCCCAAAACCCTATAAATAGAGAGGCATACCATGCTCACTAGGGCTACACTTTTGAAGCCCTACTCTCTTTCTTCTCTGCATACGTCACCCCTCTCTCCCTCTTCTTGGTGGTCGTCCACCAAACCCTAGTCGGAGATAGCCGTCGTCGCCTCCGCCACCGTGCTGCCGCTTCGACATTCTACAGTTCACCGTCTTCTTGGAGTGCTACTCTCGTGAAGGAGACAATCGATCCCATACGACGAGATCAGGAGTTCACCGTGCTTGGATCAACTTTTTGATTGCGAGGATCACGCGACTCATCCCTACGCTCGCAAGCTTCTTCTCTGAGGATCGGACTTGAGATAGGAGGTCTCTTTTCATAGAGGCTCGATCAACCATGATTCAAGAGGTATCCCTTTATACTTGTTCTATTTATAGATGAAACGATCCGAGAATCGTTCTGGGATCAAGTGGTTTCATCGTACGATTTTTTTTTTAATTCCGCTGCACCGAACAACTAGTACGACTAATCGTTCTTCATCGTATTCGATGCGACGCTCAAGCTTCCGTGATGTGCTTGAGGATTTATACCATATCCTTCATCTTCTTCATTCTAGAGGAACCCTCTATTCGAAACTTCTCCTCCTTAGCCATCATTCCTCGTTACATCATACGCCCATACTTATTTTTATTGGATTAGACTGCTCTCACATTCTGACTTCCATATGAAAATAGTAGAGCGGGCAGACATAACGATGGAAAATAGAGTAACCAATTTTAATAGAAAAACATGATTTCTTATTAAGAGGAACTTCCCACCTTTGGAACCGTCCCATTTACCGATTGACTCTCTTCTTGATTACGATCACTTTTCCTTAAGCAATGCTTGAGAAATCCAGAGTCAGGGAAATTTGACTTATAACCAGACTACAATTCCAATGAATAATCACTACTCCTCTCCGAATTACATGCCAGAGTACCAATATGTGGAGTACAATCATTCATCACAAAGTCATGAAATATTTGAGGATGATATTGCTCGAGTCAACCATAGATGAAAAGCTTTGACTAAACAAATATATAATATAATATAGTCAATGAAGAATCAAGTACAAATGAGGACCCCACCTTGTGAACCACCAATCCATTATATGACATACACTCAGACACAACCACCACAGACCTCTGACCCACATACTGACCATTACACCGAAAATACAAAAAAAAATGAAAAACAAGAACATTAAAAAAATGAACAATTCTGAAATGGAAGCATTTTGCAAAAATTTGATCTTAGAACTTCAATTAATCAGGGACATTAAGAGATTTATGGAGTTGATGGAACCGTAAAAAGACAGACAAGAACCGATCAAGGATTGAATATCATGTCATATATATGGCCATCACTTTGGTAGTGAATCACACAACTAAGAGCCATAAAGTCAAGCAGTTGACTCAGATCAAGTGTTAAATTGAGGATTTCATATTCACCCAAGTTTGGTTGGATGACGAATCCACATTAAACACCCTCCCAAAGATTTTCTTTGATCAACTCAAGCTCGAACAACTCAAATAGTCGAGGGTGATCATTCAACTACCAGATTAATCTACAAAAAAAAACCACAAGGAATTGATTCTGTAATCATAAACTTCAGAGGTGACAAGTACAAAGTGGTGAAGTATATAGGAGAATCCTTAAGAATATCATGTAATCGTGAGCATCACGTCATATACGATCGAGAGAGACAAGTCATACTACTTGCTCTGTGCAGCAGAATTTAAAAAAAATAATTGATGAAACCACATGATCCAAGAACACTTCCTAGATCATTTCATCTAACCACAGTAGATAAAGGAATACCTCTTGTAGCGTGGTTGTGATCGAGCCTCTAAGAGAAGAGACCTCCTTTCTCATGTCTGGTCTGTCTGAGGAGACGTTTTCAAGTGAGAAGATGAGTCAAGTGCTTCTCGCAATCCAAGTCTTTAATCCAAGCTGTGGATCTCCTGATCTCGTCTCACGAGATCGAATGTCTTCTTCACGAGTGGATGTATATTGTTTGATTTGGTTTATCTGGCGCACTTGCTTTGGTTGGGGGGTGTAAGAGGTGGGGTTGCATGAAGAAGAAGGTGGGGACGTTTCAGAGTAGTTATGTTCTATGTATCACAGTTTCATTACTTAATGAGAAGAAGATTGTGTTATTAGGCACACCTAAGAAGGCGAAGATCCAAGAGTTGTCGAAGCGGCAAACACAATGGTGATGCAATGATGGTAGTGACCACTCTAAGGATGGAGTGGACGACCACTCAAGGAGAGAGAGAGAGGTTGGCGTGAAAATGAGAGAGAGAGAGAGAGAGAATTTGTTGTTATTATAACTTTTAAGAGCAAGGGATGCCTCTTCTTATATACGGTTTTGGGAATCCATGGATCTACATTTATGGACAATACAAAATAAATGGATGAGATTGAATTGTATTTCTTTTAATGTTCATAATTTTTTTTATAAAAATACAACAACAATTAATTTATTTAAATTAGTATATATTGGTGAATCAATATAATTAATTCCAAATTAAATCAACTAATCTTGGAGATAAAGACGAAGGAGATTGCCCTCATCCCTAAAAAGGGGGGACGACCGCCCATTCCTAATGGAAGTTGGTGGCCGTCCAACCTCTTAGGATGGAAGGTGGCAATCTCCTTATTCTCTCATGAGATTACATTATCTCATGAAATCTCCAAGATTTACAACAATATTTGTTGTAAATTATCTCGGAAAAATAATTCATAAATATCTTGTGAATATTGCAATCATGCCATTGGAAATATATGAATAACATTCACACCCAAAATAAAACTCTAAATTATATTTTCAATTAATCATCCAATGTTCATCCAATTCACTTCAATAATTAATAAACAAATATAAATCACAATTGTCTCTCTCTAATACATTATAAATCACATTCATAATATATATGAATAATTGGACAGTGTTATCCACATCATTTATATCGATAATAATTAAATCACATTTAGATATATTGGATCGTCGTTCTCATGCATTCAAATAATATGAATTAAATTCACAATATTCACGATAATTAAATATCCTTTAATTATCTATTTTTCAGTGCTTAGTTATAATTCAACAATGATTTATTCTCGAACTCTTTCAAGAACAATGTGCTTTCTCTGCAGATACTTGGAGATAAGGACATGACGATTGTATGTACCATGTATAGTGACTTGGAGATTGATATCATATCTCAAATCCAGATCTCGTAGACCTATAATAGATACTTGATTTAAATCAAGGTCGTAAATCCAATCTTCTCATTGCATCTGAATAATATTCAGATCAATGTTCAACACTTGGAACAAGATCAAATGTCTTCTCTACTGAGAGAAGACACTAAAATCCAGACATGTTTCATCACTCCCTCAGAATGGAAGTGTCATGGTTAAACAATCATTTATGATCACATCACCCTCGGGTATTCCTAAAACCAGCACATCCTGCATACTGGAAGACTTGTGATAAACCTTAAGATATAGATCAATTTTACACTATCATCTTAAGTGTTTGACGAGTCCGGAATCACGCTTGTTAAAAAGATGTGTGTATTTATCATGCGTAAAAAATAATAAATGATGTCGTCGTTACGTTGTAGGCAGCAATCGGAATCGGTCAAGAAAATAACCACAAATTTTTATTCAATTTTTAATCTCGTGGTTCTATCTTTATTTTACTTAGGCAAGTCCCAAGGTCAAACACAAGGAGGCAATGGAACAACCTAGAATTATGTCTACCAAAATTCATGCGTGGTTTTCGAGGCGGTCGTTTTTTAGGATTTTTTAATGCAATAAAGGATGCAGATTGTAATTTTGGTCTATTTTAGGAACTAAAATGTAAAATTCAATCAAACGATGTCTGAAAAATATGAAATTTAGCCACAATGCAAAATATGATGAAATGAATGTACTGTAATTGTTTTGGAATTTTTGGATGCAATATGATTTTTTTATGAACTTTTAAATGCAAACAAAATGAAATTCAATATTTAATTATAATAAATGCTAGACCTACTTATTTTCAAGGGATAAAATTATCTAAGATCTTCACTAGGTCATGGATCTCAGAGAATTCCTAAACATCGAATATATGAGATTAAATACCTATTAAAAATCAAACACTGAAATATGTAAAATGATTTTTACAGGACAAACTATGCATGCAAATTCAATTCTTTTTGTGCTTAATGTCAAACACAATTAATTCTACAATATGTGATTTTTCAGAAATTTTTAGAGCAACAGTTACTCAGATAGAAGATTTAGAGCATGAAAGGGGCAAAATACATAATTTTCCACAGAACAATTAATTATTAATTAACCATCGATCACAAAAATGTCCACAATATGCTAAACTGTAGAGAAATAATCGATGAACAATTTGCTATTTTTTGGAATATTAAATAATGAAATGTAAAGGTCTAGAAAAATAAAGGAACACAAGGATAGAAGTGCAATATTGCATAATTTGAAGAAAAGAAAGTGCACCGGGGGGGGGGGGGGGTTGTAATGCAATTACCAAGAAGTACCGAGAGCTTGCTGCAAAATTGCCAAGAGGTCACGTCCACAGAACGTGACACTTGGACTGATGTGCTCAATGGAATTCCTCCAAGGGTTGCTTTGTAATTCGGACAACGTCTCACGTGACACGCACGTGTGGGGGAGGCTCGGATAGAGGTGCAGGCGTGAGCCTTTACGTGGCGCTTCCTACGTGCCTCAGGCCACCCGAGACTCCTGGCTTGGATGCTGGTTCGACATCAAGCTCGTAGATGATCTGGAACGTTGATGAACCTTTGATCTGACTGCTAGGGTTTGTTGATGCTTCAATGGCCGGATCTTGGAGCCCTTTGTGATCTGATGCTTCAATTGCATTTTATTTTTATCAGAAAATAGCATTTTGTTCTACGTTTAATTCTCTACGTCTTGGAATATGTCTGACATTTTTTGAATAGTGGTTAATTAATAATTTATTATTTTGTGGAAAATTGTGAACTTTTCCCATATTGTGATTTGAAATTCATAATTGATTGACCATTGCTCTAAATATTCCCGAAAAATTGTAAATTGTAGAATTAATTGTGATGAACATTATGCCCAAATAGAATTGCATTTGCATCTATAGTTTGCCCTGTAAAAATCATTTTGCATATTTCAGTGTTTATTTTTTAATAGGTATTAAATCTCACATTTTTGAGGTTAAGGGTTTTTCTGAGATCTATTCCCTAGTAATCGATCTTAGATAATTTTATCCCTTGAAAATAAGTAGGTTTTGTATTTGTTATAATTAAATATTGAAATTCATTTTGTTTGCATTTAAAAATTCATAAAAATTTTATATTGCATCCAAAAATTCCAAAAAAAATACAGTGCATTCATTTCATCATATTTTGCATCGTGGCTAAGTTCCGTATTTATGAACATCGTTTGATTGACTTTTACAATTTAGTCCCTAAAACAGGTCAAAATTTCATTTTGCATCATTTATTGCATTAAAAGTTACAAAAAAGACCGCCTCGAAAACTGTGAACAAATTTTGATAGACATAATTCTAGGTTGTTCCTTTGCCTCCTTGCGTTCGACCTTGGTATTGTCCAAGTAAAGTAAACATAAAACCACGAGATTAAAAATTGAATAATTATTTGTGGTTATTTTATTGACTGATTCCGATTGCCGCCTACAACGCACGAAACGACAATATCAAATCATTCATTTTTACGCATGATCAAATTACAACATCTCTTTAACGCGACGATTTTCGGACTCGTCAGATGGCACCGTTGCCAGCGAGGCAAACAACTTACTTTTGTGTTTTAAAAATTTTCGTTCGATTTTCCGCATTCGGGTAGTCTGACCCCCGCATTTTTCAATGTAAATTCCTTTTTTTCCTACATTTATTTTTCAACATTTATTTCTCTTTTTTTATTTTTGATTTATTTTTTAGCCACTCTCTTACATTCTCTCTCTCTTATTTTTCTTGCGAGGTAACCAGCGTATGTGTAGCGGTTTTTCAGGAACCGACGCATCTTCACTGACTTCCGAAAAGCCGCAATTAACTTAAGATCGAGTCGAGTCATGAGAGAGCGTAGAGACTAGGTTTTTAATTTCTGTAATTTTATTTTTGTAAGTAATTGCTCATTTACAATGGTGTCCGTTTGGACTCTTGCTATGTAAAAGACTCTGAACATTCTTCTATGGTGTGTTGTGCCATGTTTCACTCTCCAGTGAGGGTGGGGCCCGACATGAGTGGCGACTAAGATAGACCTGCACGTACGACTCTTAGAGCATTTTATATTTTTTATTATGTTCGTAGGATCTAAGGCCACACTGCACTTTAATTGAGACGCACATAAGATCGTTCAACTTAGCCAAATTCAACTCAATTCTTCTCCGCTAATAGAACTTTCTATTAGGTGCGGTTTTTCATCGGCTTGCATTTCATATAGAAAAAATTTTCAATTCTTGCATTGCATCCCACATCGAGATTGCGAGGATTCACTGTAAGTCTTATAACTGAGCATACATCATTGTTTTCACGTGAATCGGTTTTTCCCGAAATCCCCCTCTTGATTTTGTCACTTAAATTTTAAAGAAAATTGGAACTGGATGGTAGATGTGTATTTGAGCTCATTTAAATTCTTCAGTGATCACCTAATTAAAATTGGGACTGCTAAATATATCCGATCAAAATAACCCATAAAATCAAGAATTTCTGCGGGAGTTCAACCCCGACCTAGGATGCTTTTATATTTCTGAGTGAGCGAGAGACGACACTTGAGGCTAGAGCTAAAAATCGGATTTTCATATTGACTACTGATTATACTAAAAATGATTAGCTACTTCTCAGTGAGGATCTACGGGTAGCAGTAAACGGTCCGGATTTCCTTAGGAGAGTGGGTGGTTTAGAGGACACTGTGTAAGGCTCTGTCCTCAAGTAACGAATAGCCGTTCTACAGTCCGTACTTACTCCCATACTGGCTGAAAGTAGGTGCAACTAGTCATAAAAATTCAGGACTGTCATTACGAAAATTTCGGCACCTAACAACTCGCTAAATTTTTTCCAAGATAGATTTATCACCAACTAAAATTGAAAAGATAATAGCCGAACTCTTACAACTTCATTGTGTGTGTTGGTGAACTTGAGGTTTAATTTGTGCTCGCATTGGTGTGCGTGAACCGATTTCAAAGATCAATAGCCGCACATTTGATAAAATTTCTCTTGACTATCCCGTGCAATCATCTCTCTTCTTTTCTTAATTTAAACCTCATTATGGAACTTTTTCCAGATCAAAAAAATCAATTCGTCTCAAACGATCCAATCCATCATTCCTTTCAGCTCTTTCAAAAATGGCCGAACAATTATCTGAGAATCCATTAGTGCTATGATATGAAAATGAATTTGTATCGGTTAGACCCAAAACACCTCCTCCAACTTCAACAAGAGACTCTCAACCACCAACACTCTCTACAAATCAGATCTGCTTCATGAATGACAACCCTTTGTTTTCGGACTAGACAAACCAACAACCAACTGACATCTCCACTTCTTCATATGTCAATCCACTCTATGCTGATCATATGATTCATCCTTTATATTCGGTAAATGTCAATCCATCATTCATGGGAGATGATAACCACATAATCGAATTGAACACTTCTTCACCTCTTCCATCGACCCTACCCAGGAACACCAATGAACAATCATCATCTTGGATTGACCATGAGAACCCCTCTTCAGACATGATACTCAAACAGAGGATTGGACAGACCACATAGAAACACATCAACCTTGTATGCTGACTCCACAATATTATGGTCCGACCACTCATAATCAAAGGATTGAACTCTACTCAGACCAACTCCGCATACTTAGACCATATGAGCAGCCGCCTTCCATAATTATTGAGGAGATATTTTCAAATCATGTATCAGATATTTCAAGAGACTCCTCTCCTAGAACATATAAGGAAATGGAAGAGGAAATTCAATTACAAAAACACACCCTAACTACTCCCATGATTGGTCATGAAAAGATTTTGGAGTATATTTTGAGGATGAATAAGAAATTTGATTTAATGGAGGATATATTTCGAGAATTTATCGATCGATTAATTTCAATATCTTGTAGCTCGGACATAAAATTGAATAAGGAAATGTTTGGATCTAAGATTGAAAATTTTGAGGATATTTAGGAATCTGGGGACGATTCTGATAGTATAACTTCTGCATATTATTCCCCTAGAAATGACTATGCCTCTAACTCCCACTCTAAACATCAAAACCCCTCCTCGTATGAGGAGTACACCACATCACCACACCACATACAAACTACCAAAAAATGGAATATTCAAAAATCACAAAAAATCGAAAATCTCAAAAAATTCATAAAAATTTAAACTGAAGAAGATCTGAAGATTTTGAATCCGGTTGTACGGGAATCACTTGAAAAGAAACTGAATTTTGAACTTCCCCTTCTCCAGGCCATTGAGCACTTCCCCGACCTTAAAGAATTTGTAAAGAATAAATTAATTAAGAAAAAGTCGGGCAGGATTAGAACAAAGACTGAAAGACATATCTTGTCAATGGCCTCCTCCTTGGTGTTGAGGAGTAAAAGCAAGAGCCACATAGTGAAGCGGTTGCCCATAGACTGCAAAATCAAAGATACAATTTTCACCCATGCTCGAATTGATGACGATTCACCGATCAATATCCTCCCGACCTCTGTATTTCACGAACTCAAACTCAGACTGATTAGGAAAATACGAGAGATTGTTCAATTGGCTGACCGATCGATAAAATGGTCCTGAGGAATCATTTCTGTCATCATGACATTCCAAGGTGTCATCATGACAAATGGCTGACCGATCGATTAGGAATTCACGATCATTGATATTGAGAATCAAGGAAAATTCACCTAGTCTCCAATTATTCTTGTAAAGCCGTTATTAGCATTGGCTAAGTTAATTACTGCTTGTGAGACTCGGAAAAACAATTTCACAGCATTGGAAGCACTTAGATCTGACCCTGTCTTTGATGAACCACGATCTTCTGAGGCAACCCATGAAGTCCCCGACAACCTCAACCATGAAATGGGAGAAGAGCCCTACCCCACCGCTACACCTGAGATAACGGTTTTTGATGAAACGATTGGTTTAGACAATCTCCCACCTGCTTCATTCCCCACTTCTCTCACCATGGAGAATCAAGTACATGAATCATATGATCATTGACAAATGGCTGACCGATCGATTAGGAATTCACGATCATTGATATTCAGCATCAAGGAGAATTCACCTAGTCTCCAATTATTCTTGGAAAGCCGTTCTTAGCATTGGCTAAGTTAATTACTGATTGTGAGACTCGGGAAATCAATTTCACAGCATTGGAAGCACTTAGATCTGACCCTATCTTTGAAGAACCACGATCTTCTGAGGCAACCCATGAAGTCCCCGACAACCTCAACCATGAAATGAGAGAAGAGCCCTACCCCACCGCTACACCTGAGATAACGGTTTTTGATGAAACGATTGGTTTAGAGAATCTCCCACCTGCTTTATTCCCCACTGCTCTCACCATGGAGAATCAAGTACATGAATCATATGATCCGGAGACTTATGCATGGGCACACCTTGGGTCAACCTATTCTGACTACATGGATCACATCAACTTGACGCAATAATGCTCCAATGCCAAATCAATTGAGAACAAACATGCAGAAACTCTCCCCAGTATTTCAATTCCTGCAGATCTCAAAATAGACATATCCTTCTACTACGATCCCGAGACATATGCATGGTCACACCCTGGAGCAACCTTCTCTGAATACCTTGACCAAATCATCCCGAACCGAGAGTGCACCAACATTCAGAACAAACAAGCAGGACACAAACTGGCCAAGGAGAAGAACTCTAATGGTTATTCATCTGGATACTCATGTGAACCGACACAATCACAAAACAAGAAAAAGAAAGTCACCGTTGACCTTTCGGAAGAGGAATCAACTGATGATCCCTCATCAGGTCCAGAGAAGGTAATCTACATGAGTAAAGTGTGTTCGGTAGCTCTAAAGCCATATCTTCGCAAGGATCCAAAATTCGATTCTTGTTGGACAACTCTCGTTCCTAACTACTATTCATCCAATGCCGATGCTCCTACCCTCTTCAAATACACTGGAATTATTTCTTATGAGCTGATTGAGACCGGTGCTTCCGAGTATTCATCCGAGGACAAACCACTTGATCCTAAGAAGAAATGTATTCTGAGAAAATAATTGAAGAAACAAAAACACCAGAATATTTGGAGTATGTCAACTTTTGAATACTACTCCTCTGAGGACAATTCCGATGATGGATATCTTTCATCTGACTCAAACAATTCATCCACTATCCATCATGATTTTTCTAAGGATGACACTAATAATAGTTGGGAATCATATGCTTCATCTTCGACTCGTTATTCTGATCTCCCATCGCAGGCTCACAAGAAGATCAGCCGAAAACTGCCTTAATCTTCAGCTACCCACCCTCTCTCCAGACCACATCGATCTCGTTGTACAACTTCTTGCTCTACTTAGGCCAAGGCCTAAGTATAGGGGGTACTGATGCCATTTGTGCATACCATCCTTCTCCCATCTCCCGATCGCCTCACTTCCACCCTTCTTCTATACTTAGGCTGACCAGAGCCTAAGTATAGGGGGAACCGATGCCCATCTGTATATACTCTCCTCATTCGCATATCCCGGCTGCCTCATTTTTTTGCGCTTCTTCTATACTTAGACTATTCATAGCCTAAGTATACGGGGGCGTTCCCATCCATCTTTTTCTTTTCCATTTTCACTCTCTTACGCTTAGCCCGAGCTATGTATTCTTTACGCTTCTTGTGCTCTGAGGACACATCACTCGCTAAGTATAGGGGGGTCTATATATATATATACTTTGTATATATTTTACCCATATCTCATAGCATATGTATATATGTATTTACAGGGTCGGTAATTTATCTAAAAAAACAAAAATAAAAAGAAAAAGAAAAAGAGTTTTGCTACTAACACTGACTATGCCCAAATTTTTTGAAAAAATGGCTTCTTATCAATTTTTGCATAAAAAAATCCCTTGCATAAAATTTAAAAAAATAAAAAAATGACAAAAAAAGGTGTCTGCATTTCACACTCCTGCACTTCATCCAGCATCGCATTCATTTACATCTATGAAAAGTCATTGGGTTCTGAACCGAGTTGTGAGTAGAAATCGAGAGTGGTATGGACTTGTCCTTAACCAACCTAATTTTCAGAGAAACTTCACCGAGAAATAGGATTTTAGAAGCTTCAGGTCTGTGTCTTCCACATGACAATGTGCAGCGTTTGACTTTTAGTGTCTAACCTAGTCTCTTCGTTCTGGGTACAACTATGGAATACGTAATTAATTTGTACTCTCGCACTATGCACTTAGCTCAACTCAGACGGGATATTGGAAGACTATGTGAGTTTCTTTTCTGGTAGCACGGAAATCTAAAGACCGGAGTAAGGGTTGAAACAAAGCTTCGGAAAAGGGATGGACAGCTGGGCACAATTTTTTCTAAGACCCCAAAAAATGTACGGAAACAAAAAGATTCTATATCTGTAGGGGAACAACAAGATCCATGCAGAACCACCAAAAATTCCAAATACAAAGAAGCATTCTACCAAATAAATATCTGACCAAAAAGGTCCAAGCTTCAAGAAACCTACAGATCTTGGTGGAGACTCGGCTACACTAGCCAGCTTCACAAGGGGAGGTGACTACACTGGCCACCCTCCAGTTCTTTTCCCCTTCTTCTATCTTCTCCTCCCAATTCGATTGTGAACACAACATGACAGACCTTAGAAGGAAATACCTGTCTCCCTGTGGACGAGTTATTAGAGAGGAGAGGAGCATGGTAGTCCGGCATTCTGGATGGGAAGAGCTAAAACCTTTCACACACAAGAGTCGGTTGTTCAATGTTCATAGGGTATACTTTGGGAAGAAGATTGATCTAAAAAGACTTCTAAGCCGAAACTGTAGCAATGATTTATAGAACTTGAAGGTTGTTGATTTTAATATTCTAAGTCTCGCAGAAGTTCCGTCACACTAATAATCCAAAGGTCGAGTCTAGTGTCATTTTCACCGTCATCTCATGGTCTTGGTATGGAACCCAATCTCATTTCACCTCATGGCATTTCTTTTTGATGCTCAGGGACGAGCATGGTTTAAGTATAGGGGGATGATGAATCTCGTATTCATCACTCTAAATCTCATTAATTAAGCTCAGATCCATCAAAATCAACAACATTTCTGCATCTATTTTGCATAATTAGCATTCATGCATGTTTTCATAATAATTGTATTTTATCCGTTATTTATGCACAAAATAAGAAGCCAAAAATCTCAGCCAAAATTGACTTATAAATAGCATAACTTCCCCAATTTTTAACTTATTCTTGCTAACTCCGAATAACCCAAAACTATCTCCAATGTGTACATATCACTAACAAGAATAAATAAAAAATACAAAAAAATCACTAACCCAAAGAAGTGGACCAAAAACCTAAACACTAGTTTCAGGATCTCCGGACTGAAAACAACATATCTTCCTCATCCAGTATCCGTTTTAATCCTACTCACTTTTGAACTAATGTACATTCAATTACCTTAAAAACAAGACCAAGTTCAAGTAAATCAGAGCTCATATGTCAAAGTTGGGTTTTGGGCCTCTTTTGTACATTGTGTATTTTAGCAGTTTTTGACCTGATATTTTATGTACATATTTTCTTAATTAATAAAAATCCAAAAA
Source organism: Ottelia alismoides (assembly GCA_037367405.1). Taxonomy (NCBI): domain Eukaryota; kingdom Viridiplantae; phylum Streptophyta; class Magnoliopsida; order Alismatales; family Hydrocharitaceae; genus Ottelia; species Ottelia alismoides. The sequence goes on along the minus strand of JAZKJV010002336.1, from coordinate 1,018,904 downwards.
ATTAGATTAGCTGTAATTATTTATCTTTGATTTTACCATATTTTTTCGGGATTTTTATTTGTTTTAAAAATGATAAAAAATTTACAAAACCCAAAAATGAAGGTATTCTCTATACATGGGATACCCCAAAAATATCACTTTGTGCATTTGCTCGATTTTGGTATTGACCCATGAAAGTTGTAGATCTCATCGAGACAAGCAATTTTCATGAAGAAAACTTTTCGATCCGAGGTCGTTTGCAATTTATTTTGCATTTTACAAAATCTTTTTTTTTCAATTTTTCTGGTGCCGACATGTGGCGGCCCCTGGGGCCGTCATGTGTCAGCCATTTTTGGGCTTTATATTTATTCATTTTTTAAAAAATAAAAAGGCTCTGCACGTGCCCCGCGCCCCCTTATTCCCTAGGCCGCCACTCATCTCCTTTCGAGCCGTCTGATCATGGGCTGATCGGACGGCTCAGGTCCATCGTCTTCTCCCCATTCTGGCGCCGCCACTCCGTAACCTCCACCGTGATTTATTTGTCGTTGATCTCGCAGCCAACCGCCGTCGTGATCTCCGCCAACGGCCAACTTCCTCTGCCTATCTCACGCCGCCAACCATCTCCGGCTACCCCTCGCAACCCTATTTAAGAGCATCAACCACCCTCGACTCAGCCATCCGCCGTTAGCACCAAGAAGGCGGTGGTGACAGCCCGCCTCCTCTTCTCCGGCGAGATCCGAGGATCTCCGACCCTTGTTGCAGCATCAATGCCCTTGACCTTGCTGCCCAGCTCCGATCATCGTCGAGCCTATGCCTCAGCCTACTCCATCGATCTTCTCTGCCGCTCCACCTTGGCGTAGAGCCCTGATCGACATCGACTTTCCATCGATATCCACCGATGTTCGTCTACGCTCCATCAACATCGCCATCAACAATGCTTCGCAACGTCTCCACAGAGACCACGCCACAACCTCCAGGTCTTGCAAATCCATCGCCAACCACAACACCAGCTTCATCCTCATCGACAGTAGCTTAACACCATCCCCCGCCGACCTATGGCTCTGCCCTACGCCATCAGCTTCTACATCCGGCCATCCTCTGCCTTGGCCGGCCTGCTCCGCCTTCGCTTCGCCGTGCGGCCAGGCGCAGCAGCCCCGAGGCCTCCCGTACGCACTCCGCGCGTGCGTGGGGGAACGTACGTCAGCACTACGTCAGCCTGGGGTCACGTGCTGCGCACATGACTCGTGGGTAATTTTCTACAGCCACCTCGAAGATTTACCATATTTGCGCAGAGACCCCCCACCGTCAGGTCACGTGATCTACACGTGACGTGGTGGTAATTTTGCAGAAAAGCATCTTCTTTATCGGTAATTATACTTAGGTCCCCATTGCCCTTTTTATTTTTTTTATTTTATTTATATTGCAGTTATACCCCCGTGTTCCCCCATTTTGTTAAATAGCTACATTGCATTAATTTTTATCAGAAAATATCATTTTGTTCTAAGTTTAATTCTCTACATCTTGGAATATGTCTGACATTTTTTTGAATAGTGGTTAATTAATAATTAATTATTCTTTGGAAAATTGTGAACTTTGCCCCTTTTGTGCTTTGAAAATCATAATTGATTGACCATTGCTCTATATATTCTCGAAAAATTAAAGATTGTAGAATTAATTGTGATGAACATTGTACCCAAAAAGAATTGCATTTGAATGTATAGTTTGCCCTATAAAAATCATTTTGCATATTTCATTGTTTAATTTTTAATAGGTATTAATTCTCACATTTTCAAGGTTTAGGATTTTTCTGAGACCTATTCTCTTGTAATAGAACTTAGATAATTTTATCCCTTGAAAATACGTAGGTTTAGTATCTGTTTTAATTAAATATTGAAATTCATTTTGTTTGCATTTAAAAATTCATAAAAAAATTCATATTGCATCCAAAAATTCCAAAAAATACAGTGCATTCATTTCATCATATTTTGCATCGTGTCTAAGTTTCCTATTTTTCGGACATCGTTTGATCAACTTTTACATTTTAGTCCCTAAAATAGTTCAAAAGTGTATTTTGCATCCTTTATTGCACTAAAAATTACAAAAAAAAGACCATCTCGAAAACCATGAACGAATTTTGATAGGCATAATTGTAGGTTGTTCCTTTGCCTCCTAGTGTTCGACCTTGGGACTTGCCCAAGTAAAATAAACATAAAACCACGAGATTAAAAATTGAATAATTATTTGTGGTTATTTTTTTGACTGATTCTGATTGCCTCATACAATGCACGAAACGACAATATCAAATCATTTATTTTTACACCTGATCAAATTACAACATCTCTTTAATGCGGCGATTTTCGGACCCAGCAGAGCTGTTGAGGAATGGCGGTGCGGCGCGGAGCAGGTGGTGCTCTGGTAGACGTTGGGGCTTCTGGATATCCTTCGTTCCTTGTCGATAAAGCTTTGGGCGACGATCGCGTGGCAGATGACGAAGGAGGTGACGCTTGGGGAGAGGGGCTCGATGAAGGAGCTTTGTCGGTGGTCATCAACGATGATGGATATAGGAAGAGATGGCGTGTAGCGGGAGGTGTGATCGAGGAGAGGAGAATGGCGGAGCAAAGGAGGAGATGGGTGATATGAAGTAGCGGGAGGAGGTGATGGAGCGGAGAGATACCTGGAGAGGAGGCTCAACGGTGAAGCACCGGAGCGGAGTACCGGCCTGGTGGGTAGATGCGACGAGGTCGTTGATGAATCCACATTTCATCATCTTTATTCTATCATTTTGGCCTCAAAAACCCTAGTAAATGCGTGTAAATAGCATTAAATCCAGCATCTTAGCATTCATGCATGTGCATGTAAATAGTGTATAAAATATTGTAATTAAAGCCAAAATTATAGAATAAATAAAATAAATGGAAAAGAATAAAATATTTTATGACTCAAAACCCCGAGACCTAGCCATCTTGATGAATAGGTCAATAAGGAATGAAGTAGGGGGAGATAAGGGCCTAATACCTATTCATTTCATTCATTCTTTATTCATTTTGGGACCTATTTTTGGTTCCACTTTTTATACCTCAAATAAAGAAACTTTGTACATGAAAGTTGTATATAATTTAATAAATAAAAATACAAAATTGGTTTCATTTAGAAATAATGTACAGATAAAAAGTTATGATCTGAATAAAAATCCAGAATCCCAACTTCCCAGACCTGTATCTCACAAATGAAAACTACAAATGCATCAAACTCACCTTTAATTGTATATAGTTCAAAATAACCTATTTAATGGTGGTGGTTTCGCATTTGGAGGAGCTACAGTTTGAAAGTTAAGTTTTGGACCCCTATTGTATAATTGTACAGATTAAAATATTCAATTTATTATTTATTCATTATTTCTGTATTTTTAAATTTTTATAATTTTGTAGATATTATTTATAATATATTTGTGTATTAAAATCAGAATAAAAAAACAAAGAAAATACAAAATAAAATACTTGTAATATAATACATGGGTATACTACCTATACTTATACCTACATAATTTATACATGTATTTTATTAAATATACAAAACACATCAGAAAAATAAAATAAAAATAATTTTAAGTATATAAAAATATTCTACAAAATATATATAATATAATAAACAAAAATAAATAAATTAAATTCACAAAATAAAAATTAAATAATAAAATATAGAGATGTATATACCTATAAAGGCTAAAATAGGTAACTTGTAAATTTATACCTCATAAAAATAATTAAAAATAACTAAAAATTAATAAAATCATTTTATATTTTAATTGAATTTCTATGATTTTTCCTCAGGCTTTTTCCTGGTTGGTCCACGTGGACCAACCAGGGGCAGCAAGAGTTGACCTTCGGTCAACCCTCTGCCCAACGCCTGGGCTGTCTCAGAGATGTGTTTTGACCATTTTTCATCCATTTTTCGAAGGAGCATCTTTCACCATTTGGCGATGCAACCTTCATGACTTTTCATCATGGATACATGCCCATATGAAACATCGGGGAATGGAGCGACGATTCGCTCGATACGCCTCGGTCTTCATCACATGTTTGTCAACCCAACATATACCAACTTTGATTTTTTATTCAAGTTTGAACAACATTTTTGGTCCATCGTCCCTCCCTTTTGCTCGCTTGGGCTACCTGGAGTTGACTGCTCCAGATTGCCTCTTTCAAGGCAGCGGATCGACGAGGATCTGGGCACGTTCCATCACCTCCGGCAAGCTCCACCGTTGAGGTAACTTCTACCTCGGGTACCCCCTTTGAGGTGCTTATTTCCATAGTTTTTCTTCACCTTTTTATTCACTGTAGTCCTAGGAGCATCCAGCCATCTTCATCATCGATTTCCACCAATCGATTCACTCAATCGATCTTCTCGTCGGAGCTACCTCCGGCCTCCTCATACTCGTCGTTCGCCACCGTTTCCACCTCCTTGCGTGGTCGGGGCAGTTTGCCCCTGACTCCTTCTCGCATTTTTGCAGGTCACTGGACTTCAAGCGAGCCTGGAGCATTTTCTTTGGCGTTCGCCGGTGATACATGGGGGGCTGCAGCTCCTCTGACTTCGCGGGCGAGCACCGGACATCCTCTGGCCTTACCTCCAGTCGATAGAGCACCTCCCTAGGGAGCTTTTGCACCATGGGCTACAACCATTAGCAGGCGGATTCGCATGGAATCGCTGCTCGAAGCTCATCAGCGCGTTGTTCCTTGCATGTTCTTCCAGATGGCTTGATAGCCATCCGATCGAGCCCAATCTTCCTGAGGAGCAGCAACCATCGGATTTTGCAAGGCCCCAGTCATTGGAGCGACATCAACCACCTAATCTGGGCCGTTCACACACGAAGAGGTATCGTGCGCCCTGAAGCTGCCACGTGGATAAGTGAAACGCGCCGCACCGTTGGATCGCGCCCTTGGTAGGGGATTTTTCAAGTATACCCCACCTCCTCTTCGTATTTATTGTTTAATCTTAAAACTTTCGTATGCTCTTTTATAGTTTCTGTAATATTTGCACATTGCCCCCTACATTTCGCCTATTTCATTTTGGGTCCCTGCCAGGTCACGTGCATATGCACACGTGACATGGCATTTTTGCAGCCCGACCTCAGGGTTTTATGTATTTAGTTTTAGTACCAGAACTTCTACTTGCAGTTTTATATTTTTTGGTACTTTTGCATTTAAGGTCCTTACATTTTTATAAATTGCATCCGTGCCCCTGCCAGGCGTGTGTGTGACGCACGTGTGTCTAGGAGTTTTTGTAAGGGCACCCTTGCGGATTTTGGCATTTGTGTTTAGTCCAGTAAAAGTTTAATTCAGTTATAAACTTTTGTGAAAACTGCGTGCAGGTCCTCCCACTTCCTGCTATTTACAAATAGGTCCCTGCCAAGCCTTGTATTTTTGCTTGCTTTCCCTATTTATTTCACGCATCATTTTAATTCAAAAAATTCTCAAAAAATACCATAGGCTCCTGTTTGCTTGCTGATTCACGTAATATTTTTGCATTTCATTTTTGTTGCATTTTTTATTTATTAAAAATCGAAAACATGCATTTTAGCTACAGTTTGCATTAGAAAATACCAAAAAAAAATTAAAACCCCTTGAAAAATTCCAAAAAATTACCTATGGTCTATTTTAGTGTGTTTTAGTGTCATTCCAAAAATCACTAAAAATTTCAAAAGAAAAACCTTAAAAATTAGAAAACACCTAAAAACTTCATAAAAATCTAAAAAATCACAGAAAAATCCTAAAAATATAAACTCTCTTCCTGTAGTTTCTCTATTTTATTATCTTTATATTAAAATTAATTTCGGAAAACTTTGTTACTGTTTAATATTTTTCATTCCCATTTTAATTTTGACCACTAGCTAATTTACTGTTTTCTTCTATTTTGACATTTAAAATTATCAGAAATATTAAGAAATATTCCCAAAACTCATAAAAATAGAAGATTATAAAAAGACCAAAAATATTTTATTTCCTAATTTTTGACTATTTTTCCTTATTTTTATAAATATCTTATCACCTCTTTTCTTATATTATTTATATATTCTATTTATAAAAAGAAAAAAATATAAAATATAAAAAGAAAATATAAAATCAGAAATTTAAAAACAAAAATACAAAATTAAAATTTAAATTCAAAAAATATATATTAAAAATTTAAAACCCACAAAAATATTTGCATATTGTAGACATTGATCACAATCACATCACATTTTGCACTTAGCCCGATCTATCCTGTGTGCTCCATGTGTTCGACCTCTACATACTTACACCTATACACCTTTTTATGTAGAGTTAATAGTAAATTTTAACTCCACTATTGCTTGTCATTGTTTGATTTGATTGTGGGCTAATTGTTGATTTTAGTTGGGATTTCTGCGTGGTCGACGCATCAACTGAGTTCCCGCCTGGTGTGGAACTTAAGACCACCGACTTTTGGCTAAATCAAATGTTGCCGTTGCCGGGGAGCAACAACGTAAAGGTTACATTTTTTATTGATTGTGATTGCTTGTTTACATTATTGCTTGCTTTATCTCTCTTGTTTTTGATATTTATCTGTGAGCTTTCTAACTATTGTCTTTCTTGTCTTCTTGCGAGGGACCGCGGATCGAGGAAGGTCGCCTAGGTGATTCGGTGCATCCTTGGGAAGCGGAGTCAGCTTTTCTAGCCCAAGCCGACATGAGAGAGCAGGAGGAGCGGTTTTGATTTCTTTTCCTTTCTTTTGTGGAATGAGCCCTTAGATTTTAGGCATTGCTTGATCGAGTAGATTAGGTCCAAACACCCTATTACCATTGCATGTTCCTATAGTGCATTGTGGACTTAGTCTAAATTAAACAGTTGATTCATCATCTTCGATTCGTCGCGCCGCGAGCTCACCCTGCCAAGCGCTTCTCTTGAACTCGATGTGTCAAGAGGAGGGGGGGTGAGCCTAGACCGGACTCTAGGATTGAGGATTGGTGATCAACTTGTGGTTCTTCACACTAGCAATTGCCTGCTTAGGACGATTTCCGTATGCATATCGGCATTTAGATTAGTTTTAAAAATTTCTTCTTTGCATCACGCATGGAGAGAGCTGGAGGCATTGTAAGTCTTTCTATCATTGCATTCATCATATAGGCACAAAGGTGAGATTTCCATCTTGGTGCTGACTTGCACGGCTTTTCTGACTCTTTTCTCCCTCTGTTTTTGGATCATGTAGGAATCAAGAAAATACAAAAATGTTAGGCACTTGTTTGAAATTACTCAAAACAAGCGATAACACCAAAAAATATAAAAAAGGGACTACTAAAGAAAATTTGACCTAAATAAAATTGGTAATTGGATTCATTGCTTGGGGAGAGTAACACCCTCACTTGTATTCAGGTTGCAAGGGAAGGTCTCCTTCCAAGTGAGAGAGCGGCTTTGTAAGGATTAGTGCCCAAAACCCAGCTTGTGGCTGCCTTGTGTATCGCTTGGATTTCCGAAGTATTGGCGCTACTATCGTACGTAGACGAGTAGGGCTTGGTCATCATTGGCGACTCTCTATTATGTGGAGCATCGATCTTGTCCCAAGTATCGAGCATAGGCCACGCCTTCACGGGCGTGTCTGTCTCATCGTCTTGCGTCCGAGTAGGACCTTGCATGCTCACGGGCGATTCCGTTACGAGCGGGATCCGAAGTATCGGTTTCGCCTATCGGCTTCCTCCCTCTTTTCTTTGGCTGAGTAGGGATCTAGGAAGGGTTACAAGGACCTTAAAAAGCTCAGGCTACAGCTTACACAGGAGGAGGACAAGTACGGGAATACTTTTCCGGCAGTACTCTCTCTCCTATAGGCGTAGCGCTCTAAGGACTCGTTAAAAGATAACTTCCTGAATTCAAGATAAAAACTACAAAGATAGAAGCTGAACCTTCACGACTTCATGTATTGAGTTGGTGAACCCTTTGCATTGTGTTTGATTTGCTAGTCGATTTTAGGTCAAGATCAAAAACACCGAACAATTGTGCGCAATTTTGCCCTCCATCTTCTTCTTCATTTACCTTGCTCTTCTCAATAATCAAGATGATGGGACGGAGATCTCTTAGGCCGTCTTTGGTGGCACCTCTATCCAGCACTCCTCCCTATTCATCTAGGACAACCTCGGAGAGTCCAGATCCACTCTCCGAGCCTGAGTTCACTTCCACCCTGTTCCCCCTTGACCACCCTTCTCCTTCCATCAGTCCAAGAATTTCCGAATTTAGTGCATCACATAGCTCAGAACATTTGACGGCACCTAAGATGGGTTCTTTTGCATTTTCAGAGAATCCAGACATGGCGGACAAAGGAGAACACCCAGATCAACATGAGCACCATCCATTCTTATATGATCAAGATGCCATCAACAATTCACTTCTTGCATCCCTAGAGACCATGCAGAGACAGAATTGGGACCATGGAGTATTCATGGGTGACCTCATGAGAGAAATCGTACTGATGCGAGAGAACAGATCTGGGGGCGGTGGCAGTGGAGGTGATATACCGGCGGCAGCATGCGAGGGAGGAGAACCAAATCAGGAGAGGCCACCACAGACCATCATGAGAGAATTGCACAAACCAGCAGCCTCCCTCACTCATCGGTGGATCCGACTCCCTCCCATCAATGGAGATTTTGAGCTTCGCCCTCATACCATTCAGTTATTGCCAAAATTTCATTGGCTGGCGACCGAAGAGCCACACCTCCATTTGGAAGAATTCGAAATGATCTGCAGTACAATTCACGATAGGCTGGTGACTGAGGACACCATCAAGATGATAGCCTTCCCTTTCTCTTTGGTTGAAAGAGCCACGTACTGGCTAAAACATTTGGGGAGGTTCGTCGACACTTGGGCAGATCTCCGGACCGCATACTTGAACAAGTATTATCCTCTCAGCCGGATGAATGCAGCACGAGCTATGTTCAACAATTTCATAATGATCCCTTATGAACAATTCCATGATGCTTGGGATCGATTCAGAGAGCTCATTGACCGGTGTCCACACCATGACATCTCCAAGCCCAATCTGGTTCAGAGTTTTATTTGTGGGCTGACACCGGAGCTGCAGGGGCTTGTTAATGCCTCTTGTGGTGGGTCATATTTTTCCAAGGGTGAAGACTACGTTTGGGCCATCTATGAAGGGATGGCAGAGAACTCGACAGTCATGGCCCAAGCCCGTGTCTACACGCAGCAGAAGCCCCACTAAGGAGCAGGATCATTTTAGAGGATCACCTGCATCGATGCCGGTCCACACACTCCGTCGACAGCCGCAGCCCAAGCCGAATCAGCCGCTGCCGACATGGGTATCATTAGTGAGAAGCTGGACCGTCTCGAGATCCTCGAGAAGAAACAAATGCAAGGACTGGCCCAGATGGACCAGATTACCAAGACCATGATTGACCTGAAGACGCAGATTCTTTGTGTCCAGGAGGCACAAACGTCTTCTCAGCAGCCTCCCAGGTCACGGGCTGATGCCAGCAGTAGCAGCTTAACCAAGCCCTCTGCCTCGTACCACCAGGTCAACCACATTCAGGCAGAATCGGTCCCGCTGCTACAATACTACCCGTCACAGCCACCATCTCAGGACACTCAGATGGTGGTCTATCCGCCGGATCAGCCACTGGCAGTTCTACCTCCACCATCCTCTGAGCAGGAGCCATCGATGGAAGTCAATGGGATATGGTACGACCGGTACCCGCCGCTCGGGATTTGTCACGATCACCCCGGATTCCATTGGACCAATGGTGGCACCTCTTCCCAACAGTAGCCCCCGGCTCATGGATATCAGAACATCCAGCAGCAGCAATAATAGCAGCCACGTATGCCCACCCGCAGAACCAGCATGGTCCTCGTCCCGCCAATCACAACTAATAGTGGAGGCAGCGTCAACTGCATCACCAGTCATACACCCATCCTCCCCAGTACCAGCAGCAGTAGCAGCCCCATTTCCCGCAGGGAAACACTTCTGGTTCTCAGGCTCCCACCTTTCAGAACCTAGCTCTAGATGACCTTGCCCGCTTGCTCTCTGAACAACGAGCATCCTTCTAGTAGGAAGTGGATGAGTTCCGGAAGGAAATGAGGGATATCATCAAGGGCAAAGCCACCATACCAGCTTAGATTGAACCAAATCCGAACAATCTGAAGAAGAAGTCTGAGTAGGTACAGTTCACAGAGGATACCTCTCCTAGTGATTATTTGAATGACATGTATTCTTCTTTGTATGATGCTGATTTTGTGACTACTAGGAGCGGTAGGGTGCCAGCAAGCGGCACCTCATCTGAGCGACAACCACAAGCAGAACCAAGAGCGCCAGATGAACAGAGTAGCGGTGTTGATGCCTCTGTTGATGTTGATGATGGTGGTGCTCATGCCATCAATAATGGAGACCCAGACGACAGTATTGAGGCCGTCATGATACCCGATGCAGATGGTGGTGCTGATACCACCATTTTTTATGCATATCCAGAGCGCAGTGTTGATGCAGCGAAGACAGGTGCCGTTGGTGGTACTGAGGCCACCACTTCCACTTTTGTTGATCTCCCTTCTATCGTGTTGCCACCTTTTGTATCTTAGGACTGTGGTAACAAGAAAAAGAACAAAAATACGAACAATGGAAAGGTTTCTGTTAACACTTCAGATCCATATGTGTTGAATGACGATCATGGTATGGATTCTATTCCTTCACAGGCGCAGGAACCTCTTCCTAGTCCTCCATCTGCGGAGGCCCCTACTATCCCCTTCCCTGAAGCACTCCGTCGGGCGAAGGGGAACAAAAGAGACAATCCAAAAAAGACCCAGCATGTAGAGTTCAGCAACCAGATGATTGATACATTCCACATTCAGCTGACTCTACAGGAAGCACTCGAGCACATCCCCCTCTTTAAAAAGAACTTGAAAGAGAAGACTACAATCCGTAGGAAGAGGAGGAACCACAGAGATCAGATCCATGTTCTCACCCATTCTAATTGCTGCACCATTCAGAACAAATTGCCAGCCAAGAGACCTGATGCAGGAGCTCCCTATGTCCGATGCGAGATTCAGAAGCAGCAGTTCGATCGTACTCTATAAGACAGTGGCTCTTCTGTTAACCTTCTTCTGGCAGCCTTACTCGACCGATTCGAGTTTGGCCCTCTTCTTAGGAGCAGGATAATCCTTTAATTTGCTCATAGGCCGACTAAGAGGCCGAAGGGGTTGTTGAGAGACGTGGTCGTTACCATTCAGGGCCTGAAATTCCCCGTGGACTTTGTTGTATTGGACATGGAGATCCCTGAGTCGGTAACCGATGCCCCCATCATACTTGGATGCCCATTCTTGGCCACAGCCAAGGCGGTGACCGATCATGATAGTGGGAAGGTATGTTTTCGCGTAAAAGGCGAGATCATACAAATAGAGACGATCGAGGAAACCAGAGCAAGAGAATATGCATGCTCAGAGCAGTCCAGCGGAGCCGCATAGATGACAGAGGAAGAGCTAGACATCCACCAGTAGTGTGATTTTGTGATGAAAGATGATGAATCCAATTGGACGGATCCCGTAGCACAGACCCTCGCCTTGCCTACAGATTCACCATACTTACAGCTTATGGCAGTTGAGAGCCTGGAGAGCACTCCCCTGGACGAGGATACCGTTGAGGCTGACAGTGTTGGGATGAGTGGTGACGATGGTTTTTAGTCGTGTTCATCTAGTTCAGATCCCTCGGATTCTGACATTGATTGATATGATTTTGATGAATATTTGCCGTGTCTGATTCCTTCTGAGTTGACAGCTAGGATGGAGTGTGAGCCAGCACAGTTTATTGATGATCCAGTAAGCCTCCCTTCATCATATGTTCACGTACAGCGAGAGTTCTCACATGCAGACCTGGTCGCTTCACACAGACATATCAGAAGCCAGATCTGCCACCTCCCAGTTGTCCAGAACTGAAACCTTTGCCGCAGTCGCTGAAGTATAGATTCCTTGCGGGTGAGCCAGATATGCACCCAGTCATTATCTCAGCATGTTTGACTGGAGAGCACGAATCTCGTTTGATGGAGGTTCTTGAAAGAAACCGCAAGGTGATAGGATGGAGTATAGCTGATCTCCAGGGGATTAGTCCAGCTCTGTGCTCCCACCACATCTATCTTGAGGAGGACGCTAGGCCGTCGCGTGAGTTCCAGCGACGGCTGAACCCGAATCTTCGAGATTTGGTCATGAAAGAAATATCGAAGTGGTGGAGCGCCGATTTTATCTACCCCATCTCCAACTCCAAGTGGGTTAGTCCGTTACATGTGGTACCCAAGAAGACAGGTATCACTACAGTTGTGAGTGAGTCTGGAGAGGAGATCGCTACCCGAGTACCCACTTCTTGGAGGGTCTGTGTGGACCACGAACGATTGAATCAGGCCACCAAGAAGGATTATTTCCCACTACCATTCATTGATTAGATTATCGAGAGGCTAGCTGGGAAGAGTCACTATTAATTTTTTGACTGGTACTCCGGATACAATGAAGTGGCCATTGCGCCCGAAGACCAGGAGAAAATGACATTCACTTGTCCGTTTGGGACTTATGCTTTCAGACGGATGCCCTATGGCCTATGTAACGCCCCCGCGACATTCCAAAGGTGCATGTTGTCCATTTTCTCAGACATGGTGGGTGATTGTTTAGAGGTCTTCATGGATAACTTCTCAGTCTATGGCGATGGGTTCGATGCTTGTCTTGACGGCCTAGACCATGTGCTTCAGCACTGCATAGAGGTCAATCTTGTCTTGTCTTGGGAGAAGAGTCACTTCATGGTGACTCAAGGGACGGTCCTTGGTCATATCATCTCCAACAGGGACATGGAGGTTGATCCGGCCAAGGTGGATATCATTAGAAAACTCAATCCACCGTCCAATCAGCGTCAATTATGGTCTTTTTTGGGGCATGTCGGTTTCTACCGACGGTTCATTCAAGACTTCAGTCGTATTGCCCGACCGCTTACTGATTTGCTGACAAAAGACACCGAGTTCATTGTAGGTGATAAGTGTCTTACGTCTTCTAACACTCTCAAGAGTATGGTTGTCACGGCTCCTGTCCTTCAGCTACCCGATTGGTCTCTCCCATTCGAGATCATGACGGATTCTTCTGATTTTGCTGTTGGGGCTGTGCTTGGACAAAGGAGGGATGGTTTGTCGTTTGCCATTCACTACGCCAGCCGGACTTTAGATGCCGCTCAGCGGAATTACACTGTGACAGAGAAGGAGATGCTGGCCATAGTCTTTGCTTTGGATAAGTATAGATCATATATTCTCGGATCTAGAGTAACTATTTACACAGATCACACCGCCATCCAGTACTTAATAGCCAAGAAGGATGCCAAAGCACGCCTTACCAGATGGATCCTTCTGCTCCAGGTGTTTGATATTGAGATTAAGGATAAGCCTGGAGTCAAGAATGTGGTGTCAGATCATCTCTCCCGCTTAGAGAACATTGAGGAATTTGAGCCCAGCGCACCTATCACAGAGACGTTTCCAGATGAGGTGATCTTGGCTATCTCCTCGCTCCCATGGTACGCCGACATTGTAAACTATCTTATTGCCAAGACGGTCCCACAAGGTTGGCCCAGGAAGAAACTCGAGACCTTCCAGGCGAAGGCCAAGTTTTACCATTGGGAGGATCCCGCCCTTTATCATAAAGGAGGGGACAGCATCTGGAGGAGGTGCATTCCTCAAGAAGAGCAGCATAGCGTCCTCACATACTGCCACAAGCTTGAGGCAGGAGGACATCATTATGGGAGACAGACAACACACAAGTTGCTTCAATCCGGCCTTTGGTGGCCTACTCTCTTCAAGGATTCAGATGACTTCATGACGAGATGTACTGACTATCAGAAGATGGGAATTTGCGGACAGAGAGACATGATGCCCATGCAACCCATTCACTTTTGTGAGGTTTTTGATGCATGGGGGATTGATTTCATGGGCCCATTTCCTAAGAGTCAGTGGTTTTAGCACATTTTGCTTGTTGTAGATTATGTCATCCGATGGGTTGAAGCCATCTCTGCACGAGCCGCAGATGCTAAAATCGTGTGTCGATTTTTGAGGAAAAATATCATTTCGTGGTTCGGGGTATCGAGAGTCTTGATTTCAGATGGGGGGTCTCACTTCATCAATGACAAGGTTAGGGCCCTTGCAGACGAGTTCGGCATTGACCATTGTGTTGACACGCCGTATCAACCTCAGACTAATGGTCTTGCCGAAGTATCGAATAGGGAGATTAAGACTATCCTACAGAAGGTTGTCCGCCTAGATAGAAAAGATTGGTCACAGCTTTTGGACTCGGTCTTGTGGGCCTATCGGACTTCCTTCAAGAATCCATTAGGGACATCTCCCTTTCGACTCGTCTATGGCAAGCCATGCCATCTTCCTGTGGAAATCAAGCATAAGTCACTTTGGGCAGTCACTGAGTTATTATTGGATCCCGAGAGTATAGGAGAATAGAGGAGAGCAGAGTTGGCAGCCCTGGAGGAACTGAGAGATACAGCCTTTTCTAACAGCCTACAGTATAAGGAAAAAGTGAAGACATGGCACGATTCTCATATCAGCCATAAACGTTTTGAGCCCGATCAGCACGTATGGTTGTTCGATTCCTGGCTGAAATTATTTCCAGGGAAATTACAGAGCAAGTGGAAAGGTCCATATGTGGTCAGGAAGGTACATGACAATGGCAGTATTGATATACCCAAACCGTCATCTTCCTCTACCTTCTGTGTTAACGGTCAGCGTGCTAAGCTATATCTAGATCATGATCCACTGACCGTTGACGTAGCCCCCATTCTTGTGGTATGAGATGTGCTCTTTGATTCATATCACTTGCATCTCATACATGGTGATCATTTCCATATTCCGATGTACAGAGCCATCTGTTCATATCACTCTCTCATCTGATTGATATCTTTTCTTCTTTTCTTCTTTTCCTTTTCAATTTTCTTTATCTATCAAAAAGGTGCCGCCTTTGTAGACAGTTTTCCATACTTAGGACGTACTTGTCCTAAGTATAGGGTGTGTGCACCCCGACTTTTCATTTATTTCAATCCTCTCCATTGTCTCCTCTTCTTTTCTATACCTAGGGATATCTTACCCTAAATAGGGGGAGACAATCTGAGTAAGATCTGTTCATTCCCACCCTTGACCCTCCCTGCATTGTGTGCAATCTGCTATACTTAGGATTATTTGATCCTAAGTATAGGGGGGACGGTCAACTTCTCATTCGTTCATTCATTCCTTTATTTATTCTTTAGACTTGCCTATACTTAGTATGAGTTATGTCTTCTCTTTTCTCTCAGATCTATGAGGACATAGCTTAAGCTAAGTATAGGGGGGTCGTATATACCACGTATATACTTTAGCTATAACTCGTACTTTTGTATTTTCTTAATAATATGGCTAATTATTCTTTAAAATGCATTAAAAACCATAAGAAAAAGATGATGATTATTCCTCGGATTCATTTTTTATATACTGATTAATAATTCAAGTGAAAATGTTTTTTTTGTAAAATGTTTGAAAAATAGTTTGAAAATCTGTGTGAAAATCTATTGAAAACTATTTTGAAAATGTTTTGTTACATGTTTTCAACCTGTGTAAAAATATGTGGTTTGTAAAGCTTATTTTCTTTGTGTGAAATAAAAAGTTTGAAAAATGATTTGCAAATGGTTTGAAGAATGGTTGCAAAAATAATTTGAAAAATCTATCTATAATGTTTGAAAACCGTTGCAAAATGATTTTCAATTGTGTGTACATGTTTGTAAAATTGTTTGTAAAAATTATTTTGGACTATAGTATTCAAAATTGTTTGAAAACCCCATGTCAAATAAATTTGAGGAATATTTACATCACACCAAAATCCTTTATTTATACATGTATAAAATTGATCACTTACCCTGTAAATTCTTAAAATCCACTTTTTGTATATATAAGAAGCACTCCCGTGTAAATATTTTTCACCTAGCTTTTCGCCAAAAACTTTTTGTTTTTAAAAATCCCAAAAACATTTGCAAAATTAAAATCCAAAAAAAAAACATTTGAAAAATCTTTTTGAAAAATACAAAAAAATCCATGTGTACCATCTTTTCAAAATCCATAAAAAGTTCAAAATCCCTGAAAATTGCATCACAAAAATATTTTCTCCCTCGCATTGCATAGCATTAGCATTTTTCAGATTGAGTTTGATAGTTGAACGAGTCTAAGTAAAATCCGGAGATTGGAGCTTGATTGGACCTTAAAATCTACCTACTAACAGGAACCTTATAGGAACTGGGTTTGAGGTACTTCAGGTCTAGTTGACTTAATTCTTTGAGGATCACGAGACTTGGTTCAATGGATTCTTCACTGCCTAAGTAGAGTATTTCAGAGCACACGCACGACTCTTGTTGATAATGACCTAACTTTGACACCTGCACCTTTCACTTGGCTCAACTCAGTTGGAGTGGTGAGGGGATTGAATTTGCCGTTATGAGACGCACACAAGTGGAAACACTTGTCCTCCACTAGGGAGGGAAGTGCACCCCCAACCCATCCAGTGATGAGGAAGTCTAAAGACAGGAGAGTGTGGGTTGCGATAAAGCTTGAAAAGTGGGATAGTCTACTGGCTCAAGAGGAAAACTCCTTATGTAAATGCTATTGTGAATAGTATTCAAAAAACAATGGTCAGGCCTGTACAAAAATAAAATGCCTGCAATGTATGTACAAATGTTGTAAAGTCAATAAGCAAGCTTGAGTTCCAAAGTCAAATATGTGAGCCTGCAGCTGGATGACTTGACTACACTGGTCTTGCATCCTAGGATAGGTAGCTACACTGGCTACCGTCCATTCTTCTCTTCACCCCCTCCTCTTGAGCTGGTTTCCACTTGAACTTAGAAAGGAATACCCCGCTCCTCGAGGATGGAGTTGTTGGATTGGGGAATCATTGGGTTGTCATACTGGAGAAGTCAGTCTCTTTGTCATTCTGGTTGGGGAGAGCCACCATCACTTACACCGTACGAGTCAGATTCATAGTCGGAAGGGTTTGCGTACGAATCGAGATATTTCTGACATTGCTATTGAGGAGACTTGAATAGAGTTTTGGGATTCTCAGGGACTGTTGGATTTCAAATTCGGTTCTCATTAAGGTTTCGCCCGCACAAAAATTCCAAAGGTCCGACTTAAGCTCCAAACTTTGATTTGTGAAGACAAGTTTGACAATCAAGTTTAATCAACCTTCTTCTTTTTCTTTTTTGCACTTATTGCATAAGTGTATGCTAGGGATTAGCAAAGGTAAAGTATAGGGGGATGATGAATCCACATTTCATCATCTGTATTCTATCATTTTGGCCACAAAAACCCTTGTAAATGCGTGTAAATAGCATTAAATCCAGCATCTTAGCATTCATGCATGTGCATGTAAATAGTGTATAAAATACTGTAATTAAAGCCAAAATTATAGAATAAATAAAAGAAAAGAAAAAAATAAAATATTGTAAATATTTTATGACTCGAAACTTCGAGACCTAGGCATCTTGATGAATAGGTCGACAAGGAATGAAGTAGGGGGAGATAAGGGCCAAATACCTATTCATTTCATTCATTCTTTATTCATTTTGGGACCTATTTTTGGTTCCACTTTTTATACCTCAAATAAAGAAACTTTGTACAAGAAAGTTATAGATAATTTAATAAATAAAAATATGAAATTGATTTCATTCAAAATTAATGTATAGATAAAAATTTATTATCTGAATAAAAATCCAGAATCCGAACTTCTTAGACTTGTATCTCACAAATGAAAACTCCAAATGCATCAAACTCACCTTTAATTGTATATAGTTCAAAATAATCTATTTAATGGCGGTGTTTTCGCATTTGGTAGAGCTACTATTTGAAAGTTGAGTTTTGGACCCCTAAAGTATAATTGTAAAGATTAAAATATTCAATTTATTATTTATTCATTATTTTGTATTTATATATCTTTATAATTTTGTAAATATTATTTATAATATATTTGTATATTAAAATCATAATAAAAACACAAAGAAAATATAAAATAAAATACTTGTAATATTATACATAGGTATACTACCTATACTTATACCTGCATAATTTATACTTGTATTTTATTAAATATACAAAACACATCGGAAAAATAAAATAAAAATATTTTTAAGTATATACAAGTATTCTACAAATTTATAAAATAATAAACAAAAATAAATTAAATTCACAAAATAAAAATTAAATAATAAAATATATATATGTATATACCTATAAAGGCTAAAATAGGTAACTTGTTAATTTATACCTCAAAAAAATAATTAAAAATCACCATAGAATAATTTATAAAATAATAAACATTTTTTATTTTATAAATAAAATTTAAGAAAATCATTTTATATTTTTAATTGAATTTCTAAGATTTTTCCTCAGGCTTTTTCCTGGTTGGTCCACGTGGACCAACAAGGGGGCAGCAAGAGTTGACCTTCGGTCAACTCTCTGCCCAACACCTGGGTTGTGTCAGAGATGCGTTTTGACCATTTTTCTCCCATTTTTCGAAGGAGTGTCTTTCACCATTTGGCGATGCAAACTTCATGACTTTTCATCCTCTATGATCCAGGATACACGCCCATATGAAACATCCGGGAATGGAGCGACAATTCGCTTGATATGCCTCGGTCTTCATCACCTGTCCGACAACCCTACATATACCAACTTGATTTTCGATTCAAGTTTGAACCCCATTTTTGGTCCATCGTCCCTCCCTTTTGCTCGCTTGGGCTACCTGGAGGTGACAGCTCCAGATTGCCTCCTTCAAGGCGGCGGATCGACGAGGATCTGGGTGCGTTCCATCACCTCCGGCGCGCTCCGCCGTTGAGGTAACTTCTAACTCAGGTACCCCCCTTTTAGGTGCTTATTTCCAAAGTTTTTCTTCGCCTTTTTATTCACTGTAGTCCTAGGAGCATCCAGCCATCTTCATCATCGATTCGCTTAATCGATCTTCTCGTCGGAGCTACCTCCGGCCACCTCATACTCGTCGTTCACCACCGTTTCCACCTACTTGCGAGGTCGAGGCAGTTTGCCCCCGACTCCTTCACACATTTTTGCAGGTCACTGGACTTCAAGCGAGCCTGGAGCTTTTTCTTTGGCGTTCGCCAGTGATACCTCGGGGGCTGCAGCTCCTCTGACTTCGCGGGTGAGCGCCAGACATCCTATGGCCTTCTAAGACCTCTAGTCGATAGAGCACCTCCCCAGGGAGCTTTTGCACCACGGGCTACAACCAAAAGTAGGCGGATTCGCGTGGAATCGCCGCTCGAAGCTCATCAGCGCGTTGTTCCTCACGTGTTCTTCCAGATGGCTTGATAGTCGTCCGATCGAGCCCAATCTTCATGAGGAGCAGCAGCCATCGGATTTTGCGAGGCCCCAGCCGTTGGATCGACATCAACCACCTAATCTGGGCCGTTTGCACATGAAGAGGTATCGTGCGCCCTGAAGCTGCCATGTGGATAAGTGAAACACGCCGCACCATTGGATCGTGCCCTTGGCGGGGGATTTTGCATGTATACCCCGCCTCCTCTTCGTATTTATTGTTTAATCTTAAAACTATCATCTGCTCTTTTATAGTTTCGGTAAAGTTTGCACATTGCCCCCCTATATTTCGCCTATTTCTTTTTGGGTCCCTGCCAGGTCACGTGCATCTGCGCACGTGACTTTGTATTTTTGTAGGCCGACCCCCGGGGTTTTGTGTATTTAGTTTTAGTACCAGAACTTCTACTTGTAGTTTTATATTTTTTGGTACTTTTGCATTTAAGGTCCTGATATTTTTATAAATTGCATCCGTGCCCCTGCTAACTGGGAGTTTTTGCAAGGGCACCCTTGCGGATTTTGGCATTTGTGTTTGGTCGAGTAAAAGTTTTATTCAGTTATAAACTTTTGTGAAAACTGCGTCCAGGCCCTCCAACTTCCCGCTATTTACAAATAGGTCCCTACCAAGCCTTGTATTTTTGCTTGCTTTCCGGATTTATTTCACGTATCATTTGAACTCGAAAAATTCTCAAAAAAATACTATAGGCTCCTGTTTGCTTGCTGATTCACGCCTTATTTTTGCATTTCATTTTTGTTGCGTTTTTTATTTATTAAAAATCAAAAACATGCATTTTAGCTACTTTTTACATTAGAAAATACCAAAAAAATATTAACCCCTTGAAAAATTCCAAAAAAATTACCTAAGGTCTATTTTAGTGTGTTTTAGTGTCAGTCCAAAAATCACTAAAAATTTCAAAAGAAAAACCTTAAAAATTAGAAAACACCTAAAAACTTCATAAAAATCAAAAAAATCACAGAAAAATCCTAAAAATATAAACTTTGTTCCTGTAGTTTCTCTATTTTTCTATCTTTATTTTA
Organism: Ottelia alismoides; assembly: GCA_037367405.1. Taxonomy (NCBI): domain Eukaryota; kingdom Viridiplantae; phylum Streptophyta; class Magnoliopsida; order Alismatales; family Hydrocharitaceae; genus Ottelia; species Ottelia alismoides. The sequence goes on along the minus strand of JAZKJV010002336.1, from coordinate 998,518 downwards.
ATTTTTTTTGGGAAAAAATTTTGTTACTGTTTGATATTTTTCATTCTCATTTTAATTTCGGCCAGTAGTTAATTCACTGTTTTCTTGTATTTTGACTTCTAAAAATATCAAAAATATTCAGAAAAAATCCCCAAAAATAGTAGAAAATTATAAAAAGACCAAAAAAATTTTATTTCCTGATTTTTGACTATTTGTCCCTATTTTTATAAATATCTTATCACCTCTTTTCTTATATTTTATATATATTCTATTTATAAAAAGAAAAAAATATATAAAATATAAAAAGAAAATATAAAATCAGAAAATTAAAAGAAAAATTAAAAATTAAAAATTAAATTCAAAAAAAATATTAAAAATTAAAAACTCACAAAAATATTTGCATATTGTAGACATTGATCACAATCACATCACATTTTGAACTTAGCCCGATCTATCCTCTGTGCTCCCTGTGTTCGACCGCTACATACTTACACCTATACACCTTTTTATGTAGAGTTAATAATAAATTTTAACTCCACTATTGCTTGTCATTGTTTGATTTGATTGCGGGTTAATTGTTGATTTTTGTTGGGGAATTCTGCGTGGTCGACGCATTGACTGAGTTCCCACCTTGTGTGGAACTTAAGACCACTGAATTTTAGCTAAATAAGTCGTGGAGGCTTCGGATCACGCCAACGAGAGGGGGTTCGACGGTTGTCACGCTCGAAGGAGACTCGATCTGTAAATGGTGGATGAAGACGAGGATGGGGCGATGTTGTTCTTAAATAGGGGTGGCGAGCTTGGTCAGAGAGGGATGGTCGGCGGGCGATGGGATTCGATTGGGTTTGATGGAGGCTAATTGAGATTCAACGAGATCGGATCTTAGGTTGCGGCGGCGTGAGATTCGTGACGAGGGGAGGATTTGCGGAGGATCGGAGATGGAGGCGGTGGCGAGATTTGCGGTGATGATCATGGGGAGGCGAAGCTACCAATGTGCGGGAGGTAGGAGATGAGTGCTGGGCCATCCGATCAGCCAAGATCGGAAGGCCCAGCATGGAGACACATGGAGCAAAGGGGGAGAGAGAGAGGCGCACGTGCGAGGCACGTGCCTACGTGCTTGGCGCATGCCTGGGAGGCACGTGCCTCGCACGTGGGGGCATTTTTAATTTTTTTATAAAAACGAATATATAATAAGGCCAAAAATGGCTGAAACGTGGCGGCTCCAGGAGCTACCATGTGTCAGCACCCGAAAAATCGAAAAATAAATATATTGTAAAATAAAAAATAAATAGCAAATTGCCTCGGATCGAAAAAGTTTCTTTATGAAAATTGCTCGTCTCGATGAGATCTATAACTTTCATGATGATGTCAAACCAAAATCGATCTATTGCACCAAGTGATATTTTTGGGGTATCCCATTTATATAGAACACCTTGATTTTTGGGTTTTGTATTTTTTTCATTTATAAACTAGATAAAAATCCGAAAAAATATAAAAAATCTGAAATAAATATTTACACACTAATCTAATTTTTTGGATTTTTATTAATTAAGAAAAAGAAGGAATAAAATAAAATATGAAAACGACCAATTTTTTTACAAGTGGTTAATGAAGACTCGGACTCAATTTGTTTCTTTGAATTCAAGCTTAATTTTTATTTGGATTTTTACGCATTTTAATAAATCTTTCATTAAAGAAGACAAATGAAAAATAAATGAACTAAAATAGATTAATATGTACATAAAATAATAGGTCAAAATCAGCTAAAATACAAAATGTATAAAAGATGCCCAAAACCCAACTTTCACATGTGAGCTCCTATTTACTTGAACATGGTCTTGTTTTGAAGGTAATTGAATGTATATTAGTTCAAAAGTGAGTAGGATTAAAATGGACATTGGATAAACAAGATATGGGGTTTTTAGTCCGGAAATCCTGAAACTAGGGTTTGGGTTTTTGGTCCACTTTATTGGGTTAGTGATTTTTTTGTATTTTTCATTTATTATTGTTAGTGATATGTACCCAGTGGAGGTGGTTTTGGGTTATTCGAAGTTAACATGAATGAGTTAAAAATTCGAAAAGTTAGACTATTTACAGGTCATTTTTGGCTTGGATTTTTGGCTTCTTTTTTGTGCAGAAATGTGTGCAAAAATGCAATTATTATGAAACATGCATGAATGCTAATTATGCAGAGTAGATGCAGAAATGTTGTTGATTTTGAGGGATCTGAGCTTAATTAATGAGATTTAGAGTGATGAATCTAAGATTCATCATTGTTTCATCAACAAGTTTCTCATTCTTGGTCACTGGGAGTTGGTACTGATCATATGCTTTCCAAAAGCATATATTATACCTACAAATTCTTGTCATGCTCGCAAAGCTCGATAACCATGCATTGAATTTGATCGGTCCCATACCTCATGAGTGAGCTCATGTATTCCAGTTCACAAGTGAACTTGTATGATCCATTTTAGAGATTGTATTACTCATATGCCCTCATATGCACACCAGCTCGTCGATATATTGGCCTTGGTTAGGTCATCAACCTATTGGTTTACCAAATGAACATACTCAGACATATAGTAACACATTTGTCTTCGGTTAGTGGATGTGTAAATATATCGTGACAGTATACGACGTAGGACTTTGGTTTTCTCGATCTCATTAAGTAAACTATTTGAACTAACTAATATGACACCTCTGAATATCTATTCCCATGTAGAGGACTAGCATCAAGAGGTTGGTCGAATATCAACCTAATGAGAAAAGGATTGACATCTCGACTCAGGCTGGGGATCATCTCTTAATAATCATTTGACAGTTTCTGATGAGTCCTCAATCTAACTCCTTAGATATTCATCCAAGCACCAGCCTCTATGATTCAACTATTGAATCAACAATTGTATGATCATTATGATGGCCATGATACATAAACCTACATGATCCCCAGCCTTATAGTGTGTTCATTCATTTAATCTAAGATCGGGAGTGAAAAAATCAATAACTTTTATTGATAACAAATATGACAATACAATTATTGTAGGATTGGTTCACCTCAAGCTCACATGCCTGACAATCTCCCACAATCCCTCAAAACCATTTAGGTAGAATCCTTAAACCCTTACACATTATATTCTAGTCAAAAACCTTCTGTGTCAAAGGTTAGTAAGAGGATCAGCAACGTTGTCGGTAGAGGACACCTCGGTGACGATGATGTCACCACGCTTTTGAGTCTCCTGAGTGATGTGGTATTTCCTTTCCACGTGCTTGCTCAATGTCTCTTGTGTTATCGTAGAGTTGCAGGAGGGGAGTATCAGAGGAAACTACTCCAAGTTCCATGATGAACTTGTACAACCACACCGCCTCCTTTATAGCATCCGATGCGGTAATGTATCCAGCTTCTGTTGTTGAATCTGTTGTAGTGTCCTGCTTCATGCTTCTCCAACTCGCAACACCACCATTCAACAGGAAACAAACCCTGATGTCAAGATTCAATCATCAATATCCGACTGGAAGTCTAAATCTATTTATACCAAGACTTGGAGATCACCATCTCCACAGATGAAGATGTAATATTGCGTCTGTCTTACATACTTGAAAATGTTCTCTACTGCATTCTAGTGTTGTTCTCCCTAGCAGGATTGTAACGACTTACTACTCCAACTGCATAGCAGAGATCCTAGTACACATCATGGCATACATTAAGCTTCATACAGTTGATGCATAGGGACATCTAGCCTTGTCTTTCTTTACCTCAATAGTTTGAGGAGCCATCCCTTTGGATAGGTGGATACCACGTCTTAAGGGGAGGAAACCTTTCTTGGAACTCTCCATACATAAACGTTCCAAAATTTTCTTAATGTACCCATGTTGTGATAATCTCAATATAATCTTTTCTCGATTTCTGAACAGCTTCAGACCCAAGATGTAAGACTTCTCCAAGATCTTTAATCTCGAAGGTATAGGATAGACAAATCATAACAGTGGTCATAATCCATGTATATTTCCCAATGATAAGGATTCCATCTACGTAAAGCACGATGAACACAATGGCACTCCCACTAAACTTCTTGTACACACAAGGTTCATCAGGATTCTACACAAAATCATAACTCTTTATGGTTTCATCAAATATGATGTTCCAGCTACATGAAGCTTGTTTGAGCCCATAGATGGATTTCTTCTCCTTACATACTTTATCTTCCTCGATTATTAAACCTTGGGGCTGCTCCATATAGATATCCTCCTCGAGGTATCCATTGATGAAAGTTGTCTTGATGTCCTTCTGCTAGATGTCGTAGTCAAGAGATGCAGTTATAGCTAGCAATGTCCTGATGGATCACAGCAACAAGAGAGAATGTCTCATCGTAGTCGATGGCTTCTCTCTGTGTCTAGACTTTAGCTACGAGTCGTGCCTTGAAAGTCTCTAATTTCTCATCAGGTCCCCTCTTTCTGTTGAAGATCCATTTACACCCAAAGGATTTTACCTCTTCGGGTGGATACTCGATGGTCCATATATAATTCTTATGCATGGAGTCAATCTTCTAATATCATTGCTAGCATACATATACCCATGTCATTATCCGTGAGTGCACATCAAATGATGCAGGATCATTGTCAGTTTCACGTGACACATGGAATCCATACCTTTCAGGTGGTGCAATCACCCTCAAACTACTTTGAAGAGGTATGGATGTTTCATCTTTCTTTATCTCTTCAGTTTCCGGTTCAAGAAGCTCGGAATCCACAGGGGACTCGATGAGTTCCTCTACTTCATTTTTGTCATGACCCTTAAGGAAGTCATCCTCTAGAATTTTTACATCTCTATTGATGAAAACCTTATGAGTCTCAAGGTCATAAAGCTGGTATCCAATAGCATCCTAACATACCCAATGAAGTAGCACTCTCGAGTGTGAGATTCTAGCTTACTTGCATCCATTTTCTTCACATGGACCAAGCAACCCCAAACCCTCATGTGATGAACACTAGGCTTGGTTCCATATTGGAGCTCATGAGGAGTCTTAGGTATAGACTTGCTAGGAATCTTGTTTAGGATATATATTGCAGTCTCTACTAAATCCCCAGAAGTTAAGTGGTAAATGTGTTTTGCTCATCATTAGACAAACCATATCCATGATGGTACTGTTGCGTTTTCCAGCAACATCATTAAGTTGGGGTGTTCCAATAGGAGTGAGATTGGAGACAATTCCATTATCTTTAAGGTATTCCTTGAATTCATCTGAGAGATACTCATCGCCACAGTCAGATCCAATCCATTTAATCTTCCTATCGGTTTGGTTCACAACCAAAGCCTTGAACTCTTTGAACTTTTCAAAGGTTTCAGATTTATGACATAGCAGAAAGATAAACCTGTATCACGAATTATCATCAATAAACATCAAGTAATATCGATATCCATTTCGGATCGCGGTACTGAAGGGACCACATACATTGGTATACATTAGGTCAAGAATACTTTCGCATCGTGTAACCTCGTTATGAAAAGGTATCCTAGTCATATTACCTAGAATACAATGTTTGCAGAAAGGAAAAGATTGAATTTGTAGAAAATCTAAGGGTCCATCATTTATCAATCTATTGATCCTATCAATAGATAAATGACCAAGCATTTGATGCCGAATCATTTTTGAATGATTCCCATTTTCGTTGGTTCTTTTATGTTTTTTATTAGTGGTAGTAACATTCATGACAATTTCATCAATGCACAATTCATAGAGTCCACTTGAAGCCAAAACACCATCCGCAATATGCTCATGATAACGACTTATGACTAGTTTATTACAGAAAAAGAATGACTATACGCTTCTAACAAGTTTAGATACAGATATATGGTTCCTTCTGACTTCTGCTATATAAAGGCACTCTTTAAGTACTAGGACTCTTCCACTATATACTGATAGACGACAAGTCCCGACGTCAACTGCTGCAACACTTGCATCAGATCACATCTGGATGACTATCTCCCCTTCATCAAGATATTACTTTCCTGAAATAGATGCAATAAATTGCATAGATGAATAGAAGCATCGGAATCTATAACCCAACTCTCGTCTCATCCAATGAGAAAATTAGTTTCAATGATGAAAATAGATTCCATACATGTTAGGGCATTACCTTTGTTGACCAACTTTAGGTTGTCTGGGCAATTACGCTTCCAGTGCCCTGGCTTCTTGTAGTGATGACAGACATCAGTTTTCTTTGATGCTATCAAGTGGATGTATTGGAAGATGAGCCAATGCCTTGGTTCTTCTTGTTTCTCGTTTAGGACAGGCCCTTCCGAACCATGCTTCCGACCATTCTTTCCTTTGACTTGTGCAACTATTGCACTATCAGAGAAACCATCCTTCTTCATCACATCTTCCGCAGACTTTAATGCATCTAATTGCCCAACGTTAGTATAATAAACTTTTCTCATGTGGTATGTAACCAAAAAGTTGTTGATAGACTTAGGGGGCAATAGTAGATTGAAGTCAACCTTCATATCTGAATCCATATCAGGACCTAGGGTTTCCAGCCCAGAAAGGTACCCAAACATTTTGAGTACATGTCTCTGATAGAGGTCCCCTCCTACATATTTATGTGAATAAGTTCTTTCATTGTATTATAATGATGTGTGCGGTTTACATCACCAAACATTTCTCTCAGATTCAACATGATATCTTGAGAGTGTTCATCTCCACATGTTGTTTTTGAAGCACACTGGATAATGAATCCAGAATTCAACACCTTGTTAAATTATGATCCTCATCATATTTTTCATTAAAATCTATTTCTTCTGGAGTCTTCGGGTCTGTGTACTTGTCCTTTAATAGCTCATAAGAGATGCGCTCAGTAGATAGGACAAGATCTAAGTTTGAGATCCAATCTCAATATTTTGGTCCGGTCAACTGATTGACCTCCAGGAGCCTGCTAAATGGGTTCATGGACTTGATTTTATTAAATTAAGAATGCGCTATATTAGAACATATAAAAATTATATATTCATTTGTATTTCTTTGATTATGAAATTTTTAATAAAATTAGTCTTGCTTTTTAAATTTGAAAATTCATTCCCTCGATCACTTTCAAAGCAAGAGATATACTTACTGCTATATCTCAAGAAAGAACTATGTTCTCTTATTTGTCTTTGTCACATCCCAATAATATGAGAACAAATAACTCGGATAAAAAGAAATTGGAACACATTCTGCCTTGCAAGTCCAACTTGCATTTTCCAATTTGGTCTTTAACACCTAAGCCCGCCATCCTAAGGTTTTGTTGACACGTCGTTAATTGAACCGACGGTCAATAGGATTAGAACTCACTATGCGCAATCTAATATCACGCCAATATTATGAGGACTAGATATTGGGGTCACTATGCATACAATCTTACTCTTTTGAGAAGCAAAGAGCCCGATCCAGATGCGCTTGTATGTAGAAGTTGTCACTTTGTACAGGCTTCTCCTACATATAATCCCTGGCGACGTAACCTTTCACCATGATGGGAGACTATGGATGTCACTTATGTGATCCTCCACCTCATATTCAAATTCTAATTATTATCATGAATCACATTCATATAATTATTTCTTCCAAGGAAAATACACATCTATTTATAATAGAGTGTTTACGGATACATTTAATTTAATCATATTAAATCAATTATCAATACAATTCAATCAACCAACAAACTTGATTGTTAGTTGAAAGAATGATATGATTTCAAAAATACATATTATTAAAATTTTAATAATTAGAAATACATCATGATCCCATCAAGAATTATCCTTTCCTTACCTGCTATCATGGCCAATACCGACTGGAGTGGGTCAGACTATTCATGGAGCAACTTGCTACCCCAACGCTCCTCGACTAGACACCATATCCGCCTCAGGTAGGTAATGCCAATTGATCACTTTGTACTTGAGATGATACTCAGTTTTTCAACTGATGCTATACCATATAATAATAATCAAGACTATTTTGATTTATATTATAAGGAAATTTGCTAAACAAGTTGCCAATCGTATTCAAGCAACTTTGTTTGTTGGAAAGAAGATCATGTAACCAATTTGTGATCTAGATCATATCTAATAAATTTTGCTTAAGTCAACGCTGTTTAAAAAAATAATCATCATCAAATATGGCACAAAATATTCATCAATAATTTTTTAGGAAATTAACCATTAATTTCACCAATTGAATAAATGACAATAACTGGGTTCTTGATTAGGAAGGTAATTTTCAGCAGTGACCCTCACTTAATAAAATCAGGATATTTGAATAAATTTAAATCCAAATCTTGCAAAATAAGTTTGCAAAGTTAGATAATTTTATTTAAACCATAACCCAAGTGATTTGCATGCATTTCGAGCATTTTAAAACCGTAATTAACTCTTTAATTACGTAAAAATTCATCATCCCCAAAACAATGGATACATGATCATTAAAATGATCATAACTTGAGCAATCGCATTCCAAATCACTCAAACTAAAATCCCACGGTTTCCTTATTTATTGGTGATAATTTCGTATTTAAACAATTTAAACAGGGAAAAAATCTCATAAAACAGGGCTGCACGAACAAAAAGTGATAAATTTCGACAAACCCTAATGAGCCCAAGTCGTCCTAGGTTTATGGATCGTATCCAAAAACTCCATCTTGGATCTGATATCACCTGAATGATATGGGAGAATCCGTAGGTGTATCATGGAAGCACGAGGATTACATCAATTTACTTTCGTGAGTGACTAGTCACACTAGTTGCTCGGTGCGGTGGATTTTAAAAATTTTAATAGATGAAACCACATGATCCAAGAACACTTCTTGTATTGTTTCATCAACCACATAGTAGATAAAGGAATACCTCTTGAAGTGTGCTTCTGATCGAGCCTCTAAGAGAAGAGATGTCATGTCTCAAGTCTGATCCGTCAAAGGAGACGATTGCGAGCGCGGAGATGAGTCGTGTACTTCTCGCAATCTAAGTCGTTGATCCAAGCAATTGATTTTCTGATCTTGTCTAATAGGATGGAACGTCTTCTTCACAAGCGAGGCACACCGAAGATGATGGAGATCCAAGAGTTGTCGAAGCGGTAGCACAATTGTGATGTGACGATGGCGACGACCTTCTCTCTAAGGATGGAGTGGACGACCACTCAAGAAGAGTGAGAGAGGTTGGCGTGAAAATGAGAGAGAGAGAAGTTGTTGTTGTTGTAACTTTGAATATCAAGGGGGTGCCTCTTTTTATATAGGGTTTGGGAATCCACAGATCTCAATCCATTGACAACACAAAATAATTGGCTAAGATAGATTTGTATTTCTTTCAATGGTCATGATTTTGTTGTAAAAACACAACAACAATTAATTTAATTCAAAGTAATATATGTTGTTAAATCAGTATAATTAATTCCAAATTAAATCAACTAATTTTGGAGATAAAGGGGGGAGATTGCCCTCATCCTAAAAAGGGGGGATGACCACCCACTCCTAATGGAAGTTGGTGGTCGTCCAACCTCTTGGGAAGGAATGTGGCAATCTCCTTATTCTTTCAAGATATTATAATATCTTATGAAATCTCCAAGATTTAGAACAACTCTTGTTGTAAAATATCTCAAAAAAATATTTCATAATTATCTTGTGAATATTTCAATCATTCCATTGGAAATATGTAAATCACATTCACACCCCAACAACAAAAATGTAAATTATATTTTCAATTAATCATCCAATGTGACTCCAATTCACATCAATATTTAATCAACAAATATAAATCACAATTTTCTCTCTCTAATACATTATGAATCACATTTATAATATATATGACTAATTCGATAGTGCTATCCACATTATTCATATCCATAATAATTAAATCATACGTAATTATATTGGATCATCATTCTCATGCATTCAAATAATATGAACAAAATTCACATTATTTATTATAATTAAATCTCATTTAATTATACATTTCTCAATGCCTAGATACAACTCAATAATGGTATTATTCTCGACCTTATTCAAGAATAATGTGCTCTCTCTGCATAATCTTAAGGATAAGGACATGACGATTGTACATTCCATGTATAGTGACTTGTATATTGAGATCACATCTCAAATTCATATCTCATGGACCTCTCATAGATGCTTGATTTAAATCAATACTATAAATCTAATCTTCTCATTCCATTTGAATCTTATTTAGATTAATGTCCAACACTTGGACCAAGATCAGATCACTTCTCTACTGAGAGGAGTCATTGAAAACCAGACCAGTTTCATCACTCCCTCAGAATGGAAGAGTTGTAGTTGTGCAATCGTTTATGATCACATCACCCTCAGGTATTCCTAATACATGTACATCCTGCATACTGGAAGACTTATGATAAACCCGAAGATATAGATCAATTTTACACTATCGATTTTAGGGTTTCATCATCAAGTTTCTCATTCTTGATAATTGGGTGTTTGTATCGACCATATGATTTCCAAAAGCATATATCATTTCTACAATTTATTTTCATGCTTCCAAAGCACGATGACCATGCATGGAATGTGATCGGTCCCAATACGTCAGTGAACTTGTAAGATCCCTTTGACAGATCGTATTACTCATATGCCCTCTTATGCACACCGACGAGCCGGTGTATAGACCTTTGTTAGGTCATCAGCATATTGGTCTGCCAAATGTGCATACTTAGACATATAGGAACACATCTTTCTCCCGTCAGAGGTTGTGTGCTTGTATGTGCTTGTATTATGATAGTATATGACATAGGAATTTGGTTATCTTGAACCTGTTAAGTCAAATCTTTGAACTAACTAATATGAAACCTCTGAATCTCTATTTTCATGCAAGGGACCTGCATCAAGAGGTCGGTCAGATATCAGCCTAAGGAGGAAAGCATTGCAATCTCCTAGTTAGGTTGGAGATCATCTCTTAACAATCATTTGACGATGTTTGATGAGTCTTCAATCTAACTCCTTATATATTCATCCAAGCACTAGCCTCTATGATTCAACTATTGAATCAACTACTGTATGATCATTAAGATGGCCATGGTACATAACTCTAATTGTACAAAGGGCTCTTATAGTGCATTCTATCATTTAATCTCAGACAGAGAGAGACAAAAATCAATAACTTTTATTGATACATCAAATACTACAATAACATTTAGTGTAGGAATGGTTCACCTCAAGCTCACATGGCTAACAAGTGGAGTTTATTTTTTTGACAATGAGCACCATGGAAAGTTGTTTGAGTCTCCCATTATCTTTAGAAAGATGTTCTTAACCTCCACTAAGGCAATTGTCGATTGCGAGACTCAGGACATAAGATTCCCGAACATCGAAAACAATGAACAAGCACACAATAACATAACCGACCCTGAGACAAACCAACCATAAACCAACCATCATGATAAGGACAAAATCACTTCACTCGACCAGACCTCTCCTCCTGAAACATCGATAAACACTAGGAGAGACCCCCGATAGACCGATTGTTAGATTTACCTTTGATTCTTACCACACTACCCACCATGATACTACCCCTAGGAGGAACCAAAATTAAGGAGATTATGAGGAATTGGACCATGTTTATAAAGGTCGTCACAATTATTTGAGTGGTTCAATTTTTGAGTTGGAAATAATTCATGAAATACTTGAACTGGATAAGGAATCGAATCAGGAAAACTTTTATGTCACTGAAACTCATGTATATCAGAAGGTGACATCAACATCCCCATCTATCACTCACAAGGCCACCAGGAATAATCCCCCTCACCCAATGTGTGTTATGACCCTACAAAAATTTGTCGATTTTTATGGAGATTCATCTGACAAGGAACTCACAAATGCCATACCTTTACTCAAGATAGGGAGAAGAACTTTGACCATCCTCCTCCCGATGCTTCACACAGAAACAAACTGACCAAGAAAGTCACCTTTGACCTTACAACCCAGGTGATATATGAAGAATCCTCGTCCTGAAGTGATTCATCATGTAAGTGCGATAAGTGTTGCTGTGATCAAAGATCACTTACCTCTTGTCGACAATAGTTGGAGATCCTCTGCGTATGACTATTATTCTTATGAGGAAAAATATGATGATGGTTGGTCCTCTTCATCCTCACCTTTTTCACCACCCTCTACATCTCCATACTATCTTCCACCCCACTCTTGTAAGAAGGTTCATCGCAAACCTCCTTGACCTTGTACATCCGTAAATCTACTCGGTCCCCACATGTGAGTACGCGATCATACTTAGGCTGACCTTAGCCTAAGTATAGGGGGACTAATATCGTTGTATGTACATCACCTCTATTCTTTCCGTCTCACCCTCAACCGCCCCCTTTCTTGATCTTCTGCTATCCTTTGGCTCTCAAAAGCCTATGTATAGGGGGTGGGGGGCAAGTCGACTTCTTTTTCTTCTCACTCAACTATGCTTAGTACGAGATATGTCTACATTTCACTTTGTGCCATGAGGACATATCGCATGCTAAGTATAGGGGGGTGTGTGTATATACTATATACTTTATTCATAGTCATACATGTTTAACATGGTTATCACCGGTCTGTTGTTCTTTACATGGTGAAAACACCATCTCTGTTGCGATCGAAAGAGAACCACTGGTTCAAACAACAATTAACCCACAATAAAGATCAAGCAATGCAAAATAAAATGTGGAGTTAAAATTTATTATAACTCTACAAAAAGTGTGTATAAGTTCAAGTATGTAGAGTGTCAAACATAGGGATACAAGTCAGTATAGCATGTATAATTTTTATAAATAAATAATAAATAGATAATATAGGTATATTCTATAGAATATGTACTCAAGGAATAAATGATTTAATGTGTGGGTTTTAAATGCATAAAATAAAATAATTCTTTTTTTGCTCTATGTTTATATTTTTAAGATTTTTTAATTTAGTTTTTTTCCGGTCCTTTTTCTATTCAATATATAATATAAATATAAATAGGAGTACATATATGTATATAATATAGGATAATATAAATACCACTAAAATAACAAAAAATTGCATAATAGATTAATTTTGAACTTTTTATATTTTTCTGATGTTTTTTGTGATTTTTAGGTATTATTGCTAATTTTTAGTCGTTTTTAAATTCAAAAAAGTCAAAAATAGTGCAAATAAAATATGCCAATTTGTTTTGGAATTTAAAAATACTAAATAAAGTAAATTTTTCCAAACTATTTTTAATTAATAATAAATAATAAAAAGAAACTACATAGATGGAAATAAATGTTTTTGGATTTTTAAAACATTTTTTATAGGTTTTATAAGGACTTTGGAGCTTTTTTATTTTTAGTTATTTTCTTTTTATATTTTTTGGTAGTTTTGGTCTGGAGGTAAAAAATACAAAAATAAATAATTCTATTTTTTTATAATTTTTAATACTACTTGGTCTTTTTTTGGATTTTTAAAGCAAATCGAAAATACATCGTGCTATTTTGATTTTTAATAAATATGAAAAATGCATAAAGTGTAAATTAAATTATATAGCGATAAAGAGTGTGCTAAGAGGCACAAAACCTATTTTTTTATTTTTGGAGCACATTTGATATCCGTAGAAAATAGAAAACATCACAAAATGACTTGAACTAGTAGGGGTATATTTGTCATTAAAATAAAAGGCATTTGTTGCAATACAAAATACCCAAATGTTTTCAACTAATATTTAAATTTTAAATACTAAATGCTAATTACAAATACTCGCAAGGGTAACAGTGCAAAATACCTAGCTAACATTGGACGACACATGAGCTGAGGGAGCAAGGACCCAAATGAAATATAAATAAAATTCAAGGGTTCACTGGTAATTTTCACAAAAATATAAAGCTTATTAAACAAATTACCAAACCAATAAAAATGCAACACAAAATGGGGGTAGGTTCTTCAATTTACCCCCTTAATGCATAAATCATGTGGTCAAAGGTGCCTTAATTATACATGTGGGCGATCCAGATGCATCGATGACTCTATGGCTGCAACAATAGAGATTAGATCCCAGATAGGTATCCGATGGTTAAGGCATGAAGGATCTAACAATTCATGTACACTTGGGTGAACGACGATGATCAGATGGCTTTAGAAGGTGGAGGAAGAACGTGAGACAAACAACACACTGACGAGCTTCGATTCTGTGTACCTACGATCTGACCACCTGGAGCATGGTCGAGGTGCTCTTCACATTCTGGTCTTCACCCTGCAGCTCCCAGATGCGTCAAATGGGTCTGAGTGTCACTGGTAGACACCTAAAGCTCAGGAGTTCCAGTGAAGTACCTAGGACCTACTTTTGGAAAAATTGGCCCCTCAAATGAGGTCTTTAGCTACAGGGACCTGCAGGGTTACTCAGTCACAAAAATATGAAAGGTCCTTGGGGCAAATTCAGCGAAATGGGTGTAAGATGGTGGCGGGCGGACATCTCTGGTGAGGTAGCAGAGTGGAGATGGTGATCTCCAAATCCACGAAGGATCCTGGTGACTGGTGATGCCTAAGATGGAGAAGAAGTACATGGGAATGAAATGGTAGCAGATGGTAAATAGGAGAAAAGACAAGGGATAGTGGAAATCTTGCCAGATCGGAACTTCGGCGAACTACAATGGAGTGATTCTAAGTTAAAACAACGTTTAAAATTATGTCTAATGACAGGAAATAAAAGTAGAAACTAAAATCTACCTAAAAATGATAGAAAGTTACCTCGAGTGTCCAACGACCACGAGATGGGATCTCACTGCGGAGGACCGCGGGAGATGACAGGGAACCACCCTCTTAACACCTCTCCACATGTCATAAAGGTTGGGCGAGCTCGCTATCACCAAGCACAAGCCCTGGGGTACGGTTTGAGTGGATGAACGGAGAAAAAGAGGAACCTAAGATCAAAGATGGAGGAGTATCAGCTTGTGTACGGGGGTGGCTCGATCGTGGTGAAAGACTCGATTCAGTGATGCAAAAGTCAAGGAGATGCATGCTCTTGAAAGGAGAATCGACGAGAAAAATTTAATAGGGAATCTACCTAAAAAATGAAAGAATTGAGCGATAAAAATTTAGGAAGAAGAGGTCAAATGAGTCTGGAAAGCCTAAACCTGGGGTCGTAAGTGTTGGCCCAAGTCAATGGAAGACGGGCCCTGATTGAGCCATGTCATCCGCAAAAAGACAAATCATAAAATAAAACCTTATTAATACGAAATAAAATATCAAATGAATTCATTTTTTTTGATTAAACATAAAAAATACTTATTATTTTCTGTAGTATTTTATTTTGATTTTTACTTATATTTACTAGTTAATTTATTATAGTTTTATAGGTATACTTATCTATATATTAGGTTTTTATTTTTATTTAGCATTTTTGGTTTTTATTATTTTATACACATAAATATATAACTTATTTTAATATGCAAAAATATATTTTTGTTATAATTTTTTGATAGGTATATGTGTAGTATATTCATCTATGTATTTTTATATATTATTAAATTTTTTATTTTTTTATGATTTTATCATATTCTAAATATTTTCAACATTGTAAATAATATTTACAAAATTATAAAAATATAAAATTGTAAAATTTATAAAAGAATAAGTATATTGAATATTTTATTTAGGTATATACTATAATAGGGGTCCAAAACCTAGCTTTTACATCTTAAATCCAAATTAAATGAAAGAACCATCATTAAATAGTTAATAAAAAGTATAGACAATTAAAGTAATTATGATACATTTTGAGTTCATATGGAGAATATATGCCTATGGGAAGTGTGGTTTTTGGGTTTTTTCTACTGTAGAATGTACATTGTATATTATTTTTTAATGAAATCAATTTTGTATTTTTCAATGTATTTTTATCTATATCTTTTTTTGTAGAAAACATATTTATTTGAGATATAAAAAAATAATAATAGAGTAGATCCCAAAAATGCATTATTGAAAAATAAGTAATTAGGGTTTCTTTTATTTATTAGTCCAGTCCTTATCTCTCACTATTTTATTCCTTGTCAACGCAGTCATCATGATACCTAGGTCTTAGGGATTAGGGTCATAAAATACCTTTTGCATTTTATTCCTCTTTCTTTTCTTTATTCTTTTATTTTGACTTTAAATAATGTATTTTATACAATATTTATACAATAAATAATGATTGGTAATTCATGCAAAATAATGATATATACATGCATTTATCTAGGGTTTAAAGGCCAAAATGAAAGAATAAAGGCGATGAAATGGAGATTCATCAATATTGTAATTGTTTTCATAAAAAATCAGGTATGGGTAAAAGTGGTGTATATTATGTATACTAAACTAAATCTTTTTGTGTAAATAAAACATGCTATAGAACTTTTTACAAAATTTAGGGCATATAATAAGCTTACAAAAAAAACAAAGCAAAAAATAAAATAAGAAAATAACTTAAGTTTTATCCCTGACATCTTCACTATTACTCAAGACTTCATGAATGAAAGAATCATTGATTTTAAGGTACTTGTATTAAGAGCTAACCAACCTTAGTCATTAGGGTTTTATACTTAATAATCCAAACTTCCCTAGTTCGAAAGATATGAGCGCTATATTGCACTCTTAATCTCCACCTTTTAAGAATATGATCGACACATCACATACACAACTGCATGATTGATGAGATGAGTTTAGATTTCACTTAAGGGATTAGTACTTAAGATTTGAGTATAGACTAGATTTTATAATACATAAGGATGGGATAAAGTCGATGAAGGCTTCATAAAACTTTAGTATCAGCAAACACTAGCCAATATGTGAACAAGTTCACGTGCTATCTTCAAGAAATATTGAAAGAAAAAGCTCTCTCATAACAATGTCAACTATCACATGCTTCAATCAAAGGAGAGTGCTCCCAAACATTTCAAAGGTCAACTTGGACCAACATTAATTAGGACCAATGAGTCGGGCTAGTACCTCTAAAAGGGCTAGACATCATATGGCATACAACTCTGGCTGTAAGTATATTAGATACTTAAAGAAGACACATCCCGATGTACTCCTAGGAAAACAAGTACAGATGACTGAACAACTCTTGATGGACATAGTAGTCAACAACCAAAAATACATGTGTTGAGTAATAAGGCATTTGAAAGGATCCTTGTTCCAATTTGAGTGAGAGAAGAAAATACACAAACCTAAGAGCTCCATTATCTGGCCTTTCATATATATTTTCAATTATGGCAAACTATTAATATGGTAGATTGAATGCAATAATTGATTTATTCCCTAGTGTTGTGTATTAGGTCTTCAGGAGAGTCTCTTGGATCTGGACTTGAAGTGGCATTTCGACTCGACTCTCAAGATTGCAGTACACACTTAATGTCATATCTCTTATGCTATATGTAAAAACTGAGAGTCTGATAATTAGAGACGATGGATTACTTTTGACTAGACCTTTGTTGAGCTTAGAATTTTAGTACTACTAAAACCTAGGATTATTAATGAGACAAACCATGAAATTTGCACATGCACAGTCAGGGATTCAACTTTCTAACTCGCTAAAATTTGCTTGGGGACAAGCGAAGAGCTATGTATAGGGGTGTGGTGAATTTATGATTCATCTACTTTACGTGAACATCTTAGCAAAATAACCTTAATAATTCACTAATTGAAACCCCTAAAATTGATTTATTAGCATTCACCAATTTTGTTGAATTTTGGGTTAAAATTCTATAAATAAATAACTCTTGCTTTTTATCTGAATTGAGCCTATTTTTTACATACAAAAATCATTGTTTTTAACCAATTTTTTAGTATTTTGTTTAGTAATAAACTAACCTTGCATAAAGAACTAAAACTTATAAAAGTCAGAAAAATCAAGAGAAAACACATAAATCTGACTTTTTATATTTTGTACATATTTTCTCTTCTTTATTTTTATTTGACCTCTTTCTAACTTATAAGAAATCAATAAAAATTAGATTAACTATGTATATATTGTATATAATTTAATATACTAATTAAAATAAAATTTGAAATACATAAAATAAAAAATGAAAAAAATGGTAATTTATTATATATAAAGTACCTCCAAAAGTACCTTTTACATAGTTGACCCTTTTAATTTTGGATCTTTAACGAAAGTTATAGATCTTGTCGAGACGAGCAACTTTTGTGTTGACCACTTTTTCTTTTGACTTCATTTACTCTATTTTCTATTTTTCTCTTATCATTTTAGTTATTTTAGTTATTTTATTTTTTATCTTTATATAATTTTTATTATATACCTTCTTTATTTTATTACTTTATTATTTATTTTTATGTTTAATTTGTTATATTATATTATTTTATTATTTTCTTTCCCTTTCTTTCTTCTTGTTCTCTCTCTTTTTCCCTCCTCCCTTCTCTCTCCCTCCTCCTTTCTCTCTCTACCACACCCCTCTCTCCTTGTCACAAGCTCTGCACGTGTCCCACCCTCCCCTTCCTCCCTCTCTCCACCCGCGCATTCCACGCATGTGTCGCCTTTCTCTCTACGCGCATGTATGTGGCAGACGACCTCCCTACTCCCTCTCTACATGTGCCCCACATGTGTTGGTGTAGCTCCTCCCCTTCCATGCAATGGTCGGCTCCCCATTGTTACGCCCCCACCACCCAACCATTTCGTCTCTACTTCTCCCTCCCTCTCCCCACCGTTATGGTCGTTCACCTCCTCCTACCAATAATGGTCGTCCACTGTAACATCCCTTATCATCCACCCTTCCTCCTCGATCCTGTGATAGCAACTCACCTTCAACCAGCGAGATCCATAGAGCTCCGATCCTTGCTGCTTCCCCTTTCGACGATGCGCAACCTTGTGGTCCTCCTCATCTACCATAGACGCGACAACACTATGTCGAGCGTAGCTCCCCTCCTTTATCTTCCAGCAACATCGTCCTCTTACATCTTTCACTTCCTAACCGTCAATCGGCCTTTACTATCCATCGTACACCCCCACCCCCCGCACCTCCTTCAGCATGACCACACAACCATGCCGCACTCATCCCCATGCCCTTTTCTAGAGGTGGTTCTTCCTCGCACTTGCACCGGCCACCAAGTGAGACCTCGCCTCGCCCTCGATCTTCACCTCCACGCCTCACCCTACTGCCATCGCCACATCTACAGCATCGCCACTCTCCGTTGACCGTTCGATCGAGTCTCCTTCCACCGTCGTCAAACAATCACCTCTCCTCCACCAGCTATACAGTGTGCCCTCAAGCCTTCATCTTCACCGGAGCACCTTCGCCACTACACATCTTTGGCTCCTCCAATATTGTGGTAAACCTCCATCGTTCAACCTTCACAGCTAACCTAGCTCAACCCCACGCTCCAGCAACATGATCGGTCACCACCGCCTGCACTCTAGCAGCTCAGTCGTGTGTCAGTTGAGTATCTGCTCCGTCGTCTGCCTCCGCCAATGCGGAGATCTCCGCCCTACGATCTCCGCCTACTTCTTCTGTTCTTCCATCTGATCATCCCCCAATCCTTGATCCGATGGCTCGTGACTTGTCATGTCGCTCCATTTCGAGCCTCAACCCTAACCTTAAGGCTCGGGTGGCCGAAGCTTCATCCCAAGCCACGTATAGCCTTGGTATCTATATCCTTCACCTCTGCTAGAGCCACATCTCCATCACGCCTGAGCCTCACACGCACGTGCTTCGTACGTGCATGGTAGGGGAAATTGCAGAAAGGCACTTATAAGTTCCAAAGAATTACGAGAAATGCACCTGTTGCCATGTCAAGTGTGTCGCATGTGGTGCATTGGAGAAAGTGCATAAACACCCATCCAAATTTATTTTACTGTAGATAAATCCTCAAGGGTCTTAATAAGGAATAAAAACTTTAATTTTATTATAATTTAGTCCCTGTAATTTCATTTTAGCATTACCTTTCCATATGAACTCCAATTTTAACGTGCATTATGTTGTTTTAAAGCTTATTCTGTGCTATAGCATTTAATATATCTTGTGCACTGATTTGAAGTTTTTTTATGATACCAATTATTTGAGGATCTTTATTGATTTATGCATGTTAATCTTTGACATATTTGTGCAATATTTTATTGAGAAAATTCTTGCTTCTTTTTTTGCAGGGATTCAATTGAGGATATTTTCTTAAACATTATTATTAATTGAGAAATTAACCTCTACAAGGGTTTATTCATGGAGAAAAAATTGATTATTTTCCCTGACATATGTTGTGATGATTTTGGACAATTAATCTGCACAAATTTGATATGATTTCATGGGTCAAGGGGACTTATTCGATTTATTCCTTTGATATTATTGTTCACTATTTAAGGATTAAATCACAGAAATATTTGGAGTCAAATAAACAAGTGATCTTTTTATCACATGATTAATATTGGGTATATTGATCATTTAACGCACAACTTGAATTTGATTGGACAATTGCCTCCTGAATCTCTTTCGATCTGTGATAATATTTTAGAATATTGATAAATATAGTTTGGAATAAAATTAAACAAAATCACATACTCTATGCTTATTCATCCTCTCTGTTTATTTTATTTGCAATACATCTCATCTCATTTCATTTCATTTTCATTTTATTTTCAGGCACATATATTAACATTATGATTAATTAATTTTTTAAATAAAATTAAAACCATGCAACTAAAATCATCATTCCTTTTGTTCGATCTTGGTAGACCTGCCAAGTAAAATTATTTTGCAATATTAAAGAATCGTGGTTTTTGATCGATCACTTTTCATCTCCTCTAGTACAACTATCAATTATTAAAGAGGTGGAACACACACTCATCACTAGCAGATAGCAGAAGGGCCAATCTACAACCATCCTTCCATATCTCCAACATCAAAGTGGGTGGCTTGTCCAGCGATATAACCAGCCTCAGTAGCAGCCTCCACTGTATCAGAACTACTAGAGGCACATCCAACAATATCAACAGTCATCATACCGTCTATATCAACAATACCATCAGTATGTGGCTGCCACTTATAACTAATATCCTCCCCCATAATTTCATCAGCAGCAACTCCCTCCTTCTCAACATGATTCTCAGATTTTCTAGCCTCAATAGTACCGTTCTTAGTGTGGTCAGCACAGTGGATCATTTGAGGTCGCACATACGAAAACCATATTAGACTGCTTGTCCCAACTAGTTGGATGCATCACAAAAATGTACCATAAGTTAGATGACCTCATTGCCACAAAAACGTCAATTCTAGCGCAGGTTGACGCAAGCCTCAACAAGTTCAAATGCAAAGTGCTGATGTTTTCGCCGACCCAACTGAGTCAGGTATTTCATATTACATATTTTCTAATATTATGATTCTCGGAGTGGTAGAACCTTGCAACCATCAGCCACTACTAAGGGAAGAATAATGTGTCTTTTGGCGAGTCATCTTCTTCATCAGTCAGGTCCACCACAAAGCCAAGTCATGAAGAAGATGGAGGAGCAGCACCAGCCACCATCCACCACCACAATGAAGAGAGAAAATCCCAAAAAATCAGCAAAAAGAAAATTCACATAAATAATTGAAGAGCCAAAGACAAGAAGGCCCAATAATGGAGGAATCAACATCACTAGTAGATGATCCAAAGCAATCCAATGAAGCACAAGCTCATTTTTTTAATCTTTGCATGTTTTGCATTATGGCCTATCTGCTAGCCAATCATATGTTAATAAGTCTGTAATTAGGAACCTGAATTTTTCTTTTATGGATATTTTTTTCCTTCAGCAATAAAAATACCAAAAGAAATAAAAATAAAAAAACTGTAATATTCGACCTTGCACTAGTGGAAATTATTGATAATCTTGTTCTGAAAAAGAAACTTGTGAAGGCCATGAACTACATGCCATCAGTCAAGAAAAGATTGAAAGAATAATGTACCTCCAAGTGTATGAACCACAAAAACAGACGTAGCAGAGGAGAGAAACACATCTTGACCATGGCCACAAAAAATGTAATAAATGGCCTCCACAGAAAAAGAAAGACAAGGGAGAACTTAACATCATATGCCATATTTTTGACCAAGAATTTGAGTAGACTCTACTTGATATCGGATCTTCAATAAATATCATGCCCTCCTCACTTTCGCAAGAATTTGGACTTAGACCACTCAAGTCAACAAGAATGATCTTGTAGTTTGTAGATCGATCCGTGAAGCGGCCCAGAGATATGTTGGAGGATGGTATCGTGAATGTGCATGACATAAAATTTCCTATTGATTTTGTAGTCCTGGATATGGATTCAGCTCCACCATTACTCTAAACCCCCATCATTCTAGGATGACCGTTCCTTCGCTCAACTAACTCGGTTGTCGACTACAGGTTTGGGAAGATCACCTTCCGCTCTAGCTCTAACAAAGTCACAATAGATATGGTCAGTGAGCTAAAAGTTTCATATTAAGGAGGGAAGCCAGAATCAGCAATTCAGTACTGTGACATCATCGATATGAGCAATCAACAAATCTATTTAAATGATACCTTTCACACATGAACTCCTCTCTTTAGATGAGGACCTAGACAACATAGTCTGTCCATGCTTCCTTGCCAACTAGGAGATTGAATTATTATTCGAGTCACTAAACAGTATAATCGACGAAGATTCCAGCAAGTCTGAACATGAAGAGTTCATTGCAAACATGTTCAGGACTTTCATTTCAGAGTCACGAGAGAAAGAGGTGGACAACACCTCATTGAAATTAACAGTTCAACCAACTACCAACATAGTTTCTAAAGTAGTAGTGGACCTGACTCAATGGAAACTAGAACTCAAACCACTCTTGGCAGGTCTGAAGTACACGTTCCTTCCGGTTGAAGAGAACATGTATGCGGTTATAGTTAATAGTTGTCTCACTCCAGAGCACGAATGTCGACTTCTCGAGATTCTAGAAAAGAATCGCAAGGCAATTTGTTGGATCATATATGAACTCTGTGGGTTAAATCCATGTTTGTGTTCACACCACATTTATCTTGATAAATATTGTAAGCATTCTGAGAGTTTCAAAGAAGACGGAATCCAAATTTTGGGACATAGTGATGAAATAAATAACGAAGTGTTGTGAAGTGGGCTTCATTACCCCATCTCTGAATCCAAATGGGTCATCCCCCAGCATGTAGTTCCCAAGAAATCAAGGCTCACCATTGTAAATAATGATCAAGGAGAGGAGATCTCTACCCGAGTACTGACATATTGGGAGTGTGTGTAGACTACTACCATATGAATGCCACAACGAGGAAGGACCACTTCCATCTTCCATTCTTTGATCAAGTTCTTGAGAGGCTCGTAGGGAAGGAATACTTCTACTTTATAAATGGGTATTGTGGGCATAACCAAATGGTGATCACCTCTGAAGATCAAGAGAAGATAACTTTTACCCACCCTTTTGGCACCTATGCTTCCAAGAGAATGCACTTTGGCCTCTGTAGTGCTCCAACAACTTTCTAGAGGTGCATGATCATCTTCTTTGCTGACATTATTGGATGTTTTCTTGAGGTTTGTATGGATGTTTTCTCCTTTTATGGTGATAGCTTCGATTCCTATCTTCAACCTAGATTGAGTACTCTAAAAATGTCGTAAAGTCAATCTTTTACTATCTGGGGTGAAGAGCCACTTCATGGTTATAGATTGAATAGTGCTAGGCCACATAGTGTCCAAGCAAGGCATGATGATCGACTCTGCAAAGGTGGATGTGATCTCTAGACTCAAACTACCAGAGAATGTGAAAAATGTGAGGTCATTCTAAGGGCATGTCGGTTTTTATCGTCACTTTATGGAGGACCTCAACTAGCTTGCTCGACCTTTCACTTAGCTGCATTGTAAGGAAATCGAGTTTATTAATGATCAGATAGATCTCCAATCTTTTTATTTGCTAAAAGATCTCATCACTCAGGCTCTAGTCCTACAGCCATACGATTGATCTCTCCCATTTGAGATCAAGGCAGATGTGTCAGATTTTGTAGTTGGGGTAGTACTAGGACAAAGAAGAGACAAGGTGCCGTATGCTATTCACTATGACAACAAGACCCTCTATGAAGCACAAAGATATTATACTGTTATAGAAAAGGAGTTGCTTGCGGTAGTGTTCTCTTTAGAGAAGTTCATATCCTATCTGTTAGGATCAAAAGTCATTAACTTCACTAACCACTTAGTTATATGGTACTTAAAGTAGAAGGAGGATGCCAAATCCAAAGTACTTAGATGGATATTTCTCCTCCAAGAGTTCAATTTAGAGATCAGAGACAAGCCTAGAGTTTAAAATGTGGTGGCAGACCATTTTTTCTAGAATTTAATGTCATGATACTCATTGAATAGTGCACTGATAATAGAATCTTTCCATGACGAATCAATTCTCAACGTGGCTTCTCTTCCTTGGTATGTCGATAAAATAAACTGCCACCCCTCAGGGATAGTCCTACAAGGTAGGTCGCGGATCAAGAAGGACAAATTCATGTCTGACATTCATTTTTTTCTAATGGGGAGACCCGTACTTGTTTAGGGAAGGTGTGTATCGCATTTGGCATCGGTCTATTCCTCACGAGGAGTACACCAGTGTCCTCGAGCATTGACATAAGATCAAATCTAGAGGACACCATTCTGGAAGCATAATGACAACTAAGATATTGCATTGCTGCCTCTGGTGGCCCACACTCTTCAAGGATGATGAAAATTTTGTGAAAGCATGTGCATACTATCAGAAAATGGGAAAAACCCATTAAGTTAGAAGCAACATGCGACTTAAATCTATCTAGATATCTGATCTACTTGGTGCATGGGGCATCGTTTTTCTGGGTCCATTTCCTAATAGTCAAGGCTACAAATACATCCTTCTTGCAACTGCCAAGTCACGTGCGCCGAACATGGTGCCTTGGAGAAATTGCATAAAAACCCATCTTCTTTTATTTTATTGTAGATAAGTCCTCAATGGACTTAATAAAGAATAGAAACATTAATTTTATTATAATTTAGTCCCTATAATTTCATTTTAGCATTACCTTTCCATATGAACTCTGATTTTAGCCTGCATTATGTCATTTTAAAGCTTATTCTGTGCTATAGCATTTAATATATCTTGTGCACAGATTTGATGCTTTTTATTATACGAATTATTTGAGGATCTTTGTTGATTTATGCATGTTGATCTTTGACATATTTGTATAATATTTTATTGAGAAGATTCTTGCTTCTTTTTTTGTAGGGATTCAATTAAGGAAATTTTTTTAAAGATTATTATTAGTTGAGAAATTAACCTCTACGAGGGTTTATTCAAGGAGAAAAAATTGATTATTATTCCTGACATATGTTGTGATGATTTTGGACAAATGATATGGAGAAATTTGATCTGATTGCATGGGATTAATCAAGGGGATTTATTCGATTTATTCCTTTGATATTATTGTTCACTATTCAAGGATTAAATCACAGAAATATTTGGAGTCAAAAAAGCAAATGATCTTTTTATCACATGATTAATATTGGATATATTGATCATTTAACCCGCAACTTGAATTTGATTGGACAAGTGTGTCCTGAATCTCTTTCGATTTGTGATAATATTTGAGGATATTGATAAATATAGTACGGATTAATATTAAACAAAATCACATACTCTATGCTTATTCATCCTCTCTGATTATTTTATTTGCAATGCATCTCATCTCATTTCATTTCATTTTTATTTTATTTTCAGGCACATATATAAACAATACAATTAATTATCTATTTAACTTAAATTAAATTCATGCAACTAAAATCACTATTCCCTTTGTTCGACCTTGGTCGACATTCCAAGTAAAATTATTCTACAATATTCAGAATCGTGGTTTTTGATCAATCGCTTTTCATCTCCTATAGTACAACTATCGATTATTAAAGAGGTGGAACACACACTCGTCACAAGCAGATAGCAGATTGTCCAATCTACAACCATCCCGCCCTATCTCCAGCATCATAGTTTGTGGTTTGTCCAGGGATAAATTATCCTCAGTAGTAGCCTCCACTGTATCAGAACTACTGGAGACACAACCCACAATATCAATAGCCATCATACCGTTTATGTCAACAATACCATCAATATGTGTCTTCACTTATAACCAGTATCCTCCTCCACAATTTCATCAGCAGCAACTCCCTCCTTCTCAACATGATCCTCAAATTTCCTAGCCTCAACAGTATCGTTCTTAGTGTGGTCAGCATGGTGAATCATCCTAGGTCGCACCTATGAAAACCACTTTGGACTGCCTGTCCAAACTAGTTGAATGCATCACAAAAATTGACTATAAGTTAAATGACCTCATTGCCACAAAAACATTAATTCTAGCGTAGGTTGAGGCAAGCCTCAACAATTTCAAATGCAAAGAGCTGATGTCTTCGTTGACCCAACTGAGTCAGGTATTTCATATTACATGTTTTCTGATATTGTGACTCTCAGAGCAGTAGAACCTTGCAACCATCAGCCACTACTAAGGGAAGAATAATGTGTCTTTTGGCGAGTCATCTTATGCATCAGTCAGGTCCACCTCAAAGCATGGTTTTGAAGAAGATGGAGGAGTAGCACCAGCCCCATCCACCACTACCATCAAGAGAAAAATTCCCAAAAAATCAACAAAAAGACAATTCACATAAATAATTGAAGAGCCAAAATCAAGAAGCCCCAATAATGGATGAGTCAACATCACTAGCAGACGATCTAGAGCAATCCAATGAAGTACAAGCTCATTTTTTAAATTTTGCATGTTTTGCATTATGGCCTATTTGCTGCCCAATCATCTATAAATAAGTCTGTAATTAAGAACCTCAATTTTTCTTCTATGGATATTCTATTTCCTTCAACAATAAAAATACCAAAAAATAAAAATAAAAAAGTGTAATGTTCGAACTTGCACTGGTTGAAATTATTGATAATCTTGTCCTGAAAATAAAACTGGTGAAGGCCATGAACTACATCCCATTAGTCAATAAAAGATTGAAAGAATAATGTACCTCCAAGCGTGTGAACCACAAAAACAGACGTAGCAGAGGAGAGAAACACATCTTGACCAAGGCCACAGTAAATGTATTAAATGGCCTCCACAGAAAAAGAAAGACAAGGGAGAACTCAACATCAGATGCCATATTTTTGACAAAGAATTTGAGCAGACTCTACTTGATAGCATGTCTTCAATAAATCTCATGCCCTCCACACTTTCGCAAGAATGGATTCACCTCTACCATTATTCTAAAATCCTATCATTCTAGGACGAACGTTCCTTCGCACAACCGAGTCGGTTGTAAACTGCGGGTCTAGGAAGATCACCTTCCTCTCCGGCTCTAACAAAGTCACTATAGACATGGTCAGCGAGCCCATAGTTTCATATTAAGGAGGGAAGCCAGACTCAACAATTCAGTTATGTGACATCATCGATATGAGCAATCAACAAATCGATTTAAATGATACCTTTCATACATGAATTCCTCTCTTTGGAGGAGGACCAAGATAACACAGTTCGTCCATGCTACTTTGCCAACTAGGAGATTGAATCATTATTTGAGTCACTAAGCAGTATGTTCGAAGAAGATTCCAGCCAGTCTGAACATGAAGAGTTCACTGCAAACATGTTCAGGACTTTCATTTCAGAGTCAGGAGCGAAGGATGTGGACAACACCTCATTGAAATTAACAGTTCAACCAGCTACCAACATAGTTTCTGAAGTAGTAGTAGACCTGACTCAACAGAAACTAGAACTCAAACCACTCCTGGCAGGTCTGAAGTACACGTTCCTTCCGGGTGAAGAGAACATGTATCCGGTTATAATTAACAGTTGTCTCAATCTAGAGCAGGAATGTCAACTTCTAGAGGTTCTAGAAAATAATCGCAAGGCATTTTGTTGGATCATATACGGACTCCGTGGGTTAAAACAATGTTTGTGTTCACACCACATTTATCTTGAAGAAAATTGTAAGCATTCGTGAGAGTTTCAAAGAAGACAGAATCCAAACTTTTGGGGCACAGTGATGAAAGAAATAATGAAGTGTTGTGAAGTAGGCTTCATTTGCCCCATCTCTGAATCCAAATGGGTCATCCCCATGCATGTAATTCCCAAGAAATCAGGGCTCACCATAGTAAATAATGATCAAGGAGAGGAGATCTCTACCCGAGTACTAACATCTTCGGAGTGTGTGTATACTACTACCATCTGAATGCCACAACAAAGAAGGACCACTTCCATTTGCCATTCTTTGATCAAGTTCTTGAGAGACTCGTAGGGAAGGAATACTTCTACTTTATAGATGGGTACTATGGGCATAACCAAATGGTGATTGATGATCATCACTCTAAAAGTTGAAAATAGAGCTTTGTTCCCAAGTAATTATATGCCTATTTCCACTTATATTACATAATTAGCATTCATGCATGCATAACTAATATCTACATTTTAGCGTTCATATTTGCATTAAATAAGAAGTCCAATTCACTTGTAAAAATCATCTGTATATTCACCATATTTCACCTATTTGTATAAATTTTATAATAACTCCAAACCCAATAAAACCATCATTATAGTGTATATATTACTAACACTAATTAAAGAAAAATATCAAAAAAATACTAACTTGTAAAATTGACAAGTAAAACCTGAGTCCATGTTTGAAGCTAGGAGCCTTAAAATGCGCATCTCTCTTTCATACAATGTCCGATTTAGGTCTACTCACTTTTAATGTAATACACATTCAAAGATCTCCAAAACAAGACTAATTTCATGAAAATCAGAGATCGTATGAAAAACTTGGGTTTTGGGCACCTATTGCATATTGTACATATTGACCTTTTTGCCCTTTATTTTATCCTTTATTTTCCTAATTATTAAAAATCTAAAAAAATAGATTAAGTTGTAAATTTTCTTTTTATATTTTTTCTATTTTTATTTTGATTTTTCTCTTATTTAAAAATGATAAAATATTATAAAAGAAAAAATGCGGTAATTTCATATTTATATGGTACCACCCAAAAATACATTTTGTACACATATCTTCTTTTGATTTTCGACCCTTCACGAAAGATGTAGATCTTGTTGAGACGAGCGACTTTTGTGTTGACCACATTTTGATTTAATCCCTTTTGTGATTTCTTTTTTATTTTTCTTTACATTTTATTTTTGAATTTTCTAGGAGCGACATGTGGCGGCTCCTGGAGCTGCTACATGTCATCCCATTTTTTATTATTTTCATATTTGTTTTATTATTTTCAAATTTATTATTATTTTTTATTATTACTATTTTAATTATTTTGAGAAGCCTACTATATTACTTTATTAATTATTTATTTTATTCCCCTTTTACTTCTTCTCCCCTTACTTGTCTTCCACTCCAAGCCATCAACTCACCACTTCCTCCACCATCCCTCCATCTTCTACACCACTTTTCTAACTCTCTCCTCCACTTTATATTCACATCTCATCCTTTATTTTTCTTCATCCGCCATTCTACGAGTGAGAAGAGCTCCAGTTCCGCCAAGGTTCCGAGGTGACAGCTCGTCCATTGGTGTTGAGCGACGACGAGTCCAGGCGAGATCCGCGAGCCTTGTTCGCGTAGCATTCCTCCACAAGTGGATTGCCGAGCTTCAAGGCTGTTCTCCAAGCTGATCGAGGCCATGACAGGAGCCACGCACCGTAGCTCCATCCTTCGACGAAATCACAGGTAAGTATATATATATATATATATATATATATATATATATATCTTTTTTCCTTTATTATTTTATCCAAACATTTTTTCCTCAACATTTGATCACCATATAATCACAACTATCATCATCACCATTTCATTATCACATCGTTATTTCATTTCACTCTACGATTTTCTACTGTTTACAAAGAAAAAAAACAAAAAATTGCAAAAGAAAATAAAAAAACAGGGAACAAGAGGAAGCAGCAGCAGCACCCGCCACCGCCGCCTCCCCCTTTGGCCGCCGCCCCCTGGAGGAGGACCACCTTCCGCAATCGCGACACCACTAGCCAGGCCATCGCACGACCGTCGTCCGCGCCCCTCCAGGCTACACCAGCCCCTGGCCTCGACCGCCAGGCTGTGCGCAGCCATGCAGCCCTCATCGCGACTGCACGCGAGAGCAACGGCGCCATCGCCACCCCTCTCCTCCAGCGCACCGCCCAGGTGCGCCATCGTCGTTCTCCGCCCCTCTCCGAGGCCGCCCGCCAGGCTGTGCGCAGACCTCGCGGCCCACCCTCCGACTGCGCGACTGCGCTCCCCACGCCCAGCGTGCTGCCCCTGCGCTCGTAAGCTCCACGCCAGCCACCGGCACCGGCCGTAGCGTCGCGCCCCTCCAGGGCGCTTCCCAGGTGCACCATCACCGTTCTCCGCTGCTCTCCAACGTCGCGCCACCCAGGCGTGCCGTTCGCCGCCCTGTGCGCCCCCTCCACGTGCCTTACACCGTAGCCACCACTCTTTTCGTGCATTTTTCCCTAGCTTGGGGGAAAAGAAAAGGTTCATTTGCATTTTTTTGTGAAAATTGCAAGTTCACCCCTTTAAGTTTCCTTATTTGTAGAAGTGCAATTTTGCACAGTTGTTTGTTTATTGTTTCAATTATGTATTGCATTGATATCCCAGACTTCGCATGATAATTTGGACCTTAAAGTAGCATCGTTTTATTCAATCAAAAATAGCATTTTGTAGAGCAACTAAATCTTTACCTTGTGGCTCTTTATTTGCATTTTTGTGATCATCAGATTATATATTAAAAATCAGATATTGCAAATCAAAGATATTTTGCCAATTTATTCTCTGAAATTTGCACATACATATTTCTCACTCTAAAAATTGTGAAAAAATTGTAGATGATGCCTCTAAGTTCTCTATAATTACTTTCCAAGTTTCATCGAAATTAGAGCTGTCTAGTGCATGAAATAAATTCTAGAGTGAATTTTGTAATTGATTTTTAATTAAATCCACGAATAGGATTTTTGAGAAATTTTAACTCTCCTGGATTTATTATGAAAATATCTTTTTGAGATAAATAGCTCTCTAGAAAAGTATATTTCATGGATTTATTAGGAATTAAATACTCACAGTCACTATGTTTTCAGTAAAAAATTTATAAAAATTTCCTAAAGTGTCAGAAAATTCAAAAAAAATAATGTAGCTTAAGTTCATCATATTTCACTTCCAGTAAATTTTGTCATAAGTTTCGCGTATCACTTGCACAAATAATTGTATAAAAACCCTAAAAAGTTTGCATTTTTCATCATTGCATTTTAAATCCAAAAATTTCAAAAAAATACATTTTGCAATAATCATTGGAGTAGGTTTACAGGAAAAATACAAATAGGCAATTTGGACTATTTTCAGATTTAAATTATTTTTGGCTAAGTTGTGATTTTCTTAATAACCTAGTTCATCTGCTTCGGTGCATCTACATTTTTATTGCATAAAAAATTTAAAAAAATCCCACTTGGAAAACATCGATCTTATTCATCTAATCTGATCCCAGTTGTTCCTTTGCCTCCTTGAGTCGACCCTGGGGCTTGCCCAGGTTAAACAAACATAAAACCGCACATTAATTTCATTCGACGATTCATCGTTCTGGGTGGTTATTTTTGATCGATCCGGATTTATTTGACTGCAATAAAATCGTTAATTCGATACTATTTAAAGGGTAGATCCGAGGTCAATTACTGATCACCCCTGAAGATCAAGAGAAGACAACAATTACCTGCCTATTTGGCACCTATTCTTCCAAGAGAATGCATTTTGGCCTCTGTAATGCTCTAGCAACTTTCTAGAGGTGCATGATCACCTTCTTTGCTGACATAATTGGAAGTTTTCTCGAGGTCTATATGGATGTTTTCTCCTTTTATGGTGATAGCTTCAATTATGGTCTTCAACCTAGATAGAGTACTCTAGAAATGTCAAAAAGTCAATCTTGTACTATCTGGGGAGAAGAGCCACTTCATGGTTATAGATTGAATAGTGCTAGGCCACATCGTGTCCAAGAAAGGCATGGAGATCGTCTCGGCGAAGGTGGATGTGATCTCTAGACTAAAACCACCAGAGAATGGGAAAAATGTGAGGTCATTCTATGGGCATGTCGGCTTTTATCGTCACTTTATGGAGGACCTCAACCAGCTTGCTCGACATTTCACTTAGCTTTTTTGTAAGGAAATCGAGTTTATTGATGATAAGATAGATCTCAAATCTTTTTATTTGTTGCAAGATCTCATCACTCAGGCTCTAGTCCTACAACCACCTGATTGGTCTCTCCCATTTGAGATCATGGTAGATGTGTCAGATTTTGTAGTTGGGGCAGTACTAGGACAAAGAAGAGTCAAGCTGTCGTATGCTATTCACTATGACAACAAGACGCTCTAAGAAGCACAAAGATATTATACTATTACAGAAAAGGAGTTGCTTGCGGTAGTGTTCTCTTTAGAGAAGTTCATATCCTATCTGTTAGGATCAAAAGTCATTAACTTCACTAACCACTTTGCTATCTAGTACATAAAGTAGAAGGAGAATGCCAAATCCAAACTACTCAGAAGGATCTTTCTCCTCCAGGAGTTCAATTTAGGGATCAGAGACAAACCTAGAGTTTAAAATGTGGTGGCAGAACATTTTTTTAGAATTTAATGTCAAGATACTCACTGAACAGTGCAATGATAATAGTATCTTTCCATGACGAATCAATTTTTAACGTGGCTTCTTTTCCTTGGTATGCCGATATAGTAAACTACCACCCCTAAGGGTAGTCCCACAAGGTTGGTCGCGGATCAAGAAAGAAAAATTCATGTCCGACATTCAATTTTTCTAATGGGGAGACTTGTTCTTGCTTAGGGAAGGTGCGTATCGCATTTGGCATCGGTGTATTCCTCATGAGGAGTACACTAGTGTCCTCGAGCATTGACATAAGATCGAATCTAGAGGACACCATTATTGAAGCAGAATGACAACTAATATATTGCGTTGCTACCTCTGGTGGCCCACACTCTTTGAGGATTCTAAGAACTTTGTGAAAGCCTGTGCAGACTATCGGAAAATGGGAAAACCCCTTTGTGTTGGAAGCAACATGCGACTCAAATCTATCTAGATATCCGATTTTCTTGATGCATGGGGCATCGATTTTATGTGTCCATTTCCTAATAGTCAAGGCTACAAATACATCCTTCTTGATGTTGATTATGTGAGTCAATGGGTGGAAGCCATTCTAGCTCGAGTCCCAGACAACAAAACAGTTTGCAAGTTCCTAAGAGATAACATCATCTCATGGTTTAGCATTCTGAAGATTCTTATTTTAGATGGAAGTAACTACCTCAACAATAAGGAGGTTAAAAAATTAATGAAGGAGTACGACATCGATCATTGGGTCGCATCTCCTTATAATTCGCAGTCAAATGGCTTGGCTAAACTTTCAAAAAGAGAAATCAAGATGATATTGTAGAAAGAGGCCAGATAGAAAGATATGTCACAATTTCTGAACTCAGTTCTCTAGATGTACACAACGACCTATAAGTCTCCCTAGGGAATGTCCCCCTATCACCTTGTTTACGTAAATCCATGCCACTTGCCAATGGAATTGATTCACAAGTCGTTGTGGATAGTGAATATCTACAACCTCGACTCACAGAAAGGTGGTCATCCGAGAAATTTGGATCTGAACAGACTCCTGGAATTCAGATATTACATGTATGACAATAGTATGATGAATAAGGAGAAGGTCAAATGCTAGCATGACAAGCACATAAGAAGAAAGACCTTCCAATATAGTCATAAATTATTGTTATTTGACAAAAAATTAAAGACAATTCCAAGAAAATTAAAGAGCAAGTGTACATGGTCATTCAGAGTCAAGACTGTGCATGACAATGGAAGTGTTTTGATATTAGAATTGTCAGCTGACGCATATCTCTTCGTAGTCAATTGTCAATTACTGAAGACGTACATAGAGCATGATATATTCTTGGTCGTTGTCAACCTTGTACAAGTAAATTTTGAGGAAGACTTCATTGCCACAATAGATTAAGTGGAGTCGGACAACGCTCCTGCAAATATCTATGAATATAGTAGTTTTTCTTCTTTTCTTCTTTTTATTTTTTATTTTTTTATTCTTATGAAAGGTGACGCTCATCTAATTCATCATTCGTATATTAGGGGTATAATTCATCCTAAGTATAGGGAGATGAGTGAATTCGGGTGTTCATTATTTGATCCCATACTTGTCTATTCAACTTTTTACTTTCTGTCTATACTTAGGGACATTTTACCCTAGGTATAGGGGGAGATAAGCCGAGGCAATGTTTTATTTTTTTCATTCCCACCCTCGACCCTCTCTTCTTTGTATACATCCTACTATATTTAGGATTTTTGATCCTAAGTATAGCGGAGATGATCGAATTCCCGTTCGTTCATTCTTCATTCTTCAATCGTTGTTGTAGGGATTTTCCAATACTTGGTACAAGTTATGTCTCCCTTTTCTCTTTGATCTATGAGGACATAGTTGAAGCTAAGTATGGGGGGTCATATATACTTTTTATATATTTTAGCCATAACCCATACTGCCATATTATTAATAATATTATGCTTTATTAAAATTCAAACATTCATCAAAATTCTTTATAATTACAGTTAATAAGCTGGTGAAAAAGTGTATTACAAAATTTTGAAAACGGTTGGAAATTTTCATTGAAAAATCTCTTGAAAACCATTTGAAAAATATTTTGAAAATATTTTCAACCTTGGTAAAAATGTTTTGGTTTGTAAAAATTTCTTTTCTTTGTTCTAATAAAATATTTTCAAAATCTATTTACAAATTGTTTGGAAAATGGTTGTAAAATTATTTTGGAAAATCTATACATAATGTTTGAAAATTTTTTGTAAAATGATTTTCAAAGTTCTGTAAATGTTTGCAAAAATTATTTGTCAAAATTATTTTTCAAAATAAAGTTTTGAAAATGATTGAAAATTGTTTTCAAATTCTTTTGACAACCCTGTAAATACTTCAAGTAAAAATAAATTCTTTACAAACTCTATATATAAACCGTTAAAAATCTTGTGTAAATTCTTCACCTAACTTATTGTAAATAACAAGACTCATTCCCATGTAAATATCAGCACATATTTATCAGCCAAAACTCTTTATTCTACAGATATCAATAAAAAATTGCAAAACAAAAAGTCTATAAAAATTTCCAAACTGTTTGCAAAATTGCATAAACATTTGCAAGATGTTTGAAAAATTGCTTAAAAATATGCAAATTTTATTCAGAAAACCGTAAGAAGTTCAAAATCAAAAAATGGGTTCACAAAAATATTTTCAGCCTTGTGTATATTAATTTTATTTTTCGTATTGACTATAACAAATGAAAAAGTCTAAATAAAATCTGTAGATTGCGACTTGGTTATACCTTAGTCCACTTAATCATAGAAACCATAAGGGAACTGTAATTGAGGCACTTCAGGTCTGCCAGACATAATTCTTTGAGACCACAAGACTTATTCCAATGTCATCTTGATTGCCTAATTAGAATATTTCAAAACACATGCATGACTCTTGTCGATAATGACCTAGCTTGCACACATGTACCTTACTCTTTGCTCTTCTCAAATGAAGTGGTAGAGTGTTTGATTTGCCGGCATTAGACACAAGACAATGGAAACATCAAAAGTCACAATCTGTGGCCATTGTACCCCATCCTGATCCGATAGTTGTGACGTGTAATTACAGAATGTTGTGGGTTGCAATAATTCTTCAAAAAGAGATAGTCTACTTGCTTAAGTAGAAAAAAGTCCTTAGGAACAAGATTTGAGGTACTTCAGTTCTATTTAGACTTGATTCCTTAAGACTCAGGGTCGGTATCAATTCATCACAACTGCATAACTAGAACTTTTAGAGATGCACGCATGACTCTTGTCGGCCGTGACCTAACTTTGATATTTGCACCTTTCACTTGGCTCAACTCAGTTGAAGTGGTGAGGGGATGGGATTTTCCAATATGAGACATACACGAGTGGAAGCATTCGTCATCGTCTAGGGAGGGAAGTGCACCCCAACCCACCCAATAGCCATGAGGTCTAAAGACAGAAGAGTTTGGGTTGCAATAATGCTTTAAAAGAGGGATGATCTTCTGGCTTAAGAGGAAAAACTCCATATGTAAATGATGCTTTATATAGTATTTTCAAAAAAAGTGTTGAAACAAAGACTCTAAAAAAAGTGGACAGGTCTGATTGAAAATAAAATGTCTGCGAGAGTATGTATATATTTGAATTAAGCAAGCTTGAGCTTCAAAAGTCAGAAATCATATGAGCCTCCCGCTGGATGACTTGACTACACTGGTCATGCATCCTCGGATAGGTAGCTACACTGGCTACCATCCATTCTTCTCTTTACCCCCTCCTCTTGAGTCGGATGCACTTGAACTTAGAAGGGAATATACCGCTCCTCGAGGAAAGAGTTGCTGGGTTAGGGAATCATTGGGTTGTCTTGTTGGAGAAGTCAGTTCTTTTGTCATTTTAGTTGGGAAGAGCCACTATCACGTACATTATACAATTCATCTTCATAGTCATAAGGGTTTGTGTATGATGTAGACTAGTTCTGACATGGTTATTGAGGTGGTTTGAACCGAGTTCTGTGACTCTCAAAGTCTATTGTGATTTAAATCCGGATCCCAACCAGGTTCCACATGCATTCCCATACCGAGGCCTAACCCGAGCTCTAAACATTGATTTTTATGAAGACAAGTTTGAAAATTAAATTCAATCCACTTCCTTTCTTTTTCTTTTCTATATTTTTATTTCTAAACTCATTGCATAAGTGTTTGCTAGGGACTAGCAAAGTCAAGTATATGGGGGTGATGAATCTCCATTTCATCACCTTTATTCTATCATTTTGGCCTTAAAACCCTAGTTACTGCATGTATATGTCATTATTTTCTACAAATTAACATTCCTGATTTGTTCCATTTATTGTGTATAAAATACATTTTTAATGCCAAAATTATAGAATAAAGGAAAGAAAAGAAAAAATAAAATACCAAAGATATTTTGTGATCCTAAACCCTAAGACCATGTCAAGAATTGATTTGATCGACAAGGAATTATTTATGAGGAGATAAGAGCCAATACTACAATAATTTTCCATTTATTTATTTATCAATAAAGCATTTATTGAACCTATTTTATTTTCAATTATTTAAACCTCAAAAAAAGAAACTTTGTCCATAAAAGCTGTAGATAAAAATGTATATAAAAATACAAATTTCATTTCATACAAAAATAATATATAGTGTACATTTCATGCTCAGAATAAAAAGCCAAATCTCAACTTTCCAAACCCATATCCCCCAAATAAAAACTCAAAATGCATCAAAATCACCTTTTGTATATAACTTTTAATAAGCTATTTAATGAAGGTGATTTCATATTTTTTGAAGTTAAGGTGTGATAGTTAGGTTTTGGATCCTTATTGTATGTATACCTGAATAAATATACATTTTAGTTATTCTTTATTATTTTTACAATTTTATA
This sequence comes from Ottelia alismoides, assembly GCA_037367405.1. Classification (NCBI taxonomy): domain Eukaryota; kingdom Viridiplantae; phylum Streptophyta; class Magnoliopsida; order Alismatales; family Hydrocharitaceae; genus Ottelia; species Ottelia alismoides. The sequence goes on along the minus strand of JAZKJV010002336.1, from coordinate 961,016 downwards.
CTTTTATAATTTTGTAAACATTATTTATAATATATTTACATATTTAAAGCCATAAATAAAATATAGATGAAATACCTATACATATACCTATATAACATATATCCCTATTTTTTTGAGTGTAAATAATAAATCAGTAAAATAAAGTAAAAATATATTTGTATACCTAAAATAAGTTATAAAATTTGAGAACAACATAATAAAATCAAAAAAAAATAAAAATAAAATTTACAAAACATATAGGAATATACCTATAAATATACCCTTAAAAATGAACATGTAATAAATAAGCTCATAAAAATAAATAAAAATCGTAATAAAATACTACATAAAATAACAAATATTTTTTTTATAATAAAAAATTAATAAAATAATTTTCTTATTTTTTATTAATTGTTTTTTAATAAATGGGGTTGTTTTGTCGTGACTTGGGCTGACGTGGCCCAATCACGAGGTTTGTTTGTTGTCCCCTGGTCAACTCAGCCCCCGGTGCCTCTGACTTGTTAGAGATGTCGAATCCCCATTTTTCTGCCCTTTTTCTTGCTTGATCCATCAAACCTTTTCATCGTTTCTCCATGCTAAGAGCTACCTCAATCATGTGTGATCTTCGCCTAATCCTTGGATCCCTTGTACAAAGATCGAATTCCTCCCAAACCCTAGGTCAATAAATAAAATCTCTGTCTTCCTCCTCGATTTTGGTCATTTTTCGGAGCCCTAAGGCCATAATCTATGATCAAGTTTGTCACAAGGTGACATCTGGCATACTCTAGGAGCATCTAGAGCGGCTAAAGGAGGAGGAGGTGCACCCACATCGAACCTCCGGCCGCCATGTTCCCTGGTCCTCCAGCCAAATATAAGAGATGCACACCTTTACCTTTTCTAGATAGATTTAGTTCCGGTCGCTTATTTGTTGCATTTTATTATGTGTTTTAGTTCGTAAATGAGCTTAAATTAGTGTAATATAGCTCTAGCAATGTTTTGGCAGTAACCAAACCTCGTTTCAACCATCCCTTCTTCCCTAATATCTTCCCTACCCATTTCTCCACACTTTCCACCTCGCCAGCCAACCAGATCTGCCCAGATCTGTGAATCAGGGTCTCCCTCCACCACTTCGCCAGAGAGCTCAACACCATCATCCATTTCCCCCGATCTTCCACCAAATAAAAGCCAAAATCCTCACCCTTTCATCTCCTGTGTTTTTAACATTTTTTGCAGGTCTTGAAAGGGGGCTTTGAGCCCCGTTTTGCTTGATAGAACCCTCTAGTTGCCCTTACCCTCCAAAGCTCTTCCGATGATCCAGAGCTCTTTGAGGTGTTCAGAAGATCTGCAACATGTGGAGGAGCATGTAAAGTCACTCGGTGGTGCTGGAGGAGGTCGGAGAAGTACTCTTGGCCGGATAGAAACTCCCCTTGCTTGTTCTTCCATTGCCTTCCTCTACCGTCCGAAGAAGCGTCACGTGCTAGATACAACATGAGATGTCCGATCTTTAGAGCCTAGACTGTTGGATATCCTTCAGAGATCTAATCTTGTATGTCAGATGCGAAGGGGTATCGATCGACTAGCATATGAAGTATGGCAAGTGAGGTGGTCTACGTTGTTCGTTTGCGCAACTTTGGGGTAAATTGCAAACTAAACCCCTTGCTTTTTTGTATTTATTTAATAGTCCTATAAATACATTGTGCAGTGTAAAAAAAGTGGATATTTTGCACAGAGACCCATATCTTTATTGTAAATTACAAATGGGTCCAATCCAGCTCAGCTTACGGTGTCGTCCACGTGACATGGGAAAATTTGAATTATACCCTTGCAGGTTTTTGAATTTATATTTAGTCCACAAAAAATAATATACATTATTTATTTCTGAAAGAATTACATATGTGCCCCTGACTTTATATAATTGCAAATGTACCCCTCCTAGTTCATGTATTTTTGGTGCTTGCATTTCATTTATAAAAATAGCACACGTGCTCTAAAAATTATGCAAAAATAGGGTTAGATTCTTGCTAACATGTTTTCCACGTATTTTTTTACTTTGACATTTTTGGCATTTTAACTATTTATTAAAATTCAAATGACCACATTTTTATCCCTATTTAATTTGAAAAAGACCAAAAAATGTAAAAATCCCTTTAAAATTTACCTAAAAATATATGTTATTTATTATTGTATTTTATAAATCCAGATAAAAAACCAAAAAATAGGAAAAAAGAAAAACCGTAAAAATTTAAAAGACAAAATCCAATGAAAATATTAAAAATCCCCAAAATACTTCTTTTTATCTATGAATTCTCTCTATATTATTATTATCTATTAAATAAAATCAATATGAAGAATTTTGGACCTTACTTGCCATTTTTTTAATCTTTAATACAATTATATCTATTTATTTAATCCCTGATTTGAGATAATTTTTAATTTAAAAATACATAAAAATGTGCAAAAAGTCTGGAAAAATCGAAAAAAAGTTTAAAAAATATATAAAATCTGAAATCATTTTATTTCCTGTAATTTGATTATTTTTAATAGTAATTTATAACTACGCAACCCTAAAATATATATATATATCCTTATATATTCTTATATTACATATAAAAATAAAAAAAATAAAAATCAGAAAAAAAGAAAATTAAAAGTATAAAATTATAAATAATTAAAAATATAGAAATTAAAATTCATAAAAAAATATAAAATAAAAAACTCACACATAAATAGAATAAAAAGACAAGAGAAAAGAAAATGTTTTGAGCATTATAGCCGAATCTACTATTTGCTCCATGAGTTCGACCTATACATATGCTTACACACTATACACCTTTTTTGTAGAGTTATAATAAATTTTAACACCACATTTTTGCTTTTTCATTGATTAATTCATATTACGGGTTAAATGTTGATTGACTTGGGTTTCTTGAGCGGTCATTGCATCAACTGCAGTCTTGCTTTGTGCGACTGTGCTACCCTCGAAAGATGCTGGATGATCAAAATGATGTTCGGCAAATCCCAACTTCCTCCTCCACATGTGTTTGAGATGTTGAGAGTCGGGGAAGGTCACTAGAGCACATGCGATCAAGACGAAGTCATTATCTCTCTGAATATTACCCTAGAGCACCATGGTGACCTATGGTTTTCGGAGACGAAGTTTGGCAACTTATTTCCCATGAACATCTGATCATTAAAGTACGCTATCTACCTGTAGGTGTTAATTCCAAAGCCTAGCAACTGGCGAGGCTATCTAAATCAGGATGGAGATGAACGGAGGGCTTGGTTGCGTAGAAGGGAAAAAAAGCCCCAGGTGGGTTCCTAACCTTTGTAAGGTTTTGAATGAAGTGAGGTGGAGGATGTGATGGGGGTACGGAAGAGAAGTGGTGAGATGTACACGAAGAGGATCAAATAGCGGCTGTGTTATTTTGATGTAGAAATCATAATACGGATATGGAGGATTGCATGATAGAAAATGGAGAAACAAAAATGAAATGAAGACAAGAAAAATACATGAAGATAACCCAAGGAAGAAGACGATGCACAAGTATGCACTAGAAAATGGAACAGACCTGGAGGTTAGAGTTAATAAAACTCCGATCTTTGATTGGCGGGCTAGAGGTCACCGGCTCGAAGCTAGAGCAGCTAGAAGGATGCAACATGAGAAGGATTCTCATGGATCTTGTTGGAGAAGATATCAGTCATTGCACTAAAGTTCACTCTCTTGTTGTCACTCAAGGAGGACTTGGGATCAGGTACAACTCATAGAATGGCAGATAATTGAAGCAGTTGCTAGAGAAGAGGTTTTGATTGAGGAGAAGATGGTGGCTGCACAATTTCAGGGCTGCAGTTTCAACCACTAACCATAAGATCATGTGAGAAGATGATTAGGAATGGAGGTTAGGTGAAAGTAACAGATGACAAGGTAAGAGAATGGTGAAGAGAGTTGGAAGATAAGTTGTCGGATGTTGGCGGAAGAATTGGTTGAAGACCGTGCTTCATGAAGAGATGCGACTATTGGGATGTATGACTACAGGTTGACAATGACCTCCTTGCCATTGGATATGATGATCCAACGATCTGGAGTGTGGCAGAATGTAAAGAAGAGGCGTGACCACATGGTGCGCTGAAATGGCACCACATGGACCAATGAGAAATAAAAGAAATGCCAAAAAAAGGTAGAAAATAGAAAAGGAAAAAGGAAAATAAATTAAAAAAATAGAAAACATGAAAGTTGTATATCTTGATACATGTACATCCTGCATACTGGAAGACTCAGAATAAACCTGGAGTATAAGATCAATTTTACATTGTCTACTTCAAGCATTTATCATTAAGTTTCACATTCGATCATTGGGAGTTGGTATCGATCATATACTTTCCAAAAGCATATATCATACCCATGTGTTGATCATATACTTTCCAAAAATATATATCAAACCTACAAATTCAGTCAAGCTTCCAAAGAGAGACGACCATGCACGGAATTTGATTTTTCCCAATATCTCATGAGTGAGCTCATGTCTTCCGGTTCAGTAATGAACCTGTATGATCCCTTTGAGAGATCGTATTACTCATATGCCTTTATATGCACACCAGCGCACCTGTGCATAGACCTTGATTAGGTCATCAACCTATTGGTCTGCCGAGGAGAGATGGGGGCAAACAACTAGATCTGTGCCGGGTTCGGGCTCATGTTCGGGACTATATTCAGGCCAAGATTTAGGCCTTAACTCGAGCTGGCCCATGGATTTCGTGCTCAGGCCCGAGCTAGCCCTAACCCGTCCCGAGAAGAGGATCGGGCCAAAAAACAAGGCCAGGCCCGCCCATTTACGATATTGTTAGGGATGAGCAAAATATCCGGCCGGTCTGACCCAACCTGATGCCCAGCCCAACAAAGCCTGCCCTCGGCTTGAGCAGCTTCACACACAGAGTTTCATGCGCACATGGTGACGCGGGGGGGGGGGGGGGGGGGCAGGGTGCAGCGGCGCAAGGGGAGGGGGGAGAGCCTCCTATAGTCTCTGCCTGCCCAGGCCTCCACCCTGACCCCCTCCCCCCGTGCACATCCCCTATACTTAGGACAAAGTACGTTCTATGTATAGAACACTAATAAAAAGGGGTCGTCGGGAGGCAAGAAGATGCCGTTGGGGGGGGGGGGCTCACGATCGAGGTTGAAGCGGCCCCTCCCCCGCCTCCTCTGCTTTCCCCATTCTGCCTGTCGGCCCCTCCCATGCCCATTGGCCCTCCCATGCCCATTGCCCACAGCCCGCTCCCCGTGGAGAGGCGGTCGAAAGGGGGCTCTCAAGAGCTACTCGGTGGGTGGGACAATTTTCATGTAGAACTCAAAGAAAAATAAAATCATCTAAATTATTTTGTAAGTAATTAGGAGTAATAAAGTACTAAATTTTATTTTGTTTCTTATTTTTTGGATATTTATTTTATAAATTAAGTTAAATTAATTATGTATATTATCATACTATTTTTTGTTGAATTTTTAATAGATAATAACACATAAAATAATATCACAATAATGTATATATTGATATACAATAATTATAGGTAATTATTCACAACACAATGTTAATTAATCCATGTTATTTATTAGTGCTTTTATTAATTTTCTTAAGCAAGGGAGATAAAACAAAGAGATAATGTAGATGAATCTGGGATTCATCACCCCCTGTACTTAAACTTAGCTCATCCTCGAGCTAATAATTAAAGAATCATCCAGACATATAAATTAATTAGCGAATTCCCTAACATGTGCTTGTGAATAGACAATGCTTAAGAACATCAAAACACTTGGACTTAGAGATCCTAAAACTCTACGCTCGACATGTCCTAATGAAAAGGAATTCAACTTCTCTAATCATCAGACTCTCAATTTATACATATAGTAGAAGGTATGACTTAATGTGGTGACTGCATTCATGAGAGTAGAGTCAAGGTGTCACCTATAGTTTTAATGCAAGAGATCCTCCTAAGGATCCAATCCTCAACACTAGGGATTAAATCTAGGCTTTCTTTAATCCATTGTCTCTTTAGTCTCGAGAATTCAAATTGTGGATGATAGGTCAGATAATAGAGGAAATAGGATGGTGTCATTTCTTTTCTCCCTCTCATTGGAACAAGGTATCTAAGTGCCACATTAACTCAACATGGTATTTTTGCTGTTAATCAGTGTATCCGTCAAAAGAAGTTGAGCCATATGTACTTGTTTTCCTGGGAGGATACCAGGGTGCGTCGTATTCAAGTATCTAATATACTTGCACACATAGTTATAATGCTTAAAATTTTAGAGCCCTTTTTGGAGTACTAGCCTGACTCATAAAAGCCTAGTATTTTGGTCCAACTAGACACCTAAAGGTTGGGAGTGCTCACCTTTGGCGTAAGCTCATATGATTGTAACTTTGTAATCTTTTAGCTTTTCTTTTCATCAACATTTCTTTTTTTTTTACTTTTCTTTTTGGCTAGCTCCACCACTTTTACCAAGTATTAGCGTACACTGATAAGAAAATTAATTTAATGGTATCATACCCTGTCACTTAGGTTTTTTAAGAGATTAGTATGTGAACTATGTCCCATACTGGCTAAGATGCTAACACTCAAGTTTAATGAAGCCTTCATTAATCTTATCCCATCATCGAATATCATAAAATCGGGTCCAAACTTAAAATATCAAATCCTAGTTCCTCAAGCGAAACCTCAACTCATCTCAATCATGAATGTAGTCGTGTAAGTGAGTAAAGGACATTTTCTTTAACGAGGAGATAAAACATGCAATATAGCACACAAATCGTTCTAAGGTTAGTTGAATTTTTAAGTCTAAGACTCTAATGATTAAGATAGGTTAACTCCAAGTCCTTAGACCTAATAAACCAAGTGTTAAAGATATCAATAAGCCTTGAGTTTAAAGTGAAAATGTCAAGAAAAATCATAAAATCGATAAGTTAATTATTTACGGAAATTTTTGAAGAAGTTTTTATTAACAAGAATTAGAGAACAGGTACCCTTAAAGAACAAGAACATAAAACAACAGACACTTAGAAGACATTAAAATGATACCCAAACACTTAACAAACTTCATACTCTCATAGATCAATCTTGAATCTTTGGGGTGTAAAATTACAGGTTGCCTTATATTTAACTTATTTCTTCCTCACAGAGTGAAACTCAGTCTAGGAATAAGAATAAACATTAATGACTTGGAAAATGAATCGCTCGGAATGATGTCATTCTTCCTCAAATATAATATCCATATCCACATAGCAAGATCTAAACGTCGTCAAAATAGAGGGAAGGCAATCCAACCCTTGGTTACTGCAACAAACTTCTGGGTTTTCCTTAAAGGAGAAAAACTAGACACAATAGGTAAACCTAACTTACAAGTAAGGAGACATTCAGATGATTGAATATCCTCAAGAAAATGTGTAGTTTCTTTCATATTTAACTCTTCTGATAAATTATCATCTTCCTCAAGCGGCATCACTCTCTTCAAAGAACTCTTTATCGGCTTGATTTTCCACAATGTAGAGTTTATATCTAGACTCTCTACCATGATTGACTCTGTAAAGAACTAGGTGTAGGAAACCTTTTATAGCCTAGGAATCCGACAATACAAATCTAACCGTTATCCCGTAAGCATTGTTCGGACACTAAGACTACTCTTGGAAAACTAAAGTAAGTTTGGATTTTAAAAATTTCTTCTTCTTCTTCTTATTATTTATTTAATAAAATAATATTTATAAATATATACAAAAATAATGAGTATATAGTCAAAACAAGAACTGTACCCATTTGAAAATAATTTGTAAAACATTTTACAAATAAATTAAAATATATATAAAATTTCCAAACATTTTACAAACTATTTTTACAAAATGTTTTCAAATCCCCGTGTACATAGCCAAATATATATATATATATATATAATATGTGAAAGTATGAGCTATGATGGAAAGTATATATGAAATATATGCAGACATCCCCCTATACTTAGCTTGTTCTTTATTCTCACGGTACAAAGTGGAATGAAAGGCATAGCTCGTACTAAGCATAAAATGGATAGAGAAAACCAGAGATAAGACAACATGTTAGACCCCCCCATATTAGCCTGTGAATAGCCTAAGTGTAGGACAAGAAGACAGAAATATGGGTTAAAAAATAGGTTTCAAAGAATAACAGGGGTTCAGTCCCCCCTGTACTTAGCCTGAACATAGGCTAAGAATAAATAGTGAATAAATGATGAAGGAACTGAGGAGAAGTTGGGATTCCCGTCCATACTTAGGCTCTCACACTCCTGAGTTAGGATTAAGAAAAATATAAAATAAAAATTCACACCAACAAAGGAATACAATCAGAGTAAATAAAAGAATAGATGAATCTAAGATAATGAATCTATTTGATATGGATCTTCAGCTACAACTTCATGATGTAACTGAAATATTTGCAAATGACTCAATCAGCATGAAGTCAATCACTTCAACTGAAGTCAGACATTCTTGGGATTCGATAAAATATATCAACTGTCCATCGACAAAGAATAAAGGTGCACCATCTGTGAGATCAGATATATCTACACTATCATTTCCATGCACTTCCTTAACTATATAAGGACCAGTCCATTTAGACTTAAGTTTCCAGTGGAAGATCTTTAACTTTGCATTGAACATCCAAACCGTATGTCCAGGGACAAAGTTCTTGCATCTAATATGTAAATCATGCCACTCTTAATTTCGTCCTTATAGATCATGTTATTGTCATATGGTCGGTTGCAGATCTCCACAAGCTCATTGAGGTTTAGGTCTCTTCACAACTTTCCTAAGTGACAACTCCACTTAATATTTTTGATTGCCCACTCAGATTTGTTAATCAATTCAGTAGGCAAATGACATGGATTTTCATATATCATTCTAAAAGGTGAAGTGCCCAAAGGGGTCTTGTTTTCAATTCTATAGGCCCACAAAACTTGGTCCAACAATTGGGACCAATTGTTCTTATCATGAAAGACTAGCTTATAAAGAATACTATTCACCTTCCTATCGTAAACATCTGCCATGCCATTTCATTAATGGTGGTATGGACTAGTTACTAAGAATATCACTAACAATCATTAACAATTAACCTCAATTAATTATCATTTTGTTTTAAATAATTTACACTAATGATTGGGTAAAATAAATCCTATATTGTGGTTTCATTTTATGTGTTTTCTATTTAGTAAAATCTGAAAAAAACTTAATTTATAAATTAAAAATCCAAAAAATAAATAATAATAACAAAGAAAAAATAATTAATTTTAATACCTTTAAATTACTTACAAAAATATTTTCTATATACATATGACTTTATATCTCTTTGAGTTCTACTTGAAAGTTAAAGATCTCATTAAGATCTACAACTTTCATGTTGCTAACTTTTTCTAACTCGACTTCCTTCTATTTCTTTTCAATTTTATTCTAATTTCCCTTTTTCATATTTTTTCACTGGGCCACGTGGCACCATCTCAATACACCACATGACCAGCTCCTTGTTCTCCGCTACCTCTTTTTCCTGCCATTGGATCAGCTATGATCGGTTGATCTCAGTCATTCATTCCCGCTCGATCCCTGGCTGTTTGATAATTTCAATCAAGAGCATCTCCATCCTTCATCTACACCCAAAGTAGGGCCATTGGATCTCAATCTAATGACCCTTTCACAATCTCCTACCTTGAACCTCTTCAAGCCCCTCTTCTTCCAACTATTCAACCACCTAACTTCAACCTATTTTCTCAACCACCTCCAACAAACTCCCACATTGATTCAACCACCATTTCTTCCTCTAACATTCCTAATCCACGCTAACTCCCTAAATCATACTAACCCTAACTCCATCGCTGGTTAGCAATGGTTGAAAACTACCATTCGCAATCGCCTCGGGTAACCTACTCCACCTCAAATACTCCTCCGTCATTATATGCAACCGCTATCCGCCACTTCGTAACTTTAACCCCCAAGCATCCATCCACCTCTAGTGATAGTGAGAGGTGGAGATAAAGACAAAATGATGGAGAATAGGTCTGATGACATCCAAGATGAACCACCTTGTTACAACCATTGTTGTGGTTATTTGAGCTTAGTTCTGTGGACCATAATTTGAAGTAATAATCAACAAAGCTATCAAGCTCCGTTTCATGCTTCATTCTGCCATCAATTTCATCTTCTTCCTTAGTTCCATTCAAAATGAGTATTCCTTTTTACTTCTCTTTATTTTCACTAATTTATTGCTCGACCATTTCGTTACCTTTCTATCATTTGAAGTAATATGTATCTCAACCTTTAATCCATCCTTCGCATGTTACCTTTCTGTAAACTTCTCTGCTTCTCAATGATCGATTCTGCTTTGTTCCTTCACCAGCCTTGCAAAGGTCGGTGGGCCACCTGGGCTTACTTCTTCTGCCAATTCAGCCCTTTGATTTCACCCCATTTCGAAAAAAAATCATCATATATACTTTGGTTTTTGGTCTAACCTTTGCATGTACTTCAATGGTCAGAATATCCAAAGAGTTCCATCTTCATCCTTAGCTCTTGGCACCAACATCTTTGTAGGGTTTTGCGGAGGCTTCCCTGACATTCATGAGCTGCAGGAGAGGACAAAGGAGTAGAGGGGAGTTCGTCAGAGCTCTGCCCATATACAATCTCTAAGGAGGAAGGGGAATAACATGCTTAGCAGTTACTATCGGATCAAGCCATTTTAATCGAGATCCACATATCCTCACGGGGCGACATTTCATACCTCAGGTTTGGAGCACCAAATCCACAGTTGAAGCATCCACGTCAACACATGATCTAATCCTACATCGAAATCGAGTCTCGCGCTGACCCTGAAGTGCACATGTAAAACACGTGTTATTGGGTAAATTGCATGATAACCCTCAAAGATTTTCGAAATTGTAAATAATCCCCTATCGAGGGTAAATTGCATATTTGTCCAGGTGATTTTAGTTATTTGCGATTTAGTCCGATTAGATTTGTTTGTAATGAATTAATGTTGGTTTTGATTACATTTGTGCCACTACCTTATTCCTTGAATATCTTGTAAACTATAAACCCTATATTAAGGAAAGTAATGTCATTTGAAAGCTCTCTTTGTGCTCTTCAATTTAGTGTATTTGCTTCTGTATTTTAATTCATCATTCTCACTTCATTATTTAAAGAGCCTAGTTTTACTATTAATCCTATATTTGCCTAAAAGTTAAATCACGCTTTGTTCAATGGCAGTTAGATCACCTTGTTTGTTCATTAATTTATTAATTATCTTCTCAAGATATTTAATTGCTTGATCATGAATATATTTTGGCGTTGTATATTTATTCTATTTTCCATTACATCGTTATTTTCAGATAATATAAGTTGCATAAAATGATTTTAAAAATTGCATGCATTATGTTTATTGCATCATGCATAAACTAGATAGCCTACAAATCACATAAATAGATAATTGATACTTTAATCAAATTAAATTTTTTTGTGTGTCCCTTTGTTCGACCCTAGACTTTCCCAGGTATAAATTAAAGCGAAGCCACTCTTCACAGATATTCTTCTTGGTTCTATTTGATCCCTATTTGGCCATATTACAATGAGTGATAATTAACATTGCCTTTTATCCGATCTTCATCTGATGTGAGGGAATGCATTAATGAATAAGATCAAGGATCCTTTAGGGCTCCATGATGTTGAAAAAGGGTTTCTAAGTGCTGCGTCGATTCGATTATTGGACATGCGAGACCACGACGAGCCATTATGCAATAATTATTATTGCAAATATCATTCCCTAATCTGAAATGAATAATAACTAATTTGCATAATAGGTCCCTTAGTACAATCAGGGTTATGTACCGTGGCCATCTTAATGATCATATAGCTATTGATTCAATTATAGAATCATAGAGGCTGGTGCTTGGATGCATATCTAAAGAGGTAGATTGAGGACTCATCAAGTACCGTCAAATGATTATTAAGAGATGATCTCCATTCGGAGAAGGAGATGGTAATCCTTTCTCTGAAGGCGGATATCTAACCGACCTCTTGTTGTATGTCCTCTGCATAAGATTAGAGATTTGGAGGTGTTCGATAAGTTAGGTCAAAGAGTTGACTTAATGAGATCGAAATAACCAAATTCCTATGTTGTATGCTGTCACGATATAGGCACACATCCTCTGACAAAGACAGATGTGTTACTATATGTCTGAGTATGTACATTTGGCAGACTAATAGGTTGATGACCTAACCAAGGTCTACACACCGGTGCACTGGTATACATGCAAGGGCATATGAGTAATACGATCTCTCAAAGGGATCATACATGTTCATTTACTGAATAGGAAAACATGAGCTCACTCATATGACATTGGGAAGAATCAAATTCCGTGGATGGTCGTCTCGCTTTGGAAGCTTGATTGAATTTATAGGTTTGATATATTCTTTTGGAATGTATATGATCAACACCTGGGTATGATATATGCTTTAGGAAAGTAAATGATCGATACCAATTCCCAATAGTCGAATGAGAAACTTAATGATAAAACTCTGAAGTAGACAATGTAAAATTGATCTAATACTTCGGGTTTAATCTAGGTCTTCTAGTATGTAGGATGTACATATATTAGGAATACTTGAGGGTGATGTGATCATAAATGATTGTATAACCATGAAGCTTCCGTTACTAGGGAGTGATGAAACGATTCTGGATTTTAATGACTCCTCTCAGTAGAAAAGTAATTTGATCTTAGTCCAAATGTTGGACATTGATCTGAATGTGATTTGGATATAATGAGAAGATTAGATTTGCGGTCTTGATTTAATCAAGCATCTATGAGAGGTCTACAAGATCCGGATTTGAGATGTGATCGTAATATCCTAGTAACTATACATAGAACAATACAATCGCCCTGTCCTTATCTCTAACTATTCGCGGAGAAAGTGCATTATCCTAGAATGAGTTCATGGATAATATCATTGATGATATATGTATCTGAGCATTGAGAAATGTATAATTAAATGTGATTTAATTATCATGAATAATATGAATAAGATTCATATTATATTGAGAGTTATCTAAGATAATTAAATTTGATTTGATTAGCAAAGATGTAAATAATGTGAATGTGACTCATATTATTTGGGCACGTGAGAATAGAGATCCAAGATGACTAAATGTGATTTAATTACCATGGATATTTAACAATGTGAATCGCATTGTCCAAATCAATCATATATATTATAAATGTGATCTATAATATATAAGAGAGAGCTATTTGTAATTTACATTTGTTAATTAAATGTTCATGTGAATTGGATTCACATTGGACAATTAATTGAAAATGTAATGTATATTTTATTTTAGGTTGTGAATGTGATTCACAATTTTCCAATGGCAAGATTGCAATATTCACAAAATAATTATGAATTATTTTAATAGAATAATTTACAGCAAGTGTTGTTGTAAATCTTGAAAATCTCAATGGAATAATATAATCTCATGAGATTACATGAGACTGCCACCAACTACCATATTATGGAAGGAGGCAATCTTCATTCCAGAATCTCCATGCTCGATTAATTTAATTTGGGATTAATTTGTATTGATTTTTCAATATATATTTATTCTAAATTAAATTAATTTTTTTGTGTTTTTACAACAAAATCTTGTCCATTGAAAGAAACAAAAATCAGTCTCATCCATTGGATTTATGTGCACATGCATTGGGATTCATGGACTCCCAAAATACTATATAAAAAGAGGCACCCCTTGTTCTTAAAAGGTACACAAAAATTGTGAACATCTCTCTCTCTCTCATTCTTTGCACTCCATCTCTCTCTCTTTCTCATTGTGGCTGTCCTCCATGGAGCCATTGAGAAAGTCTCCATTGCCGCAGCATCGTCATTATGATGTCAGATTGTTTGCTCGTGGATCTCCGTCTCCTTAGGTGCGCCTAGCTCATGAAGAAGACGTCGTATCTCATGTGACTAGATCAGGAGATTTGTTGCTAGGATCATCAACAAGGATTGCGAGGAGCACGCGTTTCATCAATGCGCTCGCAAGCATCTCCTCCATCGGATCGGACTTGAGACAAGAGGTCTCTTCATTTAGAGACTCGATCGTAACCACGCTTCAGTAGGTAACCATAATACTTGTTTGTGGTTTAGATGGAATGAACCGAGAAGAGTTCTTGGATCATGTGGTTTAATAGCATGTAATTTTTTAAATTCCGCTGCCTCGAGCAACTAGTGCGACTAGTCGCTCCCGATCACATACGATGCAAGTCTCACGCCTCTGTGATTCTATTAAGGATCTTTCCATATCCTTTAGTGGTATCAGAGCCATAGGTCGGAGGTTTTTGATACGATCCATAAATCTAGGATGACTTGGGCTCGTTAGGGTTTGCGAAATTTTTATCGCATTTCATTCACGCAGCCCTCTTTTGTGGATACTTTTGGTTCTATTTAAATTGTTTAAATATGAAACTATCACTTATATTATGTTACCCATTAAATAAGCAAACTATGGAATTTGAGTTTGTGTGATTTGGAAACCGATTGCTCAAGTTATGATCATTTTAGTGAGCATGTATCCACTGTTTTGGGGACTGCGAATCTTGACGTAAATAAAGAATTAATTACTGTTTTAAAACGTCTAAAAATGCATGCAAATCACTTAGGTTCTATTGTAAATCAAATTTGAAAATAATGGAAATTTATTTTTCTTTATTTGGATTTAAATTGATTGAGATATGCTAATTTTAGTAAGTGGGGGACACTGTTGGAAATTACATTCCTAATCAAGAACCTTGTGATTGTCATTTAATCTATTAGTGAAATTAATGGTCAATTTTCTGCAATAATTATTGATAAATATTTGAAAAATATTTGATGTTAATTTTTCCTTAAATGACATTGCCTTAACCAATAATTGATTAGATATGATCTAGATTACAAATTAGTTACATCATACACTTTCCAACAAACAAAGTTGATTGAATAGGATTGGGGATTTGTTTAGCAAATCTCCTTATAATATTAATATAAAAATATTTTGATTATTATTATATGGTATAACTTCGCTTGAGAAACCGATTATCATCTCAAGTACATAATGACCAATTTGGCATTATCCTAACCCGAGGTGGATATGGTGTCTAGTCGGGGAGCGTTGGGCTAACATGTTGCACCGTGTGCGGTCTGTCCCACTCCCGTCGGTACTGGCCATGACAGCGGGTAGGGAAAGGATAATGCTGGAGTGATCATGATGTATTTTTTAATTATTAAAATTTGAAATAATATGTATTTGAGATAATACCGTATTTCAAGTAAAAATAAAAAAATGTTTGTTGGATATTAATTGGATCATTAATTTAATATGATTAGATTAATTGGAATCCAATTAAAATTTAAACATTCTATTATGAATAGAGTTTGTAATGAATATGATTCATAATGATTAATTATAATTTGAACATGATAAGGAAGATAACATAAGTGATATCCATGGTCTCCCGTCAAGGCGTAGGGTTCCGTCACCAGTGATTGTATGTAGGAGACGCATGTCCGAAGTGACAGCTCCTGCATATTAGTGCATCTGGATCAGGCTCTTTGCTTCTCAAAAGAGTAAGGTCGTATGCATAGTGGCCCTAATATTGGATCCCCATATTATTGGGGTGATATTGGAATGCGCATAGCGAGTTCTAATCTTGTTGACGGTTGGTTCAATTAATGACCGATCAACGCCACCTTAGAGGTGGTGGGCCCAGGTGTTTGATGTGGCTGAAAATCGGTTTGTGGCTTTTTATAAGAAAAGGATGTCGGTGTAGAAAACCGCAAAAGGATCCTAGTCGATCAAACAAATATAAGTTTTATTAAGAAAAACCTTACACTAATTAATTAGCCAGGGAAGTGTTCCTGGGACGAACACAAGGAGGCAGAATAGGGTATTTTGAATTTTTTAAGAGAAAATATTTTTGTGATTATTTTATCTCTTCTTAAAGCGATCACGGAAAAAACTACTATTTGTATGGAATTTTTGATTTTTAATTTTTATTTGATTTTATACATTTCCAATTTTTATTTATTTTTCAAAGTGGTATTTTTCACACAATTTACCTACTATATAATAGGTGAAATATAGAAGAAATATAGATGATATTATATAGTAGGTGAAACGGTCGAGCAACGGGCTCGAAGATCACACGAAAACAAATCAAAATGGAGACAATTAGTGACGAATCAAAACACGGTGAAAACACGACAAAAATATATGAAAAATTAATGAAAAACTTGATGGAGTAGTTGCATAACTACCATAAAAAGAACTACGAAAATTATGTCAAAAATAGGTCCAAAACTCCCCTACAGGTCAGGGATATAATTGAAAGAAAAAGAAACAAAAAATACTGCAAAAAGATCCTCGGTAGGGGCTTTTTGAAACAAAAATAAGAAAGTTTACATTTAGGTCCCCGCGCGGGGATCTAAATGTAATTCTGGAATCCTTCTGGGGCTCACTTTAACTTTTGGAAGTCGGTAGGGCTTAGTATGCAACTTTCCACCGTTTCGTCTAGACGGTTGTGATTAGAATCCGAGGCACGATCTGGACCACACGTTTGAGAAATGTGTCGACAGCATGTACTCTGGTTGTTCTTGAGTGTTCTTCAGGCTCTAGACATGGCTGTCGATTGGCTCTCCTTCTCTGAATTCTCTCAGGCGAACGGCAGCAAACTAGGGCCTCCTGCGGGGCCAGAGGGGTGACACCTTCACCCCTCGAGCTCGCCTGCGGTAGAGCAACTCCTGAATTGCAAATGACGACGTGGATCGGGCGATGAAGATGGCTAATTGCTGTCCTGGAAATGGTTCTAGAGTGGATATCATTCTTTGAATTTCTTGGAAGTTTGTTGCTCGAGATGTAAGGTTGACGCTCCAGATGATATGTAAACCTGCAAATATCAAACATATGTGCTCGATTTGATAAAGAATCGGCCAAAGAATTATTATTTTTTCAAGTTTAAAAGTAGGTTCCAGAATTAAGGGGAATGGTAGATGGAAAAATGTGACATAAAATGGGGAGTGATTCGAATGGACTTGAGTCATCCTTAAGATATGGCATTTAAGATTGGTGATTAATGGATCTATTGATTGATTAACTCGACTAATCAGGGCACAGAGATTGAGGGATAAAATGATAAAAATGGATGTGTAGATCTGTAAAAGAAGAGGTGTATTACCTCGGATGGTTGCTGCGACGGTCGATCTTCACCGGAGCTGGACGTGCGCAAGGCGGCGATGCAAGGCGGGGCTATCGCCTTGGAACTCCTCCCTGAAGGTCCTTCCACGTGGGCACCATAGCTTGGAGCTGTCACCTCCTGGACGAGCGGAGCGAGGCGAGGAAGATTGGGCTTCGGCCATTGGCTGCCTGGGCTTCAGGTGGTTATGAGTGAGTTAGTTGCGAACTGACAACTTTGGGGGTATATATAGGTAGATGTCGTGATCCCCAAGTTAGATATAAGGGTGGACAAAATTCATGGTAGTTAGGAGAGTGTATCCAAGGGTTTAGATCGTCGGAAGAGGTTATGAGGCGTGCTAGAAAAATAGGTGAAGAAGGCTGGTCAGAACAGAAAGTCTAACGACTTCTTGAAGAAGATGAACCAGGTGCTGACACGTGTCAGCACCAGGTTGGCCAGATGTGCAAAATTACTTATAAATTCAATATTAAATAGTAAGTAACCTTATTTTAAATATGTATAAAAAAAGAAATGAAGATAATTAAATTATCTAATTTATGGAATAATTACTTTTTAATAATTATAAATATTATTCGAGATATAAATATTATATTAATAAATAAGTATAAAAAATAGGTTTTGGGTTTTTAATTTAAAAAAAATAAATATTAGTTTTATATGTTTTTAATTATTAAAATAATAAATAAGGGTTGTGTGAATTTTTAGGGATTTTAATAAATTAATTTACATATATTAATAAATATAGGTATAAGTTATGTAGTTCATTTTTACCTATAATTTAGGGTTATGGATTTTATTAAAATAATAAATAAGCTCCAAAAATTCTGAAATAAATTCGGGTTAAAGTACAAGATCATGAAAATAATTAGAAATTATAAAATTCATAAAAATGTAAATAATATGTTCTACATAAAATAAATAGCCAGAAACCCCGTTGTCATTTGGTCCCAAAATCGACTTTTTGCAAACGGGATCTGAATTTAATGAAACCATTCTATTAATTAGAGAATATTATTTTATGAACTTTAAAGTTGAGTAGAGTGAAATTGGAGTTCGTATGAAGAAGTTATGATGTTCGGAAGTTGTGATTTTGACAATTTAAAAGCTGGATTTCTTGGCATATATATAGGGTAATGTTTTTAACTTATTTTTATTTTTTTATATACATTTTTAGAAATAATTAGGAAATAAGTTTGGTGAAAATATGTACATATGAATTAATTAAAAATCACTGAAGTTTTGTATTTATTCGATAAATAGTGAGAAGTATATGAAATGTGTCTTAATTTATTTTTATGATTTTTTTTCCTTATCTTCCTCTACTTATTGGTTTGTCGACCAATCCTTGCTGACTTGGTCTCGGGGGTTAGTTTATAAATATACCTTACAGTTATATTTATATTTACAAGTCATATTGTACATATATACATATCTTCAATCTGCCTTATTTTCTTTTCTTTGTTCTTTATTTATTTACATGATTTTGATGCTTAAAAGAGATTATTTATTCATGAATGAATTCTGAATAAAAAGATGGTAATTAAGGAATATTTACATGTATTTGTTAAGGGTTTAAGACAAAATACGACAGAAAAGTTAATGAATCATAGATTCATAAACCCCCTACACTTAAACTTTGCTAGTCCCTTAGCAAACACTTATTTGAAAAGTAAGTGAAAAAGAAAGAAAGTTAGAATGAATTTGTTTTGCTAAACCAATTCATGAGAACAGACAAAGGACCGAGCTCGATCGGGCCAGAAACAAGCATTTTGTCAGAGCCTTAACTAGGATTAGGATTTTATCCTCAACAGTCCTCAAGTTCCACAAATTCTTATTCAAGATCACTTCATCAACTAGTTCATACTCACTTATTCATATCGCAAACTATATCATCCTTGAAGTCAATTTGTACAGTGTGTGAATTGATTTAGCTCTTCCTGCTTAGAGAAACGAAGAAACCGTTCATCCCGTCTATACACTTCTATTGCTTCCTCATCCAGCTACTCTTTCCTCGGGGAGGGAGGTATTCCCTTCTGAGGTCAGTTCGTGCTATGTCCACAATCGAGTATAGAGAGAAAGTAGAAGAATGAGAAAAGAAGTGGAGTGCGACCAGTGTAGACGCATCTCCTTGTGAAGCTCAATCGGTGTAGCTAAGTCTCCACTAAGATGTGCATGCATTTTTGGTGGAAGCTTGGACCATTGTGGTCGTATTTAGTGGCTTCTTCTTTGATTTGACTTTGTAATTTGCTTGCACTGCATTCATCTTCTTGTGCCTCGACGGATATAGCATCTTTTTATTCCGTCACTTTTTGAGGTCTTAGTAAAATTGTGTCAGTTGATCCTTCCCACATCCGAAGCAACTATCGCAACCCCAATCTCTCCCGTCTTTAGACGTCAATGCTACAAAAATAAGGATAGAAACGCACTACCAAAATGTAATGTTCTTCGTACCTCCATGCGAGTCGAGCTAAATGCAGAGTGTGTGTGTTCAAAATTGGTTCACTGGTGTAGAGTTGTACGGATGACACCAAATGGTCTACTTAAGCACGTATGGCTTGATTTCCCGAACATGGTCTTATGGAACCCAAAGATTTTAAGTCAAAAGACCTGAAGAGTCTAAATTCCAGATCCTAACTAAGCTCCTTACAACGAAAGTTAAAGGCCGTAATCAAGCTCCATCCTTTAGACTAGACTCAATCCTTTGTTCCAGAAATCAAACTTATTCTTAAAATTGCGAATGCAAATGCAACCATGTTTTTGTGAAGTATATTTTTTGAATTTTACTCATTTT
Organism: Ottelia alismoides; assembly: GCA_037367405.1. Taxonomy (NCBI): domain Eukaryota; kingdom Viridiplantae; phylum Streptophyta; class Magnoliopsida; order Alismatales; family Hydrocharitaceae; genus Ottelia; species Ottelia alismoides. Next base: position 940,977 of record JAZKJV010002336.1, on the reverse strand, counting down.
TATGGATTTTAAGGCTTTTGTAATTTTTATGACTTTTAGGACTGTAATTTTTTATGGATTTCCTGATTTTTAAAAAGAAGTTTTTGTACATGAATTTTACAAGATATATTTTATTTGAGTTAAATATCAAATGTATTTTACAGATTTTATCTACAAAGAATTTTACAAAGATTAAATGATTTTTACACATGTTTGAATAAATAGGATTTTAAATAAGTATTATACAATTTTTAAATACAAATTTTAAATTCAGATTTTAATTACAGATTTTAAATACAAGTTTTAGACATATTTTACTTATTTACATGGATTTTATAAGTAATATATAAATATATAAATGGATTTTAAATTAACCCTTACACAATTTTTATGGATTTTATAGATATAGAAAATACATAAAAGTACGAGTTATGGACAAAAGTATATATACAATATATACACACCCCCAATACTTAGCTTGTGCTATGTCCTCATAGCGTCAAAAGAGAAAAAGGAGGACATAACTCGTGCTAAGTAAAAGTGGGTGAAAAAGAATAGAGAGTACAAGTCAGTCAACCCCACTTTACTTACGATCAGGTCATCGTAAGTATACTGGAAGAGCAAAAATGAGGTGACTGAGTAAAACGAATATACAACGAAGGGACAAAAGAAATAAAGAAAATGAAATCATCATCATCTCTCGGTCCCCCCTATACTTAGGATAAGGAATCCTAAGTATAGAAAAGAGTGTAGCCAAAAATCGGAGACCAGTGATTTGTGAAAAAGAAAGGATATACAAAAGAATCGAATTAAAATATAAAACGTCAATCAACGAACAATCGGTCCCCCCCTATAGTTAGGATCTGTATCCTAAGCATAGAAGACGAGCAAAAATGGGGACGATTGTGGTCTATGAAGAATATACAAGTGTTGCAGATCTCCAGAAATCGAATGGCTCAAAAGCAGTTGTACAGGATGAGATGAAGAGAAAGAATGATCATGATTCCTGTACAAATAGATCACTTCAACCAAGATCATACTGAATTTTCTGCTTTTTATGTGCGTACTGATCGTTGGCTGAAAAAGTAGAGCCTCCACCGTAAGTGAACTCTGTATATGGCAAAGCTCTCTTTTATGAAATATGCATCTTTGGAGTCGGACTATGAAAGGTGTCTATATGAGTAAGCATCACACCATCCGACTCTCTACGCTGAATAGACTATATAATCTGTGAAATGTAATCAATCAACTCTTGTGCTGTAATATGTGTACTTTCAATCTGTGGCACTTAGATGTCTACTGCAAGTGACTGCTCATCTGAATCTGATACGAAATCTGTCTTTGTATGTGAACAAACAAGTGAAGAACTAGGTATTAGGTGATCTACCCTGTCCTCGTGTAGGATATCGTGGGTATAAAAATAAACGCTCTCAAGATCAGGAAATTGTGTCTCATCTATGTGCTGGCAATCTTCTGCAAGACCGGTGTCCTCTAAAGTAAATGAAATACTGATCTAGGACTGCTACATTCTCTATGTATCTCAATGTGTATCTCTCCATTGTCTGTGCAGAATAATACTCTCTCACCATCATAATCAAAGAGTGCTCTTGTTGTCTGCAAAAAGAGCCTCCCAAAAATGATTGGAGCAAGGTGTAACTATGCAGGGCATGTCATGTCTAGGAAAGTAAAGTCCATTGGAAACCGCAAGCCCTGAACGGTCACGATAATGTTCCTCAGCACACCTCTAGGTCTCATCACAGATGGATCCACAAACTAAAGTATTGCTCGTGATTTGTAGAGAGAACCTAACATGAGTTTATCAAGCAAAGAAAATGGTATCAAATTGATCGAGGAACCTTTATCTAAGAGAGTATGATGAAATGTAGCGTCTTCAATATGACAAGTGACATAATGAATTCTAGAATCTTTTTTCTTCTTGGGTACATTGTTCCGAATCACACACGAAGTTTCCTTGGTCAATATATGCTTCTCAACTCGTGATCTCTTTTTCCTACGACTAGTACATTTGTTCCTCAACTGATTCTTGAGTGTAGGAAAATGATCCAAGGCATTGTGAAGTGGAATCTTCAAAAAGATGTGATCTTTTAGTAAACGCTCGGTATCTGGAGTTACAACATTCTTTTTGTTATTTTTCTTTCCTTTTCGAAATAGTACATCGGGAAAAGAAACAATGTCAGAGATCAAAAAATCGGAATTTTTATTGATATTGGAATAAGCTTGTACATCGAGAGTTTTAGAATTATGTACAAACAAATATGTTTTTCTCGGGAGTATCTGCATGGTCTGGCATGATGTCATCGTTTGATTCGCCAGTGTCCATGTCAACAGTATCTGCATCGCTCCCTTCTCTTGGGTCTTCAAAGTGGTCCTCATCAATGTGTTGGTACTCCTCCTCGGCATCAGAATCTTGCTGCTCATGGATTTGCTCCTGCTCCTCTAGTGCCCTCTCCTCTACTCCAGCAGGTGCTCGTGGTGATCTACCGCTCCTGATATAAATGAAGTTAGATAAAAATTCAGGAAAAGAGATCGTACCTGTAGTGTCTACCTGACTGGATGCCTCCTCTTGTTGTTCGGGTTCATCTATGGCCGGGTTGGAAGAGTGGTCTTCGGTGTGGTTAACTCGTCCAGACGACAGTTAACCTCCTCCATCTCGGTCTTATGTGCAACCTGGAGCGTACTTAGCATATCCTTGATTTGGTTTAGTTCCTGGGAATGTGAAGACATCCCAGGTTCGGTGTGGTCGCCCCGACTTGCTCCTCTCTCCTGCCTTGGCATGTATTGCTGAGAGGTGGAAGGTTGAGAGAATCTCTACGGTGTCGAGGAAGATTGCTACGGCTACTAATAAGGATATGTCTGTGAATAATGAGCAGGATACTGGTATCATTGTGGTCTCTAATAAACATTCTGGTGAGACTGCTGCTGTGTGAAATTCTGTCGATGCTGGAAATGTAGACGTCCATGCTGCAGATGACTGTACAGCTGCTGTTGATGATGGGTATACTCGGTTGTTGAATCGGAATATACAAAATCTCGTTAATCTCGAGAGTGGCTTGCGGATCAACCTCCATATCTGCAGCGTTGGTGATCTGGCCAGGATTGGCATGAGACTGATCCTCATGCCAATCAATATGCGGAGTCTCTGGCTCACTCTGTACATAGTGAATCTGACGGGTGGGTGGAGCAGGTAAGATCCTCCGTGCTGGTTGTGCGGTCGAAGAAGATTGGCTTTGCTGGTACTAAAGCTGAAGCTCTGAAACCTTCTTCGAAAGATCACTCAGCTTCTGAGGTAGAGATGAGAGCTTCTCCAACTCTCGCAACTGCTGCAAGTCCTTGACTTGCTTCTGAATGACATCCACCAATGTTAACTTCTTGCTAATAAAACCCATGTTGGTGTTTGATTCAGATTCTGAGATGTTAGCCTCCTTATGATGTTCTCGGTGATGTGGTGGTTGAGGGGCTTTTTGAAATTCCCGAGTAGAGTCAATGACTATCAAGTTCTCAGCCATCCCTTCGAAGATGGCCCAGACTGACTCGACATCCTTGTTCAAATAGCTGTCGCCACATGCGGCACTCACTAGACCCTGGATGTCCGGCTGGAGTCCTCCAAAATAATTCTGATCTAGCACCTTCATTGGTATCTCATGATGTGGGCATCTCTCCGTAAGGTCTTTGAATCTATCCCCTGCCTCATGAAAAGATTCATGCAGAAGTTGCGTAAAATTAGAGATCTCACTCCTCATTATGTTCGTCCTCCCTAGAGGAAAATATTTACACAGGAATGTGGACTTCAGATCGTCCCATATAGAAATTTCCCTTCCCAGGTGTCTCAGCCAGTAAAGTGCCTTATCGGCTAAGGCAAAGGGAAAGGCCTTGAGGCGGACAGCCTCCTGCGTAACTACTGGATAGCTAGCTATACCACAAATCATCTCAAATTGCTATAGAAATGTAAACAGCTCCTCTGTGGCATTCTTGTAGAACTTGGGAAGCAGTGATATAAACGACAGTCTCAACTCGTATGACCCTTCATTCGGTGATAGCCGAATCCAATGATGGAGCATTCTCGCGCCTGGGACATATTCTTCCCGGAAAATAGCGGGAACCACTGCAGGCAGTAATTGGTTCTCGGCCCCTGCTCACAACGCGGCTATCTCAGCCCGCAACTCATTCTGAGTTCTGAATTATTCTCGAATCTGGATGTTCATCTATTGGAGTGTGTCAAGAATCTCGGTCGTAATATCTGCGGAGTCTAGTATTCCTTCGTGATGTTCCTCACCTGGTGGACTCTCATCTACTGGTCCTTTTCCGTGAGCCATTTGCTTCAAATTGTCAGGAAAAGAAAAGCTCTTGTAAGAACTCAACGAAAATTCGGCTGGAGATGATGATGTATTGAGGCAAGGGTCTGCCTCAATATTTTGGCCAAGAGGCGAGGGAGTCTGGGTCTGACTCTCCTCGAGATCAGATGGGACCAGCTTGGGAAGAGAGTCATCCCAAGCTTGTGAAGATGTACGAACGATGGTGGACGGTTGAAAGCTCACGGAGTCTGAGTAGAAAAGCCGTCGAGACACCATCTTCGATATCAAGAGAATAATCAGGAGAGCACGATTTGCGATTCAAAGGAGAGGGAAAATACGTAAAGTCATGGTAACTCACGCCCCGAAAGCAAATAAAAAGCAAACCCTGCTTTCACCAACACAACCTGGTGAAGATGTAAGAGTTCGGTCTTTTATCTTGTCGGTTTTATGGTTGTAATTAGCAAACAAGTCTAATCGGTTATCGCAAGCTGATGTGAGCTGATAGGTGCCCTATAGTTTCTCCAAAACACTAGCCCGATTATTTACGAAAAATCACTTGCACTCAGCTAGTATGGGAGTAAGTGTGGACCATTTCCGGCTACCTGTGTTACTTGAGGACGGAGCCTTACGAAGTGTCCTTTAAACCTCCCACTCTGCTAAGTATACCGGGACCGTTTCCGGCTACCCGACCGTACCCACTGAGGAACAGTGATTAGGTGCATAGACTAAGTAGTATTTTGCGAGAAATACGAGGTTTTCGCTCTAGACCTATGGGTCGTCTCTTGCTCGAGGCACTCTGAGAAGATGTGCGGGGATTACTCTCCCAAATCAGATGAACCGTTACGTTTTTTAGGTCAGATATCTTTAGCAGTCCCGATTTTATTTTGGAGTTTTATAGTTTTTTTGAGTTTTTTCAAGCAAACATCTACTTTTTTATTTTCTTTTTATAAGAATCCTGAAATCATGCACCTAGGTTGCAATTCCTAAGACTAACTACGAAAGCACAATCAGATAGAATAAAAAACCTAAGTAAGCATCGATCGGAAAAGCCACAGAAAAACCATCGAAGCGAGAAAACCGCGGTGGGTGCCCTGATCCCTCGAATACACGATACTCTGTGAATCAGACCCCTAAAAATTGGGGAGGGGGGAAGTACAAGTCGGGAGGTCCTTAATGGACCCCTTCTACTAGGGTTCAATACAACTTCTCTCTCTTCCTCTCTCTTTTACAAGATTACACTACTTAATTTCTGCCCTCTACAGCTGACTCATAAAGAAGGAATCGGCCTCTGCTCTTTCAACTGACTCGACTTCCTAAGAAACCGGGTGATCCTGCAGGCCCTGAAAAAACTAGTTAGCGGCTAAAGAAAATCGAGAGACGAGTCGAGAAAAGCCGTAAGAAAAATCGAAGAAAAGCTACAAGAAACAGTAAGATGAGAGAAAATAAAATCACAAAATATGTAAAAAAGCACCATTTTTATGCGGCTCGAAAACCAGTTTATGGCTTTTTAGAAGAAAAGGTTGTCGGTGTAAAAAACCGCAAAAGGATCCTAGTCGATCAAACAAAGATCGATTTTATTAAGAAAACCTTACACTAATTATTTAACCGGGGAGCTGTTCCTGGTTTGAACACAAGGAGGCAGAATAGGGTATTTTGATTTTTTTAAGAGAAAATATTTTTGTGATTATTTTATCTCTTCTTAAAGCGATCATAGAAAAAACTACAATTTTTATGGAATTTTTTATTTTTAATTTTTATTTGATTTATAATTTTCCAATCTTTATTTATTTTTCAAAGTGGTATTTTTCACACAATTGACCTACTATATAATAGATGATATTATATAGTAGGTGAAACGGTCGAGCAACGGGCTCGAAGATCACACAAAAACAAATCAAAACGGAGACAATTAGCGACGAATTAAAACACGGTGAAAACACAATAAAAATATACGAAAAATTAATGAAAAACTTGTTGGAGTAGTTGTGTAACTACCCTAAAAAGAACTACGAAAAATTATGTCAAAAATAGGTCCAAAGCTCCCCTACAGACTAGGGGTATAATTGCAAGAAAAAGAAACAAAAAATACTGTAAAAAGGTCCTCGACAGGGACTGTTTTGAAATAAAAATAAGAAAGTTTACATTTAGGTCCCTGTGCAGGGACCTAAATGTAATTCTAGAATTCTTCTGGGGCGCACTTTAACTTCTGGAAGTCGATGGGGCTTAGTATGCAACTTTCCCACTGTTTCGTATAGACGGCTGTGATTAGAATCCGATACGCGATCTGGACCACACGTTTGAGACACGTGTCGACAGCCTATACTCTAGTTGTTCATGAGTGTTCTTCAGGCTCTGGACATGGTTGCTGACGGGCTCTCCTTCTCAGAATTCTCTCAAGCGAATGGCATCGAACTGGGGCCTCCTGCGGGGCCAGAGGGGTGACACCTTCACCCCTCGAGCACGCCTGCGGTAGAGCAACTCCTGAATTGGCTAATGATGGCATGGATCAGGCGATGAAGATGGCTAATTGATGTCTTCGAAATGGTTCTGGAGTGGATATCATTCTTTGAATTTCTTGGAAGTTTGTTGCTCCAGATGTAAGGTTGACGCTCCAAATGATATGTTAACCTGCAAATATCAAAGATATGTGCTCGATTCGCTCAAGAATCGGCCAAAGATATATTATTTTTGCAAGTTTAAAAGTAGGTTCCAAAATTAAGGGGAATGGTAGATGGAAAAATGTGACATAAAATGGGGAGTGATTCGAATGGACTTGAGTTGTCCTTAAGATGTGGCGTTTAAGATTGATGATTAATGGATCTACTGATGTTATTAACTCGACTAATCAGGGCACATAGATCAAGGGATAAAATGATAAAAATGGATGTGTAGATCTGTAAAAGCAGAGGTGTATTACCTCGGATGGTTGCTGCGACGGCTGATCTTCGCCGGAGCTGAACGCGCGCATGGCGGCGATGCAAGGCGGAGCTATCGCCTTGGAACTCCTCCCCGAAGGTCCTTCCATACAGGCACCGTAGCATGGAGGTGCCACCTCCTGGACGAGCGGAGCGAGGCGAGAAAGATTGGGGTTCAGCCACTGGCTGCCTGGGCTTCAGGTGGTTATGAGTGAGTTAGTTGCAAACTGCCAACTTTGGGGGTATATATAGGTAGATGTCGTGATCCCCAAGTTAGATCTAAGGGTGGCTGAAATTCTTGGTAGTTAGGAGAGTGTATCCAAGGGTTTAGATCGTCGGAAGAGGTCATGAGGCATGCTAGAAAAATAGGTGAAGAAGGCTGGTCAGAATAGAAAGTCTAACGACTTCTTGAAGAAGATGAACCAGGTGCTGACAGGTGTCAGCACCTGGTTGCCCAGATGTGCAAAATTACTTATAAATTCAATATTAAATAGTAAATCACCTTATTTTAAATAGGTATAAAAACATGAAATGAAGATAAATAAATTATCTAATTTATGGAATAATTATTTTTTAAAAATAATAAATATTATTTGAGATATAAATATTATATTAATAAATAGGTATAAATAAATAGGTTTTGGATTTTTAATTTGATAAATAAATAAATAAATAAATATTAATTTTATATTTTATATTTTATTAATTAATAGAATAACAATTAAGGGTTGAATGATTTTTTAGGGATTTTAATAAATTAATTTACATATATTAATAAATATATGTATAAGTTATCTAATTCATTTTTATCTATTATTTAGGGTTTTGGATTTTTAAAAAAAATAAATAAGCTTCAAAAATTTTGAAAAAAATTATGGTTAAATTAAAAGATCATAAAAATAATTAGAAATAATAAAATTAATAAAAATAAAAATAATGTGTTCTACATAAAATAAATAGCCTAGAAACCCCGTTGTCATTTGGTCCCAAAATCGGCTTTTTGCAAACGAACTCCGAATTTAATGAAACCACTCTATTAATTAGAGAATATTATTTTATGAACTTTAAAAGTGAGTAGAGTGAAATTGGAGTTTCTATGAAGAAGTTATGATGTTCGAAAGTTGAGATTTTGACAATTTAAAAGCTGGATTTCTTGGGGTAATATTTTTAACTTATTTTTATATTGTTATATACATTTTTAGAAATAATTAAGAAAAGAGTTTGATGGAAAATATGTACATATGAATTAATTAAAAATCATTGAAGTTTTGTATTTATTCAATAAATAGTGTGAAGTACATGAAGTGTGTCTTAATTTATTTTTATGGTTTTTTTTCCTTATCTCCCCCTACTTATTGGTTTGTCGATCAATCCATGCTTTCTTGGTCTCGGGGGTTAGGTAATAAATATACCTTGCAGTTATGTTTATATTTATAAGTCATATTTTACATATCTCCAATCTGCCTTATTTTCTTTTCCTTGTTCTTTATTTATTTACATGATTTTGATGCTTAAAAGTGAATATTTATTCATGAATGAAGTTCGAATAAAAGATGGGATTTAATGAATATTTACATGTATTTGTTAAGGGTTTTAAGACAAAATGTGACCGAAAAGTTAATGAATCATGGATTCAATAGTGTTAAAGACCGAATTGGGAATGCAAGTTGGACTTGCAAGGCAGAATGTGTTCCCGTTTCTTTTTATCCGAGTTACAGTTTCTCATATTATTGGTATTTGACAAAGATAAGGAAGGAGATCCCAGATCTTGCTTGAGATATAACGGTAAGTATATCTCTTACATTGAAAGTGATTAAGGGAATGAACTTTCAGTGTTGACAAGGCAAAACAACTTTATATAAAAATTACTAAATCGAAGTAAAATATATGCAAATTTCTTATTTTAGATAATCCTTCATTGAACCCACTTAGTGTTATACTCAATAATAACCAGTAAATTATCATGAATTGGATTCATGATTTAGATAGCGTACTTGCAATTGGACACATATTGTATGTGGTTGCGATATGCAAGTTTCCTCATAATAATGAGGAATGACAAATAAATAGACAATAGGACTACAACCCTAGGGTTTGTATGTCTTTGTAATCTTGATCTCTCATCGAATGTAATTTGGAAGTGACATGTCGATGATGATCGTAATTGTCAAATAATCCTTATAAAATCTAAGAACATGTTTTGGCATACATATGTTCTCTCAACATTTAATCGTGAATGACATGGTTCCCTGCATAATGCAGAATGGCAACTCTATACGAGATGATGTATTCAAAATGTTTGAGTACCTATATGAACCAAAAAGTCTATTAGAGTTTAGATGGATGAAGATATGATGAGTATCATCATTCTACTGTCTATACTCAAGTCATCCATGAAGCTTCATACTATTCATATTGTATGAATTGAATGAAGGATGTATAAATTTTGAAATACTCATACATTGAATTCTTTTGAGTTCAACATAGAAGATCCTTTGTCTTAAGAAATGGTTGTTTGTAGATGAAGGGAGTGCATTGGAAGCATGGGTCTAGCCCAATAGAGAAGGAAAGTCAAGGGGTGGACTATACTTCTGTAATTTCCATATGACATCCAAAGAGTTGGATGAATGCCAATACTCCAATAAGTCGATGTTATGATAGTATGACTATCTAGACTCTCTTGGATCCTTCGAGAATGACTCGGATAGTACACTGGAATAATTTATATCTACAACTCATCATTGAAACTGACTTTCTTATTTGGTAAGATCGAAGTCTGAATATTGTATCTCGTTCTTCTAATAACACTTGCTATTAGTTTCATATGTTTTAGAAGACTAGAAAATTTGATCTTAAGGTTTAATAAGTCATCCACGTGGATACTGATACAAGTGTTCCAACAATGTCTATTGGATTGATAGACATCATATTTTTAGTGGGAGAGCCCTCAGTAATGTCTCTATGACATAGATATTAGAATGCACTCATTGTTTATTTCTAAATGTTTGGAATAAACATGAATTCTGAGATAGACCTATCATAAAGAGTTATGATATATATATCTCAGAAAGTTATCTAACATTCAGAGGAGTCTACTAGATTAGAAAATTACTGAATGGTTCATTAACATTTCTAATCTGAAAATTTAAAATCTTAAAAGATCAATAGGAGGATGAAGATTATTTAACATTGATATGGCATCAAGCCTTGGACATATGCCTATTGATGAGATCAATAGACTAGTAAGATATGAAACTTTAGATTGTCTGAGATTTTAAATCTTACATACTTGTGAATATTATATTCAAAGTAAAAATGTCCAATACACCCTTCTTTGAGAATGGTGTTAGGTGCCGAGGTATACGAGTTCTTATGCATATTGATGTATGTGGATCATATGTATCATAATAAACGTAAATGATATGTGATATCATTCGATGATTATTTGTGATATGAGATTTCTTCCCTTCTTCTTATAAAGCTTTGAAATGCTCAAAGAATTCATCATTTTGGTTTAGAACAAAAGCTTAAACGAAGATGAAATTGATTTGATCTAACCTAGCTAGCAAGTACCTATTAGATGAATTCAAGAAATACGTTATGTAGAAAGGAATATCATTCCTATCTCAATCCTCCTAATGCACCTAACCACAAGAGAGTTGTAGGGAGATACACTTGATCATGTGTGACATGATTTGATCAATGATGAATCTTAGCATAATTAAATCTTAGTTTCCAAATATATATGTAGTAGAGACTACAATATATATCCTTAATTAAGTTCCTTGAAAGCAAGCGAGAATCTAGCACCGAAGAGTGATGCTTTATTAGGAAAATAAAGGATGCTATTGGATACCTTCTTTATGACCTTGAGATTCTTAAAAGATTTCATCTTTAAGGATATGATTCTTAGAGATTGAGACTCTTGAGAATCAAGATGAAAATGAAGTAAAGGAACTCATTGATTCTTCAGAAGATAATGAGGTAACTAAAAGGACAATTAAAGATGAAACACTAATACCTCTTGAAATGAGTTAATGATGGATTCCATGTGTCAGAGAAATCTGACAATTATCTTACTCCATGTGATGAACCTTCTGAAGATCATAACATGAAAAGATGGATGTTAGAAATAAAACTCTAAAGTGGACTTCATATACAAGTGTTGTATATGGACCCTCGAGGATCCACCTATAAGGGTAAGATCTGTTAGGTGTAAATGGATCTACAAGAGAAAGAGGGAACTGGATGAGAAGTTAGAGACCTTCAAAGCACGGTTCGTAGCCATGAGCTAAACACCGAAGAGAATACATCGCATGCGATGAGACTTGCTCTTCAGTGACCTTGCTTAAAACCATCGTGTTATTGCTAACTATAGCTACAGAACTTGACTTTTGTCATCTTCAAGATAAAAGTCAATATTGCATTCCACTATGAATACCTTGAAGAATACGGGAGGATCCTTAAGCACATCATGGAAGCGTGATGATCATATCATATACGATCAAGAGCGACTAGTCATACTAGTTTCTCAGTGCAGCAGAATTTAAAAAATTTTAAACGATGAAACCACATGATCCATAAACCATTTATGAATCATTTCTTTTAACCACATAGTAGATATAGGAATACCTGTTGTAGCGTGGTTGCGATCGAGCTTCTAAGAGAAGAAGCCTCCTTTCTCAAGTCCGACCTTCGGAGGAGATGCTTGCGAGCGCGGGGATGAGTAGCAGGGATCTCGCAGTACAAGTAGTTGTCCATGCAAGGGAACTCTTGATTTCGTCACACGAGATCGTATGTCTTCTTCGCGAGCAAGAAACACCAAAGAAGATGGAGCACCAAGAGTCGTCCTAGCACAATGCAAGGCGACGATGAGGGCCTTCTTCCTTCTAGGGTTAGGGTGGACGGCCACCCAAAGAGAGAGGAGGAAGAAGGCACGTGAGAATGAGAGAGAGAGAGTATAGAGTTGTTGCACAACTTGTTATTTTTTTTTGAAGAGCATTGGGTGCCTCTTCTTATATAATATTTTGGGGATCCATGGACTACACAATATCAGTGGATGAGATTGATTTATGTTTCTTTCAATGGCCAAGATTTTGTTGTAAAAACACAACAACAATTAATTTAATTTAGATTAAATCTATGTTGATAAATCAATATAATTTTATTCCATAAATAAATCAATTAATCATAAAGATAATGGAAAGGAAACTTGCTCTCTAAGAAATAGAGTGGACGACCACCTTTTCATTGTTGGAATTGGTGGCCGCCACCTCTATAATCAAGGGGAGTGGAGATTACATGTAATCTCTATTATCCCTTAATTATCTCCATGTTTTGCAACAACAATTTTTGCAAATTATTCACCATAAAATAATTCATAATTATTTTGTGAATATTTCAATCTTGCCATTGGAAATTTGTGAATAAAATTCACAACCCAAAATAAAAGGTGATTTATATTTTCAATTAATTATCCAATGTGAATCCAATTCACAACAAAAAATATAAATCATAGCAAACTCTCTAATATATTATAAATCATATTTATAATATATTATGAATAATATGGATACTCTTATCCATATTATACTTATCCTCAATAATTAAATCACATTTATTTATATTGGATAACCATTCTCATTCTCCAATATAATGTGAATCAAAATTCACATTATTCATGATAATTAAATCACATTTAATTGTCTACTTCTATATGCTTTCAATAATGGAATTATTCATGAACTCTTTCAAGAATAATGTGTATTCTTCGTAGGTACTTGGAGATAAGGACAGGGCAATTGTATTGTTCCACGTATAGTGACTTGGATATTGAGATCACATCTCAAATCCAGATCTCACGGATCTCCCATAGATGCTTGATTAAATCAAGTCCGTAATCCTAATCTTCTAATTGCATGTGAATCTCATTCAGATCAATGTCCAACACTTGGACTAAGATCAAGATACTTCTTTATTGAGAGGAGTCACTAAAACCCAAACCTGTTTCATCACTCCCTCGGAATGGAAGCGTCACGATTATACGATTGTTTATGATCACATCACCCTAAGGTATTCCCAATATGTATACATCCTGCATACCGGAAGACCTTCTAATAAACTTGAAGTTATAGATCTCTTTTAGACTGTCACCTTCAGGGTTTTATCATTAAGGTTCTCATTTGATCATTGCGATTTGATATTGATCATATGATTTCCAAAATCATATATCATACTTATAAATTCTGTCAGGCTTCATAAGCGTGACAACCATGCATGGAATTTATCGATCCAAATATCTCATGAGTGAGATCAGGTCTTCCGGTTCAGAAGTGAACTTGTATGATCCCTTAGAGAGATCGTATTACTCATGTTCCCTTATATGCACACCAGCTCACCGGTATATAGACCTTGATTAGGTCATCAACCTATTGGTCTACCAAATGTACATACTCAGACATATATAATACATCTGGCTCCGGTCAGATGATGTATGCATATATTGCGACAACATACGACGTAGGACTTTGGTTATCTCGATTAAGTTAAGTAAAATCTTTGACCTAACTAATCTGACACCTCCGAATCTCTATTCCCATGCAGAGGACATGCATGAAGTGGTCAATCATATTTCAGCCAAATGATCTCCTACTCATGCTGGAGATCATCTCTTAACAAACATTTGTCAGTGCTTGATGAGTCCTTAATCCTTCTCCTTTGATATTCATCAAAACACCAACCTCTATGATCCAACTATTGAATCAATAGATGTATAATTATTAAGATGGCCATGGTACATAATACTAATTATATTGAGGGACCTAATAGTGCATTCATTCATTTAATCGGATAGGGAGTGAAATAAATCAATAACTTTTATTGATATATCAAATATTACAATCACATTTATTTTTGAAATGGTTCGCACCGGGCTCACATTGCTAACAATCTCCCGCTAGCCCTCAGAACCATTTACGTACATTCCTTAAACCCATATTCATTACATGATGGTCGAAAACCTTCTGTGTCAGAGGTTTGGTAAGACGATCAGCAACGTTGTCGGCAGACGCCACCTTGGTGATGATGATGTCACCACGCTTTTGAATATCCAAAATGATGTGGTATTTCCTTTCCACGTGCTTGCTCTTTTGATGCCATCTTGGTTCCTTTTCCTGGGCAATGGCTCCCGTGTTATTACAGAGTAACGAGATGGGACTATCATAGGAAACCACACCAAGTTCAAGGATGAACTTGCGCAACCACACCGCCTCTTTTGCAACATTCGATGCGGCTCTGTATTTGGCTTTTGTTGTTGAATCTGTCGTAGTGTCCTGCTTCTTGCTTCTCCAGCTCACATCACCACCGTTCCACAAGAACACAAACCCCGATGTCGACATTCGATTATCAATATCAGACTGAAAGTCAGAACCCGTATATCCCAAGACTTGGAGATCACCATCTCCACAGACCAAGATATAATCTTGCGTTCGTCTTAGATATTTAAATATGTTCTTAATTGCACTCAAATGTTGCTCTCCATAGCAGGATTGGTAATGGCTTACCACTCCCACTGCATGGCAGATATTTGGCCTTGTACACATCATGGCGTACATTAAGCTTCCTATAGCCGATGCGTAAGGGCATCCAGCCAATGGCTTTCTTTTCCTCAACACTTTGAGGAGCCATCCCTTTAGATAGGTGGATACCATGTCTTAAGGGAAGGGAACCTTTCTTGGAATTCTCCATACAGAAACGTTCCATGATTTTCTTAATGTACACATGTTGTGATAATCCAAATATCCACTTTTCTCTATTTCTGAAATGCTTCAGACCCAAGATATAAGAGGCTTCTTCAAGATCTTTCATCTCAATGGTATGTGATAGCCAAATCTTAACAGTGGTTATCATTCTTGTATCATTCCCAATGATAAGGATGTCATCTACATAAAGCATGATGAACACAATGGTGCTCCCACTAAGCTTCTTGTACACACATGGTTCATCAGGGTTTTTCACAAAATCATAACTCTTTATGGTTTCATCAAATCTAATGTTCCATCTACGGGAAGCTTGTTTGAGCCCATAGATGGATTTCTTTCGCTTTCATACTTTTCATTCCTCGGCTATGAAGCCCTAGGGCTACTCCATATATATATCTTCTTTAAGGTATACATTGAGGAAAGCTGTCTTGACATCCATCTGCCAGATGTCGTAGTCAAGAGATGCATCTATAGCTAGCAGTGTCCTGATGGACTTAAGCATAGCCACAGGAGAGAACGTCTCATCATAGTCGATGCCTTCTCTTTGTGTGTAACCTTTTGCTTTGAGCCATGCCTTGAATGTCTCTACTTTCCCATCAGGTCCCCTTTTCCTCTTGAAGATCAATTTGCACCAAATGGGTTTTACCCCCTTAGGTGGACCCTCTAGGGTCCATACACCATTATTATGCATGGAGTCTATCTCGGACTTCATTGCTAGCATCCATCTATCCATTTCTTGATCCGCGATTGCTTCATCAAATGAAGCAGGATCATAGTCAGTTTCACCTGACACATGGAATCTATACCTTTCAGGTGGTGCAACCAGCATCGAACTCCTTCGAAGAGGTATGTGTGATTAATCTTTATTTATCTCTTCAATTTCTGGATCAGGAAGCTCAGAATCCTCAGGGGACTCAATGAGTTCCTCCACTTCATTTTTGTCTTGACCTTTAAGGAAGTCATCCTCCAAAAATCTTACATCTCCAAAGATGAAAACCTTTAGAGTCTCAGGGTCATAAAGCTAGTATCCATTACCAACCTTAACATACCCAATGAAGTAGCACTCTGTAGTGCAAGATTCTAGCTTACTTGCGTCCGCGTTCTTTGCATGGACCAAGCATCCCCAAACTCTTAAGTACTTGACACTAGGTTTGGATCCATACCAGAGCTCATGAGGAGTCTTAGGTACGGATTTGCTAGGAATCTTGTTTAGGATATATATTGCGGTCTCTACTGCATATCCCCGAAAACTAAGTGGTAAATGTGCTTTACTCATCATTGAACGGACCATATCCATGATGGTCCTATTGCATCTCTCAGCAACATAGTTAAGTTGGGGGGTTCCAAGAGGAGTGAGATTGGAGACAATTCCTTTGTCTTTAATGTATTCCTTGAATTCATCTGAGAGGTACTCACCACCTCGGTTAGATCGAATCCGTTTAATCTTCCTATCGGCTTGGTTCTCATCAAAAGCCTTGAACTCTTTGAACTTTTCAAAGGTTTCAGATTTATGTCGAAGTAGGAAGATAAACCCGTATCGAGAATGGTCATCAATAAACGTCAAATAATATCGATATCCGTTTCGTGTCACGGTACTAAAGGGACCACATACATCAGTATGTATTGGGTCAAGAATCCCTTCACGTCTCGTAAGCTTGTTACGAAAAGGTATCCTGGTCATTTTACCTTGAAGTTAGTGTTCGTAGGTAGGTAAAGATTGAACCGGTATAAAATCTGAGAGTCCATCGTTTATCAATCTATTGATCCTATCAAAAGATAAAATACCAAGTCTTTCGTGCCAAATCACATTTAAAGAATTTTTATCCTCCCTGGATCTTTTAGTGTTTTTATTAGTGGCAGTGACATTCATAATATTTTAATCAAAGCACAATTCATAGAGTCCACCAGAAGTTAAAACACTATCTGCAACATGCTTATCATAATGGTTTATGACTAATTTATTACATAAAAGGAATGAATACCTGTTTCTAACAAGCTTAGATACAAATATAAGATTCCTTCTAACATCTGGTACATAAAGACATTCTTTAAGTAAAAGGACTCTCCCACTAGATAATGATAGTCTGCAGGTCCCGACGGCGACTGCTGCAACAGTTGCATCAGATCCCATCTATATGACTATATCCCCTTTTTCGAGACTCTTAGTTTCCTGAAACAGATGCAACAAATTGCATACATGAAAAGAAGCACCAGAATCTACTACCCAACTACCTTCTCATCCTACAAGAAAATTAGTTTCAATGAAGAATGTAGATTTCATACATGTTGGGGCTTTACCTTTGTCGACTAACTTAAGGTAGTATTGACAGTTACGCTTCTAGTACCCCGTCTTCTTGCAGTGGTGACAGACATCGATCTTCTTTGATGTCATCAGTGTGGAAGCAGTAGAAGATGAGCCAACTCCTTGATTCTTCTTCTTTTCTTTTGGGATGGGCCCTTCCGAGAACCATGTTTCTGACCGCACTTCGCTTTGACCTGTGCAACCATTGTACAGTCAGAGGGACCATCTTTCTTTGTTACGTCTTCTGCAAACTTTAATGTAGAAAGAGTCCAGTGTTAGTCAAGTCCAACTTATTCATGTCGAATGAAACCACAAAATTATTGAAATACTTGGGCAAAGACAACAGAATGAAGTCAGCTTGCATGTCTACATCCATATTTGCCCCAAGGGTCTCCAGCTCAGACAAGTACCCAAACATTTTGAGTACATGTTCTCGGACTGAAGTCCCCTCCTGCATCCTGCAGCGAACAAGTTCTTTCATAATATTATAATGCTGGCTGCGGTTTATGTCACCAAACATATCTCTCAGATTCTGCATTATCTCCTGGAATGTCTTCATCTCCATATGTTGCTTCTGAAGAACATTGGAGAGTGAACCCAGGATGTAGCATCTAGCAAAGACATGATCTTCATCTTACTTGTCATTGTATTACTTTTCTTCCTTCGTCTTAGGGTTTTCATGATTGTCCCTGTGAGCACATAACTAATGCGCTCAATCGAGAGAACAAGTTCCAAATTATGGATCCAATCTGAATAATTTGGTCCAGTCAACTGATTGACCTCCAGAAGCCTGCTGAGAGGGTTTAAGGACTTCATTTTCTGAAATTAAGAATGCACTATATTAGAACATAATAAAATATATTCATTTGAATTTCTTTGATTAAGGAATTTTTAATCAAATTAGTCTTGCCTTTTCAACTTTGAAAGTTCATTCCCTTAATCACTTTCAAAGCAAGAGATATCCTTACCAATATATCTCTAGGAAGATCTGGGATCTCCTTGTTACATTTGTTACATCCCAATAATATGAGAACTTGTAACTCGGATAAAAAGAAGCGGGAACATATTCCGCCTTCCTAGTCCAACTTGCATTCCCTATTCGGTCTTTAACACTCAGGCCTACCACCCCTAAGGTGATGTTGACCTGTTGTTAATTGAACCAACCATCACCAGGATTAGCGCTCGCTATGCGCAATCCAATATCGCCCCAATAATATGAGGACTCGATATTGGGGTCACTACGCATACAACCTTACTCTTTTGAGAAGCAAAGAGCCCAATCCAGATGCGCTTGTATGCAGAAGCTGTCACTACGGACTGGCATCTCCTACATACAATCCCTAGCAACGGAAACCCTTAGCCTTGACGAAAGATCATGGATGTCACTTATGTGATCCTCCACCTCTTATTCAAATTAAGTTAAATAACATGAATCACATTCATGCAATTAATTCTTCCAAGGGAAATACACATCTATTCGTAATAGAGTGTTTCAATTGGGTATAATTAATCTAATCTCATTAAATCAATTATCAATCCAATTCAATCATCAAACTTGATTGTGAATGAAATTAGTTATATTATCTCAAAGTACATATTATTCGAATTTTAATAATTAGACAAATACATCAAGATCTCTCAGGCATCATCCGTTCCCTACCGGTTGTCATGGCTATTTACGACTGGAGTGGGATAGACCGCACACAGTGCAACCTGCTACCCCAACGCTCCCCGATTAGAGACCATATATGTCTCTGGAACAAACAATGCCGAGTCAATCACTTTGTACTTGAGATGATCATCGGTTTTTCAACCGAAATTATACCATATAGTAATAATCAAAACCATTTTTATTATAAGGAAATTTGCTAGACAAATTCCCAAAACCTATTCAAGTAACAAGTTTGATGAAAGTGTATCAAGTAACCAATTGGTGATCCAGATCTAATCTAATAATTCATTGGTTGAGGCAATATCATTTAAGTGAACAATTATTGTTCTAATATTTCACAAATATTATCCATAATTATTCCAGAAATTAACCATTAATTTCACAAGATTCTTAAATAACAATCACAAGGTTCATGATAAAACAAGTAATTTCCAGCAGTGACCCTCACTAACTAAAATTATCATATCTCATTCATTTTAAATCTAAATTAAGAAAAAAACAAATTCTAGATATTGATAATTTGGTTTAAAACAGAAACGATGTGATAAATACGCATTTCCAAGCGTTTTAGAACAATAATTAACATCTTAATTAGGTCTCAACAGCCATCCCCGAAACAATGGACATATGGTCATTAAAACGATCATATATTGAGCAAACGAAATCCAATTACGCAAACTCAAATTCCACGTTTTACTTATTTACTGGGGAACATTATCCAAGTGATAAATTCATGTTTAAATATTTTAAATAGGGTTTAAAAAATATCAAAAGACAGGGCTGTGACAATTGAAATGCTAAAATCTTCATGAACCCTAACGAGCCCAAATCTTCGTAGGTTCATGGATCATATCCAATTCTCCATAAACCTGGCTCTTATACCACTTGAAGGATACAGGAGGATCCTTAAGAGTATCACAGAAGCGTGATGATCGTATCATATACGATCATGAGCGAATAGTCATACTAGTTGCTCGGTGCTGCGGAATTTTAAAAAAATTTTAAACGATGAAACCACATGATCATAAACCATTTATGAATCGCTTCGTCTAAGCACATAGTAGATATAGGAATACTTGTTGTAGCGTGGTTGCGATCGAGCTTCTAAGAGAAGAAGCCTCCTGTCTCAAGTCCGACCTTCGGAGGAGATGCTTGCGAGTGCAGAGATGAGTCACGGGGATCTCGCAATCCAAGTACTTGTCCAAGCAAGGGAACTCCTGATCTTGTCACACGAGATCGTATGTCTTCTTCGCGAGCGAGAAGCACCAAAGAAGATGGAGTACTGACAGTCGTCGCAGCACAATGCAAGGCGACGATGAGGGCCTTCTTCTATCTAGGGTTAGGGTGGACAACCACCCAAAGAGAGACGAGGAAGATGGCACGTGAGAATGAGAGAGGGTGAGAGTAGAGAGTTGTTGCAAAACATGTTTTTTTGAAGAGCATGGGGTGCCACTTCTTATATAGTATTTTGGGGATCAATGGACTACACAAAATCAATGAATGAGAGTGATTTGTAATTTGTGTTTCTTTCAATGGCCAAGATTTTTTTGTAAAAACACAACAACAATTAATTTAATTGAGATTAAATATATATTGATAAATCAATATAATTTAATTCCATAAATAAAATCAACTAATCATGGAGATAATGGAAAGAGATCTTCCTCTCTAAGAAATAGAGTGGACGGCTGCCTTTTCCTTGTTGGAATTGGTGGTCGTCACCCCTATAAT
Organism: Ottelia alismoides; assembly: GCA_037367405.1. Classification (NCBI taxonomy): domain Eukaryota; kingdom Viridiplantae; phylum Streptophyta; class Magnoliopsida; order Alismatales; family Hydrocharitaceae; genus Ottelia; species Ottelia alismoides. The sequence goes on along the minus strand of JAZKJV010002336.1, from coordinate 920,305 downwards.
CATGGGGAGTGGAGATTACATGTAATCTCTATTATACCTTAATTATCTCCATGTTTTGCAACACCAATTATTGCAAATTATTCACCAAAAAATAATTCATAATTATTTTGTGAATATTTCAATCTTGCCATTGGAAATTTGTGAATCAAATTGACAACCCAAAATAAAAGGTAATTTGTATTTTCAAATAATTATCCAATGTGAATCCAATTCACATCAACAAATATAAATCATAGAAAACTCTCTCCAATATATTATAAATCATATTCATAATATATTATAAATAATATGGATACTCTTATCTGTATTGTACTTATCCTCAATAATTAAATCACATTTAATTATATTGGATATCCATTCTCATTCTATAATATAATGTGAATCAAATTCACATTATTTATGATAATTAAATCACATTTAATTATCTATTTCTCTATGCTTTCTACATTGGAATTATTCATGAACTCCTTCAAGAATAATGTGTATTCTCTGTAGGAACTTGGAGATAAGGACATGGCAATTGTATTGTTTCACGTATAGTGACTTGGATATTGAGAACACATCTCAAATTCAGATCTTACGGACCTCCCATAGATGCTTGATTAAATCAAGTCCGTAAACCTAATCTTCTCATTGCATCTGAATCTCATTCAGATCAATGTTCAACACTTGAACTAAGATCAACTTACTTCTCTACTGAGAGAAGTCACTAAAATCCAAACCTGTTTCATCACTCCCTCGGAATGGAAGCGTCATGGTAATACAATTGTTTATTATCACATCACCCTTAGGTATTCCCAATACCTATACATCCTGCAGACTAGAAGACCATCTAATAAACCCAAAGTTATAGATCTCTTTTAGACTGTCACCTTCAGGGTTTTATCATTAAGGTTCTCATTTAATTATTGGTATTTGGTATTGTTCATATGCTTTCCAAAAGCATATGTCATACCTATAAATTCTGTCAGGCTTCATAAGTGAGATGACCATGCATGGAATTTATCGATCCCAGTATCTCATGAGTGAGCTCATGTCTTCTGGTTCAAAAGTGAACCTGTATGTTCCCTTTGAGAGATCGTATTACTCATTCGCCCTTATATGCACACCAGCTCTCCAGTATATAGACCTTGGTTAGGTCATTAACCTATTGGTCTACCAAATGTGCATACTCAGACATATAGTAACACATCTGTCTCCGGTTAGAGGTTGTGTGCCTATATCGCGACAACATACGATGTAGGACTTTGGTTATCTCGATCTCATTAAGTCAACTCTTTGACCCAACTAATTTAACACCTCTGAATCTCTATTCCCATGCAGAGGACCTGCATCGAGAGGTCAGTCAGATATCAGCCAAATGATCTCCTACTCAGGCTGGAGATCATCTCTTAACAATTATTTGTCGGTTCTTGATGAGTCCTCAATCCAACTCCTTACATATTCGTCCAAACACCAGTCTCTATGATCCAACTATTGAATCAACAACTGTATGATTATTAAGATGGCCATGGTACATAACCCTAATTGTACTGAGGGGCCTAATAGTGCATTCATTCATTTAATCTCAGACAGGGAGTGAAATAAATCAATAACTTTTATTGATATATCAAATATTACAATACCATTTATCATAGAAATGGTTCACCCTGAGCTCACATTGCTAAGATACCTCTCTGAGGATATTCACATGATGTAGACTCAGGGCATCATGGTTGAGGAAAGAAAGGTGTGCAAGCTGAAGAACTCCGTCTATGGACTCAAATATGCTTTTTGTAGTTTGAGTATAAGATTTGATGAAATTATAAATGTTATTATTTCATATAGAATCTTGAACCATGTGAAGCTTAGTGGGAGTGCCATTGTGTTCATTGTGCTAAATGTAGATAACATCCTATCATTTGGAATGATATAAAGATAATAATAAGTGTTTTAAAGACTGGCTATTCCATACATTGAGATATGATCTCAAAGATACATCTTAGATCTTAGTTTTGATGTTGTTTAGAAGCAATGAAAAGCGGGTATTGGGACAGTCACATTAGTAGTACACCTTGGACATGCTTTATTTTCTGTAACATTTTAAGAAAGGCTTCTTTCCCTCAAGATATGGTACATACCTTTCTAAAGGGATAACACCTCAAGGAGTTAAGGAGGTGAATGCTAAAACTACTTGCCCTTATGCATCAATTATGAGAAATCATGTGTATACTCTATTTATGTACAAAAGCCAGATGTCAGCCATGCAGTGGGAGTAGTAAAATGTTACAAATACTGCTATGGAAATAAAACACTTTATTGCAGTAATAATAAATCTTCAAAGGTAACAAGACTTTAGAGATAGTGATCTCTAAATCTTATCTTCATGAAATTAAAACTTTATAGAGAGTGATCTAAGAGGTCTTAATTGCAGATACCTTAGGAGATAGAGATCTCCAAGAATAAGGGTATTCTGATAAGGATGTTGAAAAATACAAACTAGTTATAATAATTATTGAGATATAGTGTCAAGGGCACTATAGCTCAACAAGATTGAGTATTGGTTGCATAAGATGCAACATTCGCATTGGATGCGAGCACTGTTACTGGGGGATATGCAAGTGCCGTAAAAGGACTTTACGTAGTTTCTTAGGAACAGAGTGACTGATTAGCTTACCTAGATATTTTTCTAAACAACCTATGATTGTCACATGAGTGTGGGTTTAAACGATTTGCCCATTAATGGCTCCTTCGGTTAGTGGGAGATTGTTGGACATGCAAGCCCACGGTGAGTCATTATGCAATAAATGTTATTGCAAATATCATTCCCTAATCTGAAATGAAGAATAACTAACTTACATAATGTGTCCCTTAGTATAATTAGGGTTATGTACCATGGCCATCTTAATGAACATATAGCTATTAATTCATTTATTGAATAATAGTGGTTGGTGCTTGGATGAATATCTAAAGTGGTAGATTGAGGACTCATCAAGTACCGTCAAATGATAAGATATGATCTCTAGCCTAAGAAGGATATGGTAACCCTTTCTTTGAAGGTTGATATCAAACCGACTTCTGGATACAGGTCCTCTACATAGGAATAGAGATTCAGAGGTGTTGGATAAGTTAGGTCAAATAGTTGACTTAACGAGGTCGAGATAACCAAAGTCCTATGTTGTATACTATCACGATATAGGCACACATCCTCTGACCGGAGACAGATGTGTTACTATATGTCTGAGTATGTACATTTGGAAGACCAATAGGTTGATGACCTAACCAAGGTCTATACACCGACGCACTGGTTTGCATTCAAGGGCATATAAGTAATATGATATATCAAATAGATTATACAGGTTCATTTACTAAACCGAAAGACATGATCTCACTCATAAGATATTGCGAAGAATCAAATTCCGTGCACGGTCGTCTCGCATTAGAAGCTTGACTGAATTTGTAGGTATGATATATGATTTTGGAAAGTACATGAGCGATACCAACTCCCAATAGTTAATGAGAAACTTAATGATAAAACCCTGAAGTAGACAGTGTAAAATTGATCTAATACTTCGTGTTTAATCTGGGTCTTCCGGCATGTAGGATGTACGGTATTACGAGTACTTGAGGATGATGTGATCTTATACGATTGTATAACCATGACGCTTACATTCCTAGGGAGTGATGAAATGGGTCTTTATTTTAGTAACTCCTCTCAGTAGAGAAGTAATCTGATCTTGGTCAAAATGTTGGACATTAATCTGAATGTGATTTAGATGCAATGAGAAGATTAGATTTGTGGTCTTCATTTAATCAAGCATCTATGAGAGGCCTGCAAGATCTGGATTTGAGATGTGATCTCAATATCCAAGTCACTATATGTGGAACAATACAATTGCCATGTCCTTGTCTCCATGTATCCGCGGAGAAAGCGCATTATCCTTAAAAGAATTCATGGATAATTTCATTGTTGATATATGTATCTGAGCATTGAAAAATGTATAGTTAAATGTGATTTAATTTCATGTAAAATATGAATTTGATTCATATTCTATGGAGAGTTATCTAATATAATTAAATTTGATTTGATTATAAAAGATGTAAATAATGTGAAAGTGATTCATACTATTTGGGCACATGAGAATAGAGATCCAAAATTATTAATTGATATTGAATAATGTAGATATCATTATCCATATTAATCATATATACTATAAATGTGATTTATAATATGTAAGAGAGAGCTATTTGTAACTTACATTTGTTAGTAAAATGTTGATGTGATTGGATTCGCATTGGATAATTAATTGAAAATGCAATTTACATTTTATTTTGGGTTGTGAATGTGATTCAAAATTTTCCAATGGTAAAATTGCAATATTCACAAAATAATTTTGAATTATTTTTGAAGAATAATTTACGATAAGTGTTGTTGTAAATCTTGGAGATTTCGATGGAATAATGTTATCTCATGAGATTACAAGAGATTGCCACCAACTCCCATATTATGGAAGGAGGCAATTTTCATTCCATAATCTCCATGATTGATTGACTTAATTTGGGATTAATTTATATTGATTTTTCAATAAATATTTAATCTAAATTAAATGAAATTCTATTGTATTTTTTACATCAAAATCTTGACCATTGAAAGAAACCAAAATCAATCTCATCCATTGGATTTGTGTGCACATGGATTGGGATCCATGGCCTCCCAAAATACAATACAAGAATAGGAACCCATGCTCTTCAAAGTTACACAAAAGTTGTGAATAACTCTATCTCTCTCATTCTATGCATGCGCTCTCTCTCTCTCATTGTGGCTGTCCTCATGGAGCCATTGAGAAAGTCTCCATCACTGCAGCATCGTCGTTATGCTGCTGGATTGTTTGCTCGTGGATATCCTTATCCTTTGGTGCACCTCACTCGTGAAGAAGACATCGTATCTCGTGTGACAAGATCGGGAGATTCATTGCTTGGATCATGAACATGGATTGCGAGGAGCACGCTTTTCATTAACGCACTTACTAGCGTCTCCTCTGTTGTATAGGACTAGAGACAAGAGGTCTCTTTGTTTAGAGACTTGATAGCAACCACGCTTCAAGAGGTAACCCTAATACTTGTTTGTGGTTTAGATGAAATGATCCATGAAGAGTTCTTGGATAATGTGGTTTCATCGCATGAAATTTTTTTAAATTCCATTGCCTCGAGCAACTAGTTCGACTAGTCGCTTCTGATCGCATACGATGCGATTCTCACTCTTCCGTAATGCGCTTAATGATCTTTCCATATCCTTCATCTACATGGGAATTGCTTCGAATGATGTTATGAAGGTGCTTTTGAGAATCCACTCTAGTCAATGGAACAACCTGCAAAAAGTTTTATCGGTTCAATTCAGATCAAATCAAACTAGAATGGTGGTTGTACAATTCTTACACAAAACACATGTTTAGAACAGGAATTTCAATCTCAAATTTCCCATGAATTAAACAAAATGGGAGATGGATTTTGTATGTAATCTAAAGAAGGACCATTAGTGGGTCTAAGATGATTATTAAGAGACTTATAAACTCATTAAAATGAAAGAATTGGTGAAGGATATGTACCTGTGAAGATGAAGGTTGTATGATTCTTTTGTAATCACACGAGGGCCAGCAATTGCCCGAGATCTGCACGACGGTCCTTGTCGCGATGCATTGCGAAAATACCTTGGACCCCTCCCTATTCACTCCTCTTCCATGCTGAAGATCAAGCGACCTCAACTCTCACCCAAGATGACGAATCAAGGCTTGGAAGTTATGGTTTCAAGATGTTCGAACTGAAATTAGAAAAGTAGGAGGAAAGTTGGCCGATTTCGTTACTTAGGTGACTTAAATAGAGAAGATGGAGAGGAGTTGGGATAGATCGAAGGTGTGGCATGAATCGTTGATGATCAAGCTATAAAATTGAGGGGTTGAATTGAAGATTAGAAGTGAATCAAAGATGAAATAAATCAGTGAAGATGCATTTTTGAACCATCTGCAATAGACTTGGTTCTTGAAGAAGAAGCATGTGGCACTGACACATGTTAGCACCACATAATTCCCAATTTCTGAATAACTTATAAAATATATAGTAATTATTAATTAAGGCTGTGTTAAAAATATGTAAAAACCAAAAATGTAAATAATTAAATTATATAAATTATGGGATATTTTACATATATAAATAATATATAATTGCTGATATATATATATATATATAAAATATAAACAAATAGTATACTTTATAAATAGCATTTATATTTTTAATTGAATTTTTAAATAAATCTTATTTTTATATTTAATTAATTTTTATAATAATAAATAAGGTTTGTAGTAATTTTTATGGATTTTAATTTACTATATGAATATATATTAATAAATACATGTGTATACAATATAGTTCAATTTTACCAATTTTTAGCGATTTTTGATTTATTTAAAATACTAAATAAGTATTTTATTTTTGGATTTTATTTTATAAATAAACTATAATATCAAAAAAATAATTAAAAATTGCTAAAAAAAATTTACTATAAATATTATGTAAATAATAAATTCAATCCAAAAACCTATTTGCCTTTATGTCCAAAAATAGACTTTTTGCAAACAGACTCCTTTTTCGATGAAACCACCATAAGTACATAGAGAATTTTATTTCTTTAACTTTAAAGGTGGGTAGAGTTAAATTGGAGTTCGTTTGACGAAGTTATGAGGTTCATATTTTGGGTAATTGACAAATTGGAATTCTAATTAATTAGCATATATACAACTTGGAATTTTGAACTTATTTATGTGTACGTGTATCTCTCTCTATATATAAACACTGATGAAGAGCTTGATGAAAATTATTTATATGTGAATTAAATAAAATTAGGTTAAGATTGTGTATATACAATAAATAAATGGAATTAATATTTTATAAATAGAGTTAGTTTTTTTTGTATTTTCTTCCTTATCTCCACCTACTTTATTGATTATCGATCAAGCCATGCTGACTAGGTCTCATGGATTAGGTTACATAAATATATTATAAAGTTATATTTATATTTTTCTAAGTCTTTTTGTACAATATATACATATTTACAATCTGCCTTATTTTCTTTATTTTTATTTTTTATTTTTATTATTTTTTGTATTTTTTGATGCGTAAAAATGAATCTTTATTCATTAATAAGGTTTTCATAAAAATGAATACTAATGCGTATCTACATGTATTTCTTAAGGGTTTTAAAATAAAATGACACATATTTTAATGAATCATGGATTCACCAAAGGGTGGAAGAGGTAAGGTCCATCATCACAGGAGATTGGCAAAAGAGGTGATATCCACTATCGTAGGAGCCTGTCTCAGGAGGTCTACTCCAGGATCCTTAAGACTAAGTATGAGCTGCTAGGTTAGATTTTTAGATTCGTGGTAAATCCATGATTTATCATCTGATTATATAATTATTATCACTCTTACTTAAAATATAAAATAAAATGTAACCCTAATTAACAAACCTTAATTATTGTACATAAAATAATTCTATTAATTTGATTTTATTTTCGTATTTTCTTAAATATTAAAAATCACACAAAAATTATATTAATGTTGTACATATTTGTTTTGATACTACTTATGAATTATAATTTTAAAAATATCAACCTAAATTAAAGTAAGTATTTTTATTTTCATAGAAATACTTATAAAAATATAACTAGGTAACAAATGATGTATTTTGGCTTTGTGTTCTTGCATGGAACTTGTAGATCTCAAAAAGATATACAAATTTCATGTTCAACACTTTTTCATCTCACACTTTTAAATACTTGCTTTTAATTTTTCTTTGTTTTATTTGTTTACTATTTTTCCTATTGGGCCACATGGCACCTCCACTAACAACCATGTGGACTGACCTTTCTCACACACATGTACCCCTTCTAGATAGTTGGATCCACTCAAAGGGTCTGATATTGGCCCTCCGTTGGCGCCCATATCTCAACCCTTAGTTATGGTCTGATCGGAACCCATATCAGTCCTTTCTTACGTGCCCTTCTCTCAACCATTGGATCGCATGATCCAACAATCGAGCCGCATCTTCAACCTCCAACAACCACTCTTCCGAGCGATGCCCCTTCTTAACCACCTACCTTCTCCACCTTATCCCAACCACTCCACTCATCATTGCCAACATCTGACCACCCCTTGTCCTATCCCTGATCACCTTCTCTTACATGGTGCCCTCTAACCTCCACGATCCACTCCCAAGGAAAATTAATGGGTGGTTGAACATTCAACACCCACTACTTGGATACTCCCACATCTCTCTTCATACTTACCTCCTCTGATCGCTGTAAAAACTTTCCAACAGTTCATGAACCCAAGCCTAGCCATAATCCCCCTCCTGTGATAGAGGAAGCGATGGTAGGAAGGGTGATAATGGTTGTAGGATTAGGTGTTGACCCATGGTCATTCCGACCATGTCACAACCACTATCTCGTTCGTTCGGGCTACTCCTACAACCTGGGGGAGTCCAACGAAGACCCGAGATTCACCAAGAACCTCAGACCAAGCCTTCCCTCCACCTTGCGTTGGCATTCAAATCTCTAGGTAAGTCGCTCCTTGCTTTGTCTCTATTTTTTTTATTTTTTTGCATCGCACAACTACCTTCACCCTAATCTGAGATGCATCCAATCTTCGCCATGTATCCTAGATACACACTGAAGCCAAGATCACTCCCTCCTTTCCATTAGAACCCCCTACATCGCATGCCTTCTTCCTTGACATGGTCTGAGAAGAAACCACAAAGGGCCTTCACCATATTGGCATGTTGAAACTCTATTCACCCCCATCAGACATACTTTTGCTTTGATTTGCATCCTTACGTATACATATATCAAGCATTTTCATTGGACAAAAGCCTTGGAGGAGCTCTGTTCTTGAGCTCTGACTCTGGCGAAGCTTCATCATCCCACTTTGCCAACCATCGCCAAACCCTCTTCGACCACCAACCCCTTCATGAGGCCTCCATGATGATTTGTCAACCCTCAGAATAAGCAACGAAGCTTGGAGGAGGGGCCTCGGTGGAGATACCTTTGCATCACCAATTGAGGAGGAGGGGGAGTCCCTGAGAAGCAACTATTGTTCGACGTCACGATAAGATGGCCCTTGTTCCTCCAACGGTTCGAACCAGATGCCCTAGGCTTTGTGGGACCAAGCCACCTCCATAGCCCCTCGAGCCACCTGTTCTTGCCATGACCAACCACTGAGCCTCCACGTGCATGCATAGTCATGACGTATGTGGTATTTTGCAGCAAAAGGCCATGATATTTTTCAAATTATAGATAGGCTCCCCCAACCCATGAGTGTCTCACTGATGTGATTGAGAAATTTGCACAAGGGCCCCTCTGATCCTCTATAATTACAAAAACTACCCCTACATACTTAGAAATTTATAGGGAAGGCCTTGCAGCTTTCAAATATTACATTTATGCCCTTCAATGGACCTGTCTGGATATTTCATATATATTTTTAATGTTTTTATTGGCCTTTATGTCCCTAGACTTCTTTCTTTATGACTTGAGCATATGAACACCTTATTCATTGATTTATGTTTCATTTTGATGCTTGTTGAATTATCTAGATAATGACATAATGTATTAATTGATCTGATACTTTAAATAATATGACTTAACTAGAGGTGTGTAATGTTAGTTACTTGACTATTTAAATACCATTAAATGAAATTGGACTTATTTATGATGCATCAAATGAACCATAAAATTGATCTTTATGTATTTCTCAATTAGTCACTCATTTCAAGGGTATAATTGTTTTGTAATCCTCATTTGCATTGCATTACATTCTGTTGCAATATGCTCTTAATATAACTTGCAGAAAATTGAATAAAAAATGCATTATGTTCATGTCTTGTATTGCATTATTTCATGTGCATGGTTGACCTAGGTACATTAATAATCACTTAATCTAGATATTAGAATTACTTGATCACTTAGATAGCTCGTGTCCTTGAGATCAACTGTGTACTTATCCATGTTAAAAAATTAAGCTGTCACTCCTCAAGAAGATATCTGACACAGTTCTGATTGACTCGCATTAGGTCATACTAACTATACATTATTAACATAGCCAATTAGAGGTTTGTCAGATGTTCCTTTACGAGGGACACGTCTTCATATTTATGATTAGTTACATTTTAATATTTAACTAAGTTGATTATTTTGATGTTGAGGTCATTATGTTTTGTGATGTCATTTTCATTATTTGTTTCATTGATTATCATTTCTTTTATGGCATATCTAACCATCGTCTTTTGTAGCAGGGATCCCGATAGTCGAGGATGCTCGGGAGACATGGAGGCAAGGAGTCAGGAGCTCCAACTACGAGAAGTCACAAAAGCATTTTGTTGAAGATTCAAGATATTTAATTAAGTATTTTTTGCATTTATTTGTTCTATATGTGTGTACTAATTACATTTACAATAGTTCTCGCTTGAGTACTCATGAATGTAATCATGGACTGAACATTTGCCTGGTGTGTGGAGCTTGTTTCACTCCTAGTCAGGTGGGGCTCCACTTGAGTGTTCGATCTAGGATAGGCACGAAACTCATCGAGTGATATTTTCCTTTTTATTTGTACATAAATTGACCTCAAATTAAATAATTTCCAAATAAAAGTTAAATAAAAATATTTTCTAAATAATAAAAATAATTACAAAATAAAATCATGTACAGAATGAAAGTAACCACATCCGGAAAAAAAACATAAAGCGATAATTGAAAAACCAATTCCGGGTCCATATGAACTTGCATTGAACCAAACACACTTCCATCGTATTCTAAATTAAATTATATTTAAAATGGCAGTGCTTTCATAATTTTTGGAGTTACGGTATCAAAGACGATTTTCTGGGATGGTTTTTTGTAATTTTACCATTTCTTTATTGTCTATATTAATATATATAATTATTTATACATATTGGATTTGTAAATAATTATATATATATTTTTCATAATTATATAAAAGAAAAATAAAAAAATTTAAATACATAAAATAAACTAATTCCTCATTTAACTACGTATATAATGCGCCATATATATAGTTATGTATATAATTGATTTCCCTAAATAACCCACACTAAAAATAAATAATTAACATTTATTATTTATTTAATAAAGTGATGACATTAATTAATAAATTTTGTAGATAATGTAAATAATTATATCCACCATTAACCTCCTCCCTTCTTTTCCTCTCCATGCAAATTTTTAAAAATCCAATTCAATTTTTTTCCTCTATTTATTTGGCCCCTCCTCCCTCATTCCAACTTGATCAATATTTAGTCAGTGGAGCCTAATCTCCAAGAGCTTCTTATTGTAGAAAGGTTCCTAGACTCCGAGTCGTCCGATGACAATGAATCGGCCTTCATCGAGGCCATTATGGCGTTCATCCATTCCCACGGTAAAATCCATCATTTCTTTCTTGATTTTAATCTAGGTTAATCATAGTTTAATATTTCACATTTTTTATTTCATTGTTATTTTTTATTTCTAGATCTTAGTTAATCATTTTTTAATCAACCATCACGATTCGATCAACCCTCAATTTCGATTTGACAATCATTTTCTTGATCTCTAGACGTTCATGTTCTACCTCACACAAACACTCAACTCTGGTCATGCATGGTGATCGGAGATTCGGATCTATCTTCCATTTCACCGGATCCAAAACCATTCACATCTCCATTTTTATCTCTTGACCGAGTCATCGCGCTCGAGTTATCATATTTTTTTATTTCAGGAACATGTATTTAAAAAAGAAAAAAATGATTACATCTGTTGTTCTGTAAAAAATACAAAAAAACATTTGCTTCTTTCACACAAAAATAAAATAATAAAAAAAGTGGCAAAAGGCACTGCCCTCCCCAACCATCAGCAGTGCCCGCCGCCTCGCTCATGGAGAGGAGCATCTCTAGCCGCCGTCAACCCCTATTCCCACCCGTGCAAGACCACTGTAGGCATCCCGATAACGTCGTCCGCCTCTCCCACAACACGGTCGTGCCCCTGCCCCCGCTTGGAGCCCTCATCCTCGCACCAGCCCTCCTAGGCCATGCCTGGCCATGCGACTCGCCAGCCTTCTTCTCCACACCCTACCATCGTCCTTGTGCTACCAGCTCTGACCCACATCTCTGGCCGTGCGAGCACCGCCCCATCGAAGCCGGCCTTCGTCCTCAATCTATCTCCATCTGCACGAGCCCTCTAAAGCCACTCCTCCATCACAAACATTGCCCTCGCTCTGTCGCGCCTTCGCCGAGCGCGAACACTAGCTCCCATCATCTCAACTAGCACGTACTTTGCGAGATCCATCATCGTCCACAACACGTACAATCTCTGCCAACCTTCTGTCTTGGAACCCCCTTGTGATCATCGTCACCCATCCGCGTCGTCGCTAATGGTCGCAACCGCCAATCTTGAATGAGAACGAGAGAGAGGTGGTGCCCTCTCCCCTAGCGTGGAAATGCAGTAAGCCCCCAATTCAGCCTTAAAGTTATTTTTTTGGGAAAATTGCAACAAAGCCCTCAGGAGTTCCTTATTTCGCGCAAACATCCATGCCAGCATTTAAGTTATGTGTGTTGCACATTCTATCCCATTTTTATTTCATTTTGTTTTTTATGAAAAAGCTTTGCAGAAATTATGTTTCAGTCCATGTATTTCAGGCTTTTAAATCTTCATGTTCTTTTCATTGAAATAAATAGAATTTGAGATCAATAAATTCTGCAAAAATTAGTTTTATCTCCCGCTTAGTTGTTCTATCTGCGGTAATTTTTTATGGCATTTTATAATCAATTGTTATTATTAAAAAATAAAAAACATTACATTTTTCCCTATTTGAAATTTGAAAAATCATAAAAATTCAAATACTGAGTAAAAACATCCAAATAAATTAGATTAATTTTCTTTCTGTGCATTTTTTTCTTTCCAATTTTTACGCATTAATCATTTGTAAAACCAAAAAATTTTACAAAATACTTAAAATCTTAAAAACTTCACAGAAAATTGTAAAAAATCCAAAAATAGTTATTTCACTTCTAATTTCCAGATAATTCATTTTAGTTTTTAGAAAAATAATTGTAGTAACTTTTGGTTTTAGTTTATATTTTTAAATTGCAAAATAGTCTTATTTTTTCATTGCTTACTTTATTCCCTATTTTTATTCATTTTGAAAATCCTTAAAAATCTAAAAATCTCTGAGACTTACAAAAACAGTAAAAATTCATCAAAACACAAATATATTTTTTCTTTAAGATTTTTTTTATCATTTTTATCCTATTTGGAAAATCCAAGAAATTGTATTTCTTTTGTGTATAAAATTATTTTGAAAATTATATTTATGAAAAAAATGAAAAATTAAGATCACTGAAAAATTACAAATCGAAAAATAAAAAATATAGAAAAACAATAGAAAAACAATTAAAAGAAAAAACCTCACAAAAACCAAGATAGTTCGCATTTGACATATTCTTTTACTGAATTTTCAATTATTTTAATAACCATCGAGAATTGTAGCCTCCATGAGTTCGATCCTATTTGCTATACAGGTAAATTAAATAGAAAATTCTCTTGCTACATTTTCTTATTATTTCGTCTTGAGAGAAAAAATAAAATTTTTTTGTTGAAGGGTTTTTTGGGTTGCAACAACAATCGTGCATATTTATTTCAACATAATTTAAAACCTAAAAATCTGACTCTCAACAACATCGTTGAGTCATTTTTGGAGGAGAGGGCACACTTGCCAGATTCTTTGACCATACACTCACTCACACTAATTCTCGTCCTTTTCCCCAAGGATGACACTATACTCCACTCTTAGTCACCCTTGTGTAGATGATGATTCCGATCTCCTCACTTGTAAGGAGGAGATCCAAAATTTCAAAAACAATCTCGACTAAACATGAAGTGGTGGTTGCTATTCGTGAGATAATAGATGTCCCACTTCATCAGGCCATGACCTGATTGTCTTCTCCTCAACCAAAGAAGAGAATGTGAAGGAAAGGATCTGAGCAACATATCATGACCATGGCCACTGCACACGCCATCACCCACTGCCCTTCTTCTAGAAAAGGGAACTCATCTACACCATTAATTAGATGCAACATCTCTAACTATTCATGTGATCACACTCTCATTGACGATGGTTCTTCAATTAGCATTATACCCTTCTCGTTGGTACAGTCTCTTCACATAAGGCCTCTCAAGAAAACTAGGATGATCATTCAATTTGTTGATGGATCAATAAAGAGGTCGAAGGGCATTTAGAGAACGATGTCATTTGTATTCAGGGCATGAGCTACACTGACTTTGTCATATTACCCATGGAGACCCCTACCATTGGGTAGCACTCTCTAATCATCTTTGGACAATCCTTTCTCGCTTCTATGAGAGTCATTATTAATTAAGGATAAGGAGAAATTCACTTCCATCCTGATGATCAGAGCATTGTGGTCATCATTGCACCTACTGGTGACAAGAGATCTGCACCTGATGTCACTACACCTACTTTAGCCGACCTCGAGGCCTATGACATATCTGATGATATCAGAGAGGTTTGCTTTGTGGCTGGTGATAAGACCCGAGAATTCCTTCACAGGGAGGAAGACTCGGAAAGCATGACCTTGGAGTTCCCTCTTCCTGTGAGTGGCGTTGTGTTGATGACATTTGCAGGATTTACACGATTGATACCTTTAAGCGGTGGGCAAACATTGTAGAGATTGATGAGGTCAAATTAGTCTCATTGCCTTCATCATGATGATCTAGTTGAGACCTCGCAGGATGAACATGACCTTACTACTTCCATAGATGAGTTCTTCCCATTTCATTTTAATGATGCCTTAGAGACTCACCAGGCTGGACTTTACCTGACTACTTCCATTGATGAGTTCGAGCCTTTTCACTTTGATATATGTGAGACACCCCAGGCTGGACCTAGCCACACATCTTCCACTGACCCATTCGTGCCTTCTCACCTAAGGATTGTTGAGGATCTTCACAGGTCGATCCAGATCGGTTTGTTTCATCTAAGGACCCCAATATCGACCTCCACCTAGTCAGATCCATTCCTCAGTGGTCCCACAAGAAGGTCTGCTTTCTACTTCTTGATCCTTTGTATATCCACCTCGTTTTATATTCGCGTTCATTCTACCTTTGTCCATTGATGAATTTGTGAGTCACTACTCTAAAAGTTGAAAATAGAGCTTTGCTTCTGAGTAATTAGTTGCATATCTCCACTTATATTGCATAATTAGAATTCATATATGTGTAAATAATGTTCACATTTTAGCATTCATATTTGCATAAATAAGAAGCCTGAAATTCACTTGTACATATTCACTTCTATATTAGCAAAATTCACCTATTTGTATCCCTTTATGCTAACTCCAAATCCAATAAAATCAACTCTTTTGTGTACATATTACTAGCACTAATAAAGGAAAAATATTGAAAAAATACTAACTTGTAAAAATTATCCAATAAAACCCAAACCTAAGTTTGAGACTAAAAACCTTAAATGTCCATATCTCTCTCATATAGTGTCCGATTTAGGTCTACTCGCTTTTAAAGTAATGTACATTCTAAGACCTTCAAAACAAGACTAATTTCATAAAAATTTGAGTTCATATGTAAAACTTGGCTTTTGGGCCCCTATGGAATATTGTATATATTGAACAAACTACCCTTTATTTTATCCTTTTATTTTCATAATTATTAAAAATAAAAAATATAATAAGTTCTAAATATTCCTTTCATATTTTATCTGATTTTATTTTTATTTTTCTCATATTTAAAAATGACAAAAAAACTGCAAAAGATAAAAATACGGTATTTTATACCTATAAGATACCACCCATAAATTCACTTTGTGCATTTGGCTTCTTTTGATTTTCGATTGTTCACGAAAGTTGCAGATCTCGCCGAGACGAGCAACTTGCATGTTATCTAATTTTTTATTTAACCCTTCTATTATTTCTTCTTTATTTTTTTACATTTAATATTTGAATTTTCCAGGAGCGATACGTGGTAGCTCCTGGAGCTACCACGTATCACAATTTTTGTAAATTATTTATTTTTACATTATCTATTTTATTTAGTTATTATTTTACTTATTATTTATTTTATTTTACATTATTTATTTTAATTATTTTAATTATTAATATTATTTTAAATTTTCTTTTAACTCTCCGCATGTGGGCGCCCCTACACGTGCCACATGGCGCCACCGTCTTCCTCTCTTCCCTACAACGTTTTCTCTCTCGTTTTCTTTCTCTCTTTCTCTTCTCATGAACTCTCTCTCCCACCATCCCTCTTTTTCCACTCAACTCACACACTCTCTTTCCTCACTTTCTATCTCTCTCTCCTCTCCCTCTCCATGCACGTCCCGTGTGCCCACTCCCCTCCCCAGGCGTGCGACCCACAACTCTTTCTATCTCTCCTCGGACCATTCACCAACGTAACTTCCTCCGCTTCTCCCTCCAGTCCACCTGCAACCGCCTTCCCCAGGCCTTGCGTGGGCGGTTGGGCAACCGCCATCAACCCGCGACCCGCGCTCCATATCCCCACATTCACCACTTCCCTTGACCAACCGCCTTCAAATAAGTCGTTCCGCCACCCTTTGCAAGCCATCCGTCAATTGAGTAAGGAATAGGACCAATCCCCTTGTTCCTTTGGTGACAACAGAGGGACGTCTAGGTTGAGCGACGACGTCCGTCCGCCTACTCTAGTTGAGATCCAACGTAAGCCTACCCATCGTGCTGCCTTGAGTTCCCTCGAGCCCGCCCAACTCTGGCCAGCTACTGCATAGAGAAACAACCTGAAGCTTATTCTAGCCTCTCCCCAGGCATATTCGTCCATCTCCTCCCAAGTAGCTTTTTCTCCCTTATTCCTCTTCTATATTTTGTTTATTAGTTTCCTTCTCCTCTTCTTCCTATGTCTTGCGACTTCCATGATTCATCTTCACATTGATCATGCTCTCCTATCATTCATTCCCTTCCCCACACCATCGTCGCCAATCATCTCCACCCCACCACCGCTCGGCCGACCTGTCTCCACCCACCATCGACCTACCCCATAGTCCACCTCTGTGCGGCTACAACCACAGATCACAACCACCCTCGCGCGACCTAACAACACAACACACCTCACACATGTATCAACATTCGTACCTCCTGCACCTCGCCATCGCATCTCAAGCGTCACAACGACACACCCCAACAAGCCGCACCCACATGTAGACACGACCCCCAACGAACGCCCTGCACCGCCATTGAAGACATGCAACTCTTCCTCTTAGCGAGGCTGAGGATCGTGTTCCTCGTCGTTAGCCGCTTCTCCACCTCTCGCAGCTGGAGCTCTCAACCATAGCATCACTGACTACCACTACCACTGCCACCTTCCATGCCTTCGTCCACCGCTGCAGCCATTAGCTACCATCCATGCTCACATCCCACACAGACATAGCCACGTGCTTCAGTCGAGCTCCAACGAAAACCTTGACCTCGACTACAACTCCTCCATCGCCTTGTGCCTCGTTCATCGATCATGTGTCAACCGACCGTGCATTCTATCTCGAGCTTCATCACCTCCAATAGCCGCACCCAGCATTCCTGGCCCTTGTGTTCACCTCGCGTGCACGACACATGAGAGTGGGATAATTTGCAAAAAGACCCTCCCACAAACTCATGATTACAAGGAGGGCCTGCGCAGCATGTGCATTGCATGTGTTCTATGCACCAAAGCATGACATCATCTAGATTTTGCAAGAATACTCCCCACTAGTTGGAATCCACGTATGCAGCATTGGAAAAATTGCATAAGCACCCTCACTAGTATTAGTTTTTGCATTTTAGTCCATGTGCATGTTTATTAATCCACTTTTTTTTGTTATTTGCAATTAGAACCCTATGTTCTAACATTTATTTGCACCTTTATCTCACATCATTTTAAGCAAAAAATAGCATGTTGTAGAACAATTCGTTTTCTATATAATGAGCATTTATTTATATTTTCGTGATTAATAGATTATTTATTAAAATAAATTGTTGAAAACTTGCGTAGTTTACCCATTATATGCTCTGAATTTCATGTTTAATTATTCACTGATTTAAAAAATCACAGTAGGCAGATTTTAGGTCGTTTTACATTGTGCCAAAATTTCATGTTATTTGCATGCACCCTAGGTCATCATAAATGAAATGGTGAATTTATAATTTGATTTTTATTTAATTCCTCACTTAGTATTTTTAAGATTGAAAAAGTGTTCTCGATATCTCTCACATAGTCCTATCCAGAATAAATTAATTTCTAGAAAATATTGATGTTTGTTATTTATTAAAATTAATTAACTCAAAATCATCTAGTCTGCATTATTTAATTCATAATTAACTCATTTTGTTTCCAAACATTCCAAAAAATAAAGTAGCCTAAATTTATCATATTTCACATCCTGGTCAAGTTTGAGGATTTTTTGACTTAATTTTATCATAATTTACATTTTAGTCCCTAAACTTCACCAAAATTGTATTTCATTTATTATTTGCGTAAAAAATAGAATAAAATATTTCATTGAAAACCTAACTCGAGTTGGACTAAAAACCAACCTAAGGAGACAATGGCCTCCTTGAGATCGACCTTGGACTTCCTAAGTAAAAAAAAGTTGACCACTCGCTTTCATTGGATTAATAATTAAATTGATGGTTGTTTTGATTAATTGTGAATTGCTCGACTGCAACAGACATTTTTAACATTAATACCACATAATTGCCAATGGAGATTTTATGGTTTTTCAAATGGCATTGTTGCTAGGGAGGCACGACTAAGGATGTTTTTAGAAAATCAAGTTTTTAGGTTTTCCACCTCGGGTAGTATGGCCCCCATTTTTCTTGTAATTAATTATCTATTTGTTTTCCAGTATTTTTATATTTTATTTTGTTTGCTTTATTTGTATTTATCTCTTTTTGACATAATTTCTATCTTTTTTTAACTCGACGCATCTCAGAGTGCATCGGAGGCCAACAATTCTTGGATCGAGTGTTTGTTGAGACGCCAAGAAGATTTTCGAAGAGAGATTTTAATTTTCATTTAAAAATTTTTTTGTAATAATTTCTTGATTTCCAGTGAATTCCATTCGGAATCTCGTGCGTGTATCAGGATTGTACATCGAACCCTTTGTGGTTGTATGGTTTGTTTGACGTATACTAGCACCTGCACTCGCGACTCTCAGAGCAAATTTTTTTCTTGTGCTTGTACTCTATAGGACCATAGATTACAGTTAACGAGACACACTTAGACCGTAGAGCTATTAGCTAAAATTAATTTGGTCATCACTCGCTAATAGAACTGCCTGTCTAGGAATGGTTTTCTCATGTGCATTTCATACAGTGTAAAATTTCAATTCTATATTGCATCCCGCGTGTAGAGAGCTAGAGGAACTGTAAGTCTTCTTACTCATGCATTCAAAATCGTTTTCTCTTAGCATCGGAATTTTTCTATTCCCTCTCTTAGTTTTTCGGACCTAGGGAAAATGAATTGGGACTGGACAATAGATGTCATTGCTTGTGTGGATTAATTACAGTGATGACTAATCTCTAAAATCAGGACTGCCAATTGAATTGGACCAAAATAATTAATTAAAATTAATCATTGCTTGTAGAAGTGCATCCCCGTCATTATCTGATTTACTTGCAAGTGAGAGGGACAACACTAGGATAGAGCCAAGATAGGATTTTCAAATAGACTATTGGTTCACAAAAATGATTAGTCACTTTTCAGTGAGGATCTACGGGTAGTCGGTAATGACACAGATTTCCTTAGCAGAGTGGGAAGTTTAGAGGACACCGTGAAAGGCTCTATCCTCAAGAAACAGGTAGCTGTATTTATACGGTCTGCACTTACTCCTATACTGGCTAAAATTGGGTGCAACTTTTCGTAAGAGTCAGGACAGTCTGTAGGGACATACAGGCACATAACAACTTGTTAATCTTTTAAGACTTGCATTTATCACCAACTAAAACTGAGAAGATAATTAGGCTGAACCTTTCCGACCCTCACATGTAGAGTTGGTAAATTTGGGGTTTGCTCTTGCGTTTGTTTTGTATCTGTCTATGTGTATTATCCTGTTTACTTGTACATTTTCGACCTCGATCCGCTTACATTCATCCATTCCTCTTCAAGATGTCTGGATATTGTTCATCACATCATGGTCGCTCCATTTCGACCATAATCCAATCATCTTCACCTTCTTATTCCTCCTCATACCCTCATCCAGACCATGAAGTCAAAACATTGACTGACTTCTCCAGTTCTCCGCATTTTTCACCTACTATACATTATAGCACTTCAGATCCACTTCCATCTTGGGTTGACTCACCATATTTTTGAGAGCTTGCTGGAATTAAAGAACCATTCAATATGCAAGCCACTGTAGAGACGAATAACTGGCAGAATTACCTACCCTTGCATACTTCATCTTCTCTTCATAAAATGATAGGACAAGTCAACAAATCACACATACACAATGACTTGATCTTAGGGTACAACTTGGTCGATCGAACAATCCGAATGGAGAGGCTTGCACATAATGATTTCCCAGACTTGATTGACTTTAGTGATCAAGCTAACATTGACCAGCCCTTAAACTCGCCATTCAAAGAGCATACACAGGCAGTGGATTGGACTCATGAATTCTGTCTATGAGCCCCTTCTTTATTAACTCTGCCATATGAGGCTCTGACCAATATTTGCCAACCGAATTGTCCATACTCGACCTATTGTTACATACCGGAGTGTAGGTATTTTGAGTGTGAGACTTCAATATCTCATCAATATCCTCCAATTGAGCAGAACTCTCTGATGATTCATCATGAGAATTTTTTGGAGGAAACATTTCTAGAATTATCGAAAAAAATGAATAATTTGGTAACAAGTTGAGAGATGTCACTAAAACATTGCACTCAATTGCCAGCTTGGGAATGAAAGTGGAAAAGGAAATAAGTGGATTTAATTTTGAAAATCAAGAGAACAGTAGGAGACCCACTAATAGATTCCATATTTATTAGCTTAATTCTATATATTTATCTTTTTTTCTTAAGTAAAGCTAAAAGATTCATTGACTAATTAACATTAACTACTAATTTGTGTGTTGTATATAATTAACAGTAATTATTATATATTGGTACGGTGTAATATTTTATGTATTTATTTCTTATTAAAAACTAAATGAAAAATAGAGTAATATTGTGTGTAAATAAAAGAAAATAAAAAAAGCAAAAGAAAAATAAAGAAAATAGTTTTATGTGGTTTTTAATAGTATTTAATTATTAAATATGAATGCTTACCACTTTTTCTAATTATTCTTTAACTATTTCTTTTTTATTTTACTATAATTTCTTTGTTTTCTTCAATTTTGATTGGGCCACGTGGCACTTCCAGAGCACTCGACGTGGCCGCTTCCATTTGCACCACCTGCCTGCTACCTGCACCATTAGATTCCCCCTGATCTAACGCTTCTCGTGCTTATATGCCTTCAGTCGTCTAATCTGGATCAGGCCTTATCCAATCCATCCACCCATGTTGCTTTCTTATACATTGGATCCAATCAACTAATCTTATCTGATTCTTACATTAGTGCCTCATTTGTAGCCTTGGAACGTTTGATCCAACGGTTATTGTCTATCGTCAACCTCCGGCCCATTTAGCTAAAGCGTCACTACCCATCATCCCATGGAAACTTTTGCCTATTTTGCCAAACTCCTCCAGATGTCTCCCGACCAACCTTTACTGTCAACTTCTTCCTCTAACCTCCCTCTCCTTCACGTCAACCACCAGAACCATTATACAACACCATAGTTCTATTGTGTGGTGGTTAAAACCTCCTTCGAACCTTTGTGCATCACTTCCCCTTCTTTAAATACCACTCTACCATCCATCTTCACTGCCTATTCACCCTTGCATGAGTTCTCCCCTAGCCATCTAGCCTCTTCTGTGAAAGAGAGAGAGAGAGAGACCAAGAGCGAGCAAAGACTGGGTTCGAGCTCCGGTGAGATCCTTGGTTCCTATGCCAAGTTATAGCTAATATAAAGGTTGTTTGAGCTTAGTTCCATAGCCAAGAACTTCGAGCGAAGATCTCGAAGCTCCCAACTTCATCATTTGGCTCAAGATTCAACTTCAAGACATTCAACTTCAGACTTAGATTTAAGGTAAAAATTCCTATCATGAGCTAACTATTACTTTATATAATTATCACATGTATTTTACTTCACTAAACCACTATCAGAATGCACCATCAAGTTCACTTTCGAACCATGATTCACACATGATTATCCAGTTCATCTTTTTATTGCTACATCTCTGTGTTCACTCCATGCAATTGTCGTCTTCTACGTGAAGATCACAACTCATTAGGTCTGAATCTTCCACCTACGAATGGCCCTCCATTCCATCCCATATTTCATTCATATTATTTGCAGGGAACTTGTCTGTCATGTAGACTAACATTTCATGTTAATTCAACTTCAATGATCGAAGGACGAGTCTGAGCTCCGATCTCCCATTTTTTCCGCTGACGAAGCTTCATCAACATAGCTCTTCAGGCGTCTTCGTACCTTCTTCAAACATCAAGCACCATCGTTAGCATTCTATGAATTTTTTTGGATCTTCATAGATTAAGGAGGAGCACAGTGGAGCTTTTGATCCTTCATTGGAGCGCAGCCCGAATGCCACTGCACACGGAGGAGCTCAAGAACAATCGACAAGCAGATACTGTTGATTTCCCTAGATCGGGCGAAGATTAATGGCCTGTGTCAAGCCTGAATCTGAGTCTAGCGTAGAGCATCAGAAGTTGACGTGTGGCCCTGGCATGAGTCCAAACCTATATTGAGTCATGTGGGTGCGCAGATGAATTGCAGGAATTGCAGCGCTAGCCCCTGAATTTCCAACAATTATAGATAATCCTTCCGCTTGTTATGTAATTTGCACATTAGCCCCTGCAGGTTTTCCTATTTACAATTTAGTCCCTGTATGTCCTGTTTGGTAATGGAACATGGAAGGTTTCTTACATTTATGCCCCTGGATTCATTGGTGAATAACTTTTTATCTTGAAGTCCAATTAATGTGATTTCAGTCTCCTTTTAAAGCTTGTTTAACACTCTATCTTGTGGCAATTTTTGTGGATGAATTTGAATTAAAAAGCACACCTTCATTATTCTTTGCTTAAAGTGCTTGTTTACATCTCTTTAGTTCATTTAAATTGCACTTCGAATGATTAGTTGATCATGACAAATTCCTTAATCATTAATGATTTATGGTTAGCCTTTTCTTCGATTGATATTATTAGGTCATACAAGATTTATTTGTTGGGTATGTGTATTAAAACTTACAAGTGAAATTCTTAACTAATATGAATAAGGTTTTGAGATTGAGTTCACTTGTTGTTAAGTCACCTATCTTATAATCAATTCAGGGTATCTTTTTAGTTAATCCAAGTTATTTATCTTGTGCATTTTAATCTGAATGTTTTACTAATATTGTATGTGCATCATTGATTGTATTTAAATTAATTGCATAAAAATATGTTAAAAATCAATATAATTGTGTTTTGTGCATCATTTCAACATAATTAACTTAAGAATTGCTATCTGAAATATTTAAGCTCTAAAATTTAATTAGTTTATCGCATGCGTCCTTGTATTCGACCATGGACTTCCTAGGTTATAAATTTAAGCCGAGAACCTTGTCACTAAGATTCATCTCGATTCTGTATGTAAATATGGTACCGTTGCTAGGGACACGGCACATTTTGTGATTATTTTTAGTAGCAAATATTTTTTTAGTAATTTTTTAGCTTAATTATTGTTGAGATTGTTTCTTGTGTTGATGTTTTTGTGATGTTATTTAATTAAGTGTTTTAATATCTCTAAAAAATTTCTAGTAGATTTTTATTGTTTTGTGGTAGGCTAGTGGAGCTGACATTTTCTGAAGGAACGCGAAGGCAAAAAGCTTGGAGGAACTTGTTGGAGAGCCTGCAAGATAATTTAATTAGTAGAGAAATTAATTAGCTTAATTACAATTTATTCAATTGTGTTGTAATTTATTTGCCTATTTACAGTGGTTCTTGATTAAGATCTCGTGCATGTAAACACATGCCTCTTAAATTATATTTATTCTTGTGTGTGGTTGTGTCGAGAGTGGTTAGACTCAAGTTTACGCCAAATAGAAAGATTGTAGGTCATTTCATTGCTTGATCTATTTCGTAACTTAGGACACACAACACAAATCTCATAAGATTCACAATTGCAAAAATCTTAGGTGATTCATATACACATGTAGATTACGTTATACTTAGTCAAATTAAACTGATTTCTTCATCGCTAATAGAACTGCTGCTTAGGTGTGGTTTCTCGACTTGCGTCATATAGCAAGATATAAAATTTATGTTCTGTATCCACATGGAGAGTGTTGGGAAGCGCTGTAAGTATTTCCAAACGATTGCATGCACCATTGAATTCTGATTACATTCCGCTTTCTGATTTCTCCATCTGTTTTACCAACTTAAGGAATAAAGGAAAGGGATTGTACGTCAGGCGATGATTGTGGTCACTTAAATTCAAGTGATAACCAAATCTCTTAAAATCGGGACTGAATTGATGCAAGTTTACCTAAAAATTGTAATAAAATCAATCTTTTTTTCGGGTCGTAAAACCCTCATTGTTTGTAGGTATATTTCTGTGAGTGAGGGACAACATTAGGATATAGCCATGCCACAAATTTTTATATGAAGTACTGGTTCCATAAAAATGATTAGCCGCTTCTCAGTGAGGATCTATGGGTAGCTGGTAAATGGTCTGAATTTCCTTAGCAGAGTGGAGGGTTTAGAGGACACTGAGCAAGGCCCAGTCCTCAAGTAAACGAGTAGCTGTATTTATACAATCCGACTTACCTCCATACCGGCTGAGAGTGGATGAAACTAGTAATGGGAATCAGGATAGTTTGTAAAGAAATTTAGGTTCCTAACAGCTCGTAACTCTGACGAGATTTATATTTACTCACTAATTAAAACTTGACAAGAAAATAAGGCCATCATCTCGACCGTCAATGTTGAGTTGGTGAATTAACCATGGTTTGCATTTATTATTTTGTGTGATTCACTATGTACATTAACATGCCCAATAGAATTATGTTCGTTGAAATATAGCATACTAAACTTTCTTACCTCTTGAACTCGAAGATGGATAATTGGTCGGATATTTGCTCGGACTTTGTGAGCCTTTCACTGAACCGCCTAAATATAACATCTTCACTGGTCTAGTCCCCTTCTCCTTTTACTGGACTATCCCGGTTCGGAAGTAATCCTCTTTCTGATTTGGAGTATCATGATTCACTCCTCGAGGAAGGTTACATCTCGACCAACTCCTTTTCTTCCTCTTTACTGACTAAGGAAGATCATTGCATTGGTGAGATTGACGTGATTTCCTTATCTTCATCTAGATCTCACTCCAACCCTTAGTTTGATAAAGGTGTCGAAAACACATTAAATATGCCTACCCAAAAGACAAAATGGGAATGGGGAGGAGGAAGAGCGAGAGGACTCGATGCATGCAGTATTGGCTAGGTTAGCTGAATCTGAACAAAATCAAGCACACACGAGAGCACATCTTGGCGAGTTACATATGGAAATTGATAACCCTATGGATGCGGCATACAATCCTGGGCAATTTCAAATGCAAATATGGTTGAGCCCAGATGAACATGAAGTAGAATACGAGCTGAAGCCGCAGCTTTTTAGCTTGCTGCCACATTTTCATGGGAATGCTCACAATGAACTATATGCATTCCTTAGGGACTTTGAGTTGGTTTGCATTAACCATAGACATCTTAGGGTTAACCATGACTACATAAGGCTCAAAGCCTTTCCATTTGCCTTAAAGGATAAGGTTGATTATTGGATGAAGAATCTAGTGGTAAATGTAATTACTTCTGCTCAGTTCAATGCCCTATTCCTGAAGAAGTTCTATCCATTGAGTAGAACAAACCTAATGTATTCATGCGTCACAAGTTTCTCCCAACTTCCTAATGAAGCCTTTTGTGATTCATGGGATAGATTCAAAGAGCTCTTAAGGAAATGTCCTTGTCATGTCTTAGAGCCTACCATCCTCGTTCAATCAGTATATTGCGTTCTACACCATGAGTTGATGGGTTTAGTTAGTGCTGCTTGTGGAGGCGGCTACACTTCATGAGGAGCGGACACTGTTTGAAAGGTGTTTAGCAAATCGCTGAAACAAGTAGAGCACAGACCGCTAGTAGAGCTCAACTAGAGACCCCTAATCCACTCTTATCTATTTGGGGAGTGAAGGATACAGTAGATCCTTTTGATACGGGATTAATAACAGATAGACTTACAGTAGTCGGGGTGAATGAGTTGGACAGTAACTCGTCCAAACTTCCTAAGCAGATGGTGGAGCTTTCTGAGAAAGTATCCAAGATGAGGGTACCTACCGCGACTACATTTGCTGCTCTCGTATACCGTATTCATCACATTCAGGAGCAGCAGGTGTCAGAGCTATTCCAGCGATGGGTTGAGGAGCAACCTTTAGACTATCTTGTCAGCAACAACCACCATCTGTAGAAACAATTACTGAGGAGCCTTCCCAGTTGTGGGATTTAAATGGTGTATGGTACACCATGACCTTGCTAGGCAAGGAGGTTCTGGGGATAGATTCTTCTATCAACGTCCCCAAACATTTTACAACACATCGTTTACTCCTACACCTTTTCTAGTACCACAAGGTTAGGAGTCGTTCCTTGTCAGGAATTGAGGAAGCACCAGCAATTCGGGCGTCAATAGACGTACTAGGCAAGCCAGCAGGACCCGCATGTTCAGAATCATACCCAGCAGCATCATTCTTATGGCCATCAGGGCCAGGCTTCACGTTCTTCATCCCAACAAGAAACAAATTTTGGATGAGTTGTGTTCCTATATGAATGAAGTACAGGATTTGAGGGTTTATCTTACCATCTTCCCCGTCTACATGATGAGTGCAGTATCCTTTCTACATCTATTCCAGCCTAGGTTCAGTCTAATCCCAATAGCCTTAACAAAACACAACAACATCCTTCTATGGTTCTGGTATACTATTCAGATTTTCACAAATCTGAACACACGATCTCTCCGTTTGATCATGTTCGTCATATGTCTATCAGGAGCGGACGGATTGTGGTCGTACCTAATCAGGCTAAGGACATGGATAGAACCGACTCTGAAGCTCGGTCTAAGGAGACTTCAGAGGGTGATGACACTAGACTTCTTCACTAGATAGCTAGCACTTCCACGAGAAGATTGAGGAGGAGTACAAGAGCTGAGCAGCACGCATCAGATTCAGAGTCTACAAAGGACCTTGTGCCCTCGGATAAGGAGAATGCATATTCAGCAAATATTCCCTGTCATAAAGTAGACAATTCAGTTATTATTCCAATTGTAAAATATTCACATGTGAAAAACATAGTTTCTAATCATTATAAATAGCACGTTTTTATTTATGAATCCGAGTCTTCACTTCATTCTTTGCTTATCCCTTTTCCATGTGCTCTTACGACAGGAAAGTGCATCATTAATAAGATTTAGAAAGATGATCCGGATATGGCATGATTTTGTCGAGATAATATCAAGGTTAAAGTGCCATTTGCTGAGTATGTGGCCAGTTTACATTTTAGAAATATCTGAAGGTTAAATGCACACCAAGAAGAGTTAGCAGGAAGAAAGCGAACAACTATATCAAAACCCATATTCTTTCGGTGTCCACTACGTTTTGTCTCAAGAACCAAAAATTGCCACAGAAGAAGAGAGACTTAGGTGCTCATTATGTGATTAGTCATATCGATGACATAATGTTTGAACGTGCTCTCCTGGTAATGGTTCTTCAATAAATTTAATACCATTTGGCTTATATTATAAACTAAAGTTAGGGCCTTTACGCAAATCTAAAGCGATACTTCAGTTTATAGATTTATCAATGAAGAAGGCTAAGGGTGAGGTCAAGAACATCATTATCTCTATTGAGGGATAAGATTATAAGGTGGACTTCACTATTCTTGATATGGATATCCCTCATCATTGGAGAGATTCGCATATTATCCTAGGGCGCCCTTCCTACGGACCGCCGGAGCTTCATTTCATTATCATATGGGGATGATGAAGTTTCATTCTCTGAATGGAGAAGTGGAATTGCAGATGAGGCAAACAAAATGGAAACAACCTGATTCTGAATCGAGTACAAAATTCTCGTCACTCTTAGAGGCAGACTGCAATGTAGTTAGAATAGTGGGAATCTGGGCTCAGAACCCCACAGTACAGAGTGAGATACTCTCATATGGAAGCGATAGTATACACTGAGCAGCTATTAATGCAGTCCCAGAATTCTTGAGCTATGATTCTACCTATTTCCTTGATGACATAGAAGTCCCTTTAGGGTATTCACATCCCCTTCCTTCCAAACAATAAAGGATATTAGATGTTGAGTCGGACGTGGCTTTGTCCGAATTACCATGTATTTTTGGTGATCCGACTCCCTGTTCTTCAATTCACTTGGTGGACAACATTATTGTTGAATCATATCCACTATGCAGCACAAATCCAGATTCAATGGTAGTTCTGCCTGATGTACCTGATGATTCATCATTTCCAGAGTTGAAACCACTACCTCCTACACTCAAGTACACTTGCCTTACGGGACCAAAGAATAAGTTTCATGTCATCATTAGTTATAGGTTTACTATAGAGCATTAGTCTAAGTTGTTAGAAGTATTAGAAAAGAATCGTAAGGCTATAGGATGGACAATGTTGGATCTCGTGGGAATAAATCCCGCACTCTTTTCGCACCAATTTTTTGTTGAGGATAATGTTAGACCTTCCCTTGAGTTTTAGAGGAGTCTTAATCCAAATCTTCGGGAAGTAGTTAAGAAAGAAACAGAGAAATGGTGTGGAGCGGGATTTATTTACCCTATCTCTGACTCCAAATGAGTGGCACCTCTACATGTTGTCCCGAAGAAGTCGGGAATTCAAATGGTCACCAATGACAAAGGAGTTGAGATTGCAACACGAGTACCCATATCGTGGTGCATCTGTGTCGATTACAGATGCCTGAATTCTACGACCAAGAAAGATCACTTTCCCCTGCCATTTATTGATCATATTCTAGAGAGATTAGCGGGGAAAGAGTTATTTTGTTTTCATGATGAGTATTCAGTCTAGAATCAAGTATCCATCGCCCCTGAAGACCAAGAAAAGACGACCTTTACATGTCCTTTCGGCACATATGCATTCAAGCTCATGCCTTTTGGGTTATGTAACGCCCTAAGCATTTTTCAGAGGTGCATGATTGCGGTGTTTGTCGAGATGGTTGGGGATTTCCTTGAGGTCTTCATGGACATTTTTTCGATCCGTGGTTATTCATTTGATTCTTGTTTAGCGCACTTGGATCGAGTTCTTCAGAGGTGTAAGGAGGTGAATCTAGTATTCTCCTAGGAAAAGAGTCATTTCATTGTCAAGGAGGGTATCGTGTTGGGGCATGTCATATCCAAGAAGGGTAAGGAGGTTGATCCTGCCAAGGTGGATGTGATCAAGAAACTTGATCCACCAACCAACATTAAGGCCGTCAGGTCATTTCTGGGGCACGCTGGATTTTATAGAAGATTTATTCATGATTTTTCTAAGATTGCCCGACCACTGACTGAGCTCTTAGGAAAAGACATCGAGTTCTTTGTTGATCACAAGTATCTTGAGGCATTTGAGATCCTTAAAAAGAAGATATGTGACTCGTTGATTCTGTAGGCTCCTGATTGGTCTCTTCCCTTTGGGATCATGCCCGATGCTTCAGATTTTGCTATAGGAGCCGTATTGGGGCAGAGGCGAGATCAGATTCCATTGCTATTCACTATGCAAGCAAGGTATTGGATTCAGCTCAGAAAAAATATACAATGACTGGAAAAGAAATTTTTGTAGTAGTTTGGCCTTTAGAGAAGTTTAGCTTTGTGATTTTAAGCTCTAAGGTGACAGTATATACAGATCATTTAGCCATTAGGTATCTCGTGGAAAAGAAAGATGCGAAGGCACATCTTATTACGTGGATATTACTACTCCAAGAATTTGATTTGGAAATAAAGGATAAACCAGGAGTTAAGAATTTAGTGGTTGATCATCTTTCAAGGACTGAATTAAAGGATTCCTCTGATTCTGAGCCTATTCGAGAGACCTTTCCCGATGAGTCTATATGTGATGTGGACTCACTTCCATGGTATGCCAACATGGTTAACTTCCTTGTCTCCAAGCAAGTTCCCCATGGTTGGACTAGGACCAATATAGATCGACTCAAGTTGGATTCAAGGAAATATCATTGGGAGGATCCATTCCTTTTCTTCGAAGGGCCAGATTGTGTCTGGAGAAGGTGTATTCCTCTGGAAGAATACATGAGTGTTCTCACATATTGACATTCACTTGAGGCAGGAGGACACCATTCAGAAAAGAGAACTGCTCACAAGGTATTACAGTGTGGTTTCTTTTGGTTGGCCTTGTTTAGAGATGCAGCTGATTTTGTACAGTCGTGCCATGTTTGCCCAAGAATGCGAGGGACTGTTGGTTCTAGAGATGAGATGCTCCTACAGCCGGTGATTTTTTGTGATGTTTTTTATGCTTAGGGCATAGATTTAATGGGTCCCTTC
This sequence comes from Ottelia alismoides, assembly GCA_037367405.1. Taxonomy (NCBI): domain Eukaryota; kingdom Viridiplantae; phylum Streptophyta; class Magnoliopsida; order Alismatales; family Hydrocharitaceae; genus Ottelia; species Ottelia alismoides. Next base: position 889,544 of record JAZKJV010002336.1, on the reverse strand, counting down.
CCTAATAGCTAAGGTTTTGCGTATATCTTGTAAGCGATTGATTACCTATCAAGATGGGTGGGGGCTATCTCAATCCGAGCCTCAGACGGAGAAACTATATGTAAATTTATCAAAGATCGTATTATTTCATGCTTCGAGGTACCTAAAGTATTGATCTCTGATGGGGATAACCATTTTGTGAATGGATTGATGAAATCATTAGCTAAGGACTATAAATTTGAGCACATAATTTCTAGTCCTTACCACCAACAATCAAACGACATGGTAGAGGTTTCAAATAGGGAGGTGAAGATCATTCTACAGAAGTTAATCCATCCAGATAGGAAGAACTGGTCTCAGTTGTTGGATCGAGTTCTGTGTGCTTATAGAACGGCCTACAAGACACCACTTGGCACTTAACCATTTAGGATGATTTATGGCAAGCCATGCCATTTGCCCACTGAGTTAGTGCACAAATCTTAAGGGGCAATTAAGATAATAAATTGGATTTGTCACTTAGGAAAACTGTGTAGATATATTGACCTAAATGAACTTGTGGAAATCCGCAACTGAGCATATGACAACAACACGATCTATAACGACAATGTTAGGAAGTGGCATGATGTGCATATTAGATGCAAGAACTTTGTCCCTAGACAGAAGGTATGGTTGTTTAATGCAAAGTTAAAGATTTTCCATGGGAAACTTAAATAAAAGTGGATGGGTCCTTTCATTGTTAAGGAAGTGCATGAGAATGGCAGTATAGAGATTTCAGAGCTTTCAAAGAATGCACATTCCTTTTTGGTTAATGGGTAGTTACTTAAGCATTTTGTAGAATCCAAAGAAAGGTTAACTCTTGTAGAGATGATCGACTTCTTGCTTTTTGATGAAGTTTCAGATTTCTCAGATAGGGCATGAGCATCAAGACAGATTCATATCACAAGATTCAGCATCAACAGATACATATTCTTTCTGATCTTATTAATTCTCTTGCCTACAATTAGGCTATGTTCAACCCAAGTATAGGGGGAATTTTTCCTTACCTTCTCTTCTACACAGGTCTCTCCTTCGTAGCATTCTCTTTACTTAGGATTCCAAAAACTTAAGTATAGGGGAGACCTTCCTGGTAATTTTTATTATAATTCATTTTTTCTCATTTTAACACCTGATTTATTCTCACATTCGGTTCTTGTACGTTATTTTGAAATGGTTTTTGAAAATATTATATTTATATTTATATTTGACATGATTTTCAGGTACTTTACATGGTTTGTAAAAAATCTGGATTGACATGTTTGGAAAATCATTTCTAAAATGTTTTGAAAATCTATATCTATTTGTTATTGTTTGCAAAAAGTTTTCAAAAATCTTTTCAACTTTAAAGGCGTAAATGAGATTATCTAATCAAAAATCCATAAAAATCAAAAAATAAATAGAAGATAAAAATTCATTAACTCTATTGTGTCTCTTCAGTATCCTTTAGTGATGTAATGTTTCTCAGAAGTTGCAACGATTTCTCGAACCGTCTTGTCATTATTCTTTATAAGGTTGTCTTTCCTTAGAGTTTTATAAAGTCGATATGGAGGCAAATCTGGATTTCAGTGCTATATTTTGGAAGATGAAGTTGATAAGGAATTCTCTACAACAAGTGATGCCAATTATGGTGGACAATCTTTTGATGGAAGAATTAGATATGGAGGTTCCCTTACCTTTTCTTGAGGATGTTCACTTGATGAATTCTTACCTCTCTTGTAATTTGGATCATCTCTCTATGTCTAGTTTTTCCCTTTTAAGGAGAACCCAAATGTCTATTGTAGGATTTCGTGGTTTGATTCGTCTTTCCATAATCATGTAGAATTTTAAGGCTTCCCATGTGGATATGATATCACATTTCTAGGAAGAATGACATCATTATTGAAGAATAAAATTTCTAGTTGATGAAGATCATTCTTATTCAGATTACAAAAGAGTTATCCATTTGGAAGAAGCAGTTGAAACATAAGGCAGCCTGTGATTTTAAACCTCGAAGAGCCAATCGTAATTTCTAAGGAGCTGAAGTTTGTGGTGTTGTGTTAGGTATCTTAGTATGTTCTTTGTATTGTTCCAATGTGATGTTATGTCGAAGATACCCAATTTGTTGTATTTGTCTTAACAATTCCTTAATTCTGTTGTAAATTAATTAACCAGCTAACTTATTAATTGGTGACTTCCCTTGACATATTTTCACTATGCACTCAAGGCTTGAGATGATTTAACACTCTGTTAAGAAGTCCCTAGTCTTAGAGTTATCATGTATTAATCATTAGGGTCCTGGACTTAAAATTCATGCTCTTTTAGTTGGAAGATATGCATGATATATTTCATCCTTAATCTCCCTTAAAAGAACTTGACCTTCACTGAAATACATGACTGCATTCATGATTGAGATGAGTCAAGGTATCTCTGAGGAAACATGGATTGGAAGTTTTGAGTTTGGACTTGGTTTCTACGATGCTCGAGGATGGGATAAGATTAATGATGGCTTCATAAAACCTGAGTGTCAGCATCTTAGCCAGTATGGGACTTGTTCTTATGATATCTCTTGATGAAACCTAAAGTATCAGGGTGTGATGACAGTAATTAATAAGTTGATGAGTGTGTCCCAATCTTTTGGTAAAAGCAGTGGAGCTAGTCAAAAACAAAGAAAAGAAAGACAAAAATGATGGAAGAAAAGCTCTTATTGTACAAAGTCAAATATGAAAGAGCTACCAGCAAAGTTAAGCGCTCCCAACCATTTCAAAGTGTCCACTTGGACCACCGATATTAGGACCAGGAGTCGGGCTAGCACCCAAAAGGTGCTATGCATCGTAAATGCTACAAGTTTGGGTGTAGAAGGTATATTAGATACTCAATAAAGGCACACACCGGTGTATTCCCAGGGAAGCAAGTGCATATGACTCCAACTTCTCTTGATGGACACATTGATTGACAAAAATAAAAATGAAAATTGTGTTGTGTATTGGCACTTAAGAGAACCATGTTCCCAATGAGAGGAAGAGAAGATAAGTAGACAATCGTACAGACCTCCACTATGTGGCCTTCCATCTATTCTTTTTGAAGTCTGATAAACTAAAGAGAAGGTGGATTGAGGCAAGACTAGATTTATTACCTAGAGTGAGGGTTGAGTCCTTAGAAGGGCTTCTGAGATTGGAATTTTTGGTGATGTCTTGCTTCTAATCTCATGTTGCAATCACACTAAGTCATATTCCTTACATTTATGTATTCCCTTGAGAGTCTGACAATTAGAGGTGTTGAATTCCTTTTGATTAATACTTGGATGAACTTAGAGTTTTAGGATTTCTAAAACCTAGTGTTCTAGGTCAAATCAAGCCCTGTATTTTCACTTACACTTTTCAAGAAATTCACAAAAATAAACTAACTTTCTATTACCAATTCTATATTTATTAGCTCGAGTATGAGCTTAGCTTAAGTATAGGGAGTGATAAATTCCAGATTTATCAGGTTAATTCTATATTATTTAACTCTCTTGCTTAAGTAAAATAACAAGATTCATTGACTAATTAACATTAACTACTAATTTGTGTGTTGTATACTACTAACACTAATTATTGTATATTAATATGGTATAGTATTTTATGAATTTGTTCTTATTAAAATCAAATAAAAATTAGAGTAATATTGTGTATAAATAAAAGAAAATAAAAAATAAAAATATAAAAAAGAAAAATAAAGAAAAAAGTTTTATATGGTTTTTAATAGTATTTAATTTTTAACTATGTACAAATGACCTCTGATCTCTTTGAATTCTACATAAAAGTTGTAATCTCATCGAGATCTACAACTTTCATGTTTACCACTTTTTCCAATTCTTCCTCTACTATTTCTTTTTTATTATACTATAATTTATTTATTTTCTTCAATTCTGATTGGGCCACGTGGCGCTTCTAGAGCACTCCATGTGGCCGCTTCCATTTGCGCCACATACCTGCTATCTGCACCGTTACATTCCCCTGATGTAACACTTCTCGTGCTTATACACCTTCAGCCGTTTGATATGGATTAGGCCTTGTCCAATCCATCCACCCACACCGCTTTCTCATCCATTGGATCCAATCGACTGATCTTATCTGATCCTTACATTAGCTCCTCATCGGTAGCCGTTGGATCGTTTGATACTACGGCTATTGTCCGTCATCAACCTCCAAGCCATTTAGCTCAAGCGTCACGACCCTTCAACCCATGTCAACTTCTGCCTATTTCGCCAAATGCCTCCATATGTCTCCTGACCAACCTCCACTGGAAACTTCTTCCTCTAACCTCCCTCTGCTTTGCGTCAACCACCAGAACCGTTGTAGACCACCATAGCGCTATTGCGTGGTGTTTAAAACCACCTTGGAAAGTCTATGCATCACTTCCCCTTTCTTATTTAAATACCCCTCCTCCAGCCATCTTCGTTGGCTATCTGCCCTTGCATGAATTCTCCCCTAGTGATAATTGAGATGTGGCAAGGGTCGAAATAAGGCTCACACAAGGCGGAGATAAAAATCGCTGCGACGACCGCTCGTGATATCCTAATTAGTCAACAATTAACCCATAATATTGAATAAAGCAGTTAAATCCCAAAAATGTGGAATTAACATTTATTTTCTCTACCATAAGCATAGGGTATAAGCATGTAGAGGTCGAACCACAGAGAGCAAAACATGTAGCTTGCAGTTATTCTCCACGTCAGTGATTTGTATAATTCTTTTTGTGGGTTTTCGATTATGTATTTTTTAATATTATTTTTGGATTTATATATTTTTTATTTTTTATTTTCTGATTTTGTATTTCTTCTTTTTTATTTTTTATATTTTTTTAATTTCTTTTTCTTCTAATAGGAATACGAAGCTATATAAAGTAAATTTATATAACATAGGTGAGAGCGATAATATATATAGGTAAAAATAATCAAAAATGTAGGAAATATATATATTTTTGGGTTTTATACAATGTTCTATTATTTTTGTGATTTTTCTGTATTTTTCCTAATTTTAATGTTTTTTCAGTCGAAATTTTCCTAAGTAAAGGATTAATTAAATATCCAAAATTGATTTGGGTTGTAAAAAAAATAAATAAGTCCCAAAATTACCCAAAGTAATTTTAATACATAAATAAAAATATATATATAATTATACAATAGACAAACATATTTTTGGTATTTTTGTAGAATTGTTAAATTTATTTGTTGGATTTTGGAGCTTTTTGATTTTTCTAATTTTCTTTTTCTTATTTTTAAGAGTTTTTATTTTGTAGATTCAATAAATGTCGAAATATATCGTATATAATTTTTTTGGAATTTTATAAAAAGTTTTTAAATTTTTTTGATATTTTATAAATTAGATAGGGATTAATTGGGCTCCTTTTTAACTTTAATAAAAAGATAAAATGCAAAAAATACCAATTTAAAATATGGGCGTGAATCTACAAGGCATAAAACATTTATCTCTATTTTTATGAATTTTTAGGAGCATTATAGGTATTTTTAATAATTAGATAAAACATACAAAAATGCATGTCCATGCAAGAGCATTTTTGCAAATAAAATAAACCTCAAGGGCACAAGTGCAATTTACCCAACATAATAAAAGTATTTATTTAATTTTTAGGAATCATTTTACAATAATAAAAAAGCGTCTGGGTTCATATGCAAAATTTCTAGGGTCACGTGGGGTTGCACGTGACGCTGGTAGGGACCAAAGTGCAAATATAAAAAGTTCAGAGGCTTACATGCAAAATACCCTAATTATTTACAACATAAACTTTTATTTAAAGAACTATTTTTTAAATACAAAAAAGGAGGGGCTTATTATGCAATATACCCCTTAACGGCTGGATCAGATGATGTTGGAGGATTTACTTGACACGTGGCGAGCATCCGATGGCTAGTACCGATTCGCAGATTGACGGTGAAATTCGTCTCACTAATACACGTGGTGCTCATCCAACGCATCATACCACTTCATGGATCAATGGTCTAGATTAGATAGGTCGGGCTGATCTGACAGTGAAGACATGGCATGATCCGACAGCTCTCATGAAATTTGGTGCTCCTCCCTAGATCGGACGGTTCTGAAGGTACTCAGAAGAACATGGAAGAACCACGTTCCTCCCGATCTTGGATTCGATTTAGCATGCACATCCGCTCCTCCCACGAGCTGCTGATGGTCCAAGGAACTGCCTGGGGACCCAGTGTATCGCCTGGAGGACTCGGAAGAGCATGAGGCTCGTCGAAGCTCTCCAACGCGGTCGGTGAAGCAATGGGTGCCCAGGTAACTCACGTTTCTTTGAAACGTGACCCTGGAGGGTCCGTTGGCCCTATAGACATGCAAAGGATATACGCATGAGTACAAGGATGATTTGGCAACCTTATTTGGTGGAAAAATGGTGCAGAACAGGTCGGGTAGAGGTGCTCCAGCGAACAACGGAGTGGAGCACCTATATTTCCAGATCCTCGATGGATCTGGAGGGATCGAGATGCGCGAAATGATCGTAGAGGGATCAGGAGTGAAATGGGTACGAGAAACAGGATGGAGAACTGCTGAGAACGCGAAGAGGAGCTCGCCAGAGCTCGACTCCGGCGAAGTACAAGCTTGAGTGATTCATCTAATCTAACCATCTAAGAATCAAGCTAATTATTGAAATGAAAACTAAAATCAAAGCAAGCAAAATAAATAATAAAAGCGCAGCTATTATACCTGGGTGACGCCCAGCCTCTTGGAGCTTCGTCGAAGCACGCACAACCTCCTCTTGTCAAGAGGAAACATTTAGGATTCAAGGTGAGGTCTCCTAGGGCTCTAATGGTGACCAAATTTGAAGAGGAGGCGAAGGGCGTTATTTATAAAATTTGCTAAGCACCCTTATTGACTGGCCTAGATCGATGAATCTGTGTTATGTACATATTATGCATTGATCTTGCGTGCGTAAATCATCGATGATCAGAGATTATTTCTTGTGAAGGAAGCATCTGCGAAAGATGGATGGAACACCAAAGAAAAAGGGCAGAAAATCAGGGAAAAGATGGGCCGCGTCAGATTGGAAGGCATGGGGCGAGTTGACCAAGGTCAATAGTTAACGCGACCCTATTGTGCCATGTCGCCCGCTAGGCGACCGATGAATATGTGATTCGTCATCTTTATTCATTTACTTTAGCTTAAAATCCCTTATAAAACACATGTATATAACACTAACTCCATCTTACTAACTTGCATTTGTGTTTTAAAATTGTACACTTCTTACCATTTTAACCTAAAATAAATAAAGAAATAAAGAAAGGAAAAATAAAGAAAAGAAAAAAAGAAGGAAGACTGTATATATGTAATAGGTACAAGCTGACCCAAACCCTGAGAGAAGGTCAAGACTTGACATGATCGATCATGAATAAAGTAGGGAAGATAGGGTCCTCAATCAGAAAATCCAAACAAATTGTGTGTTGTGTATATTTGTATACTACACTATTTTATTTGTACACTAATTGACCTCAAATCAAATAACATTCAAAATCAAAGTTGTAAATAAAAATTTGTTCTAATTAATAAAAATAATTGCACAATTAAGTCATGTATAGAATAAAAGTAACCACACTTGGAAAAATCCACTAAGCACAGATGAACCAGCGAATCGGCCCTTTAATAGTGCTGAATTAGCTTTTGGAATCGTCATCGCAGTCTGGCCGAGATGGGCTCATCAAAGGACAATCTCATTTAAGTATATATCAATCAAAATGAGATGATCGTAATTTTTTTATTTTACTTGGCAAGATACCAAGGTCGAACTCAGGGACACGAGCCTCTCTCGTATTATTCAGATTTTCATTAATTTAACTAAGTGTTGACTTGAAGAACAAATAGGTCAAAGCATGCATGAATTGAGACAAGGCAATGAATTAAAGAAGTAAACATGCATTATTTTATTTTATTTTATTATGCAAGTAAATGCCATGAAATGCATCACAAATATACCCTAGGTCAAAATGATGAGCCAGCTAAACCACAAGTTAATTTCAGATTTAAACGAGATGACAAACGCAATTTGATCAAGGCATAGATTAAGTAACAAGTGACACATAGCTATCAAAATAATACATCAAAATTAGTGTGTCCATCATAAAAAATGATCATTCCATTAGAAAGTTCATCAAATCAGCTTTAAAATGAAACTGAAATCAACTCGATCGGATATATATGTAGCTCAAGATATGCATAAAAGAAAGCAAGGGCATAACTGAAAGAAAACATGAAAATAAAATTGCAGACAGGTCCCTTGGAGGGACTAAAATTCAATAAAAGTAAGGTGTGGGGCCTTCCCTATAAATAAACCACACGCACAGGGGCATATATGCAAATTTGAAAACCCACGAGGGTTTCATTGCAAATTACCCACTATGCACGCGTGCGGCACGTGATGAAGGACCTTTCAACACATTGAAGAACTTTGGTAGGCCTCTATGTAATTTACCCAGAAAGCACGTGCCAGGCACGTGCTACTCCATGTTCGGGATGGGTCGGAGGTTCGGAGAAGACTCAGGCTGCTTCGGCTAGGTTCGGAGGTTGGCTTGGGCTCGCTGCAGGCTCGGGCTAGGTTCGGACAAGGCTCGGGGCATCCCAGCCTGGAGGCTCGGACGCTGAGTCTAGGTGCTGCTCTGGATCTGACACGTGGCTCCTGGATGTCCGTCAGATCTACAGATCCGACGGTGCATGTGCTGGCAGCTAGAGACGATGTGGTTGAACGGGAACCGTTGGATCTTGAGGATCCAACGATACCTGGAAGAGGCTGATTGTTGGCGACGTGGGCTCTCCTACGCCATTGGATGTGCTCTGGAGAGGGGCATCCAACGGTGGCTGCTCCTCCATCTTCCTCTGCAGCTGGCGGCAGCTTCAGAACTCCGGCGAAGGAGCTCCTCCTCCACCTCTTCCCTCTGGTGTTGGTGATGCTCTCCTGACACTTCTGCAAGATTGTCGATGACGCCCGAAGGCTGGGCGAGCTGCGACGATACTCGATGAAGAACCTCGTTGCTCCGATGCTGAAGGCGAGGCTGAGCTAGAAGGGTCCGGCGAGTAGTCCGACCATTGACGTATAGAGGACCTGCATAGTTAGTCGATAGCCGAAGCTTGGGGTTTCGTGAAGGGGAGTGGAGTGAAGAGCTTAGGGAGGTGAAGACGAAGGGAGCTCTGAGCTCCTCCGCCGTGGGAGGCGGAGGAGATGGGTCGGATGTGAATTGGGGTGTGGAGGACAGGGGTAGTGGTCTGAGACGAGCGCGTGAAGGGGGAGTGTGAGTCGGAGCTCGGGGAGTGAGTGATGGAGGTCGAGGATGATTTTAGAGACGTGGAAAATTATGAGAAATTAAAGAAAAAGATAAGAGAAGAAGAAGGAGCTTACCTGACGTCAGGCGGTGCGATTGGCTTATGCTCGAGGTCATCGGAGGACCTCAGGGTCTTCGCTGGACCTCCTCAGCCGGTGGAGGCAGCTCGAGCGGGTTGATCGCGCCGCAGCTCCGTCGTGATCGGCAGAGGGTCTCACCTGGGAAAAGAGGTCGTCATCGTTTGATCCATTCGCCTCTCTCTGTCACAGAGAGGCGGAGGAGGGCTGGGCCTCCTCCTGCGTAATGGTGGACGACCGTTATCGGAAGAGGGAAGGGATTATTTGAAGGTTTTAACATGGTGGTTAAGATGGTGACCGTCATGGGTTTCGAAAGGATTATGGGGTGACTGGAGGAGAGTCGCGGATCGTGGTTGAGCCCGCGAGGATGAAGGATGAAAGGAGAAGGTCGTGGGGGTGTTATCTAGTGGAGATGGTGGTCGGAGACGACGGGATAATGGAAAGGGCGAAGAGGTTATGTAACGTGGCGAACATGTGAGAGAGAGGCGTCCGGAGGTAGGGGACGACGTGTGGGCAATTGGATCTTATGATCCAACGGCCCAGATCAAAGCGCCAGATAGCCATTCTGATAAGATCTGAGGCGAAATGATCGAGGGCGTTTATTGCTCCACGTGTTGAGCTACAGACAGCGGTGCTAACGGGCGATCCAGATTACAGCTGGGGTCAATTAGAGGGTTGAGTTCTGTCGTGGATTTGGATGGTGAGGATTGGATCTCCAGATGCTAATCGAATGGTGGCGACTGCGACATGTGGCGAAAGGCAGGACTAGCGGATACGGGTGGTGGAGATGATGCATGAGGATGATCTGATGGTTGGGAAAATGAGCACGCGTGGAGATAGCTGAGCCGTTGGATCAGAGGGAGATCCAACGGCAGAGGACGCGCGCAGCTGAAGCAAGGAGGGAGGGCCACGTGGCTCACCCAGAACAGGCCGCGTGGCCGAATCAGATTATTCAGAGAGATTTTTTGATTTTTGAGGGGTTAGAAGGTCGAATTTGAGAAAACTCAAAACATGAAAGTTGTAGATCTCGATGAGATCTATAAGTTTCATTGGAGATGAGGTCAAACAAAGACTCGAAAGATTTTTAAGGGTATTTTTAAGGTTAAAAATACCACAAATTTTAATTTTGGGATTTTTTTGTGGTTTTTAATTTATTAGGGACTCTGATAATTACCGGACATTATCTGGGTTTTATTGACAAAAAGCTTAAGCAAGGGGGTCAATAATGAGGAATTGTGATGATGAAATCGGGTTTCATCACCACCTATACTTAAACTATGCTCGTCCTCAAGCATCAAAGAGAATGAATAAGATGGATTAACCCCCTTGTGCATGTGATTACAAGATCCAATTTGTTCAAGTCGACTCAACTTTAGAGGTCCAAAATCCTAGAGTTCAACCCAGCCTTAACTGAGAGGCATCCAATTCCTCTAATTCTCCAGACTCTCTCTGATGTACATATAATCTAAAGGATATGAATTTTAGTGTTGACTGCGATTCCGAGAGTAGAGTCAAATCTTCACCCAAAGTCTCGGTCCGAGAAAATCTCCTAAGGACCCAGTACTCAACACTAGGGAATAAATCAAATCAAGCATCCATTCCACCGTCTCTTTAGTTGTCAGACTTAGAAAATGAAGATGGAAGGCCAGTAATGGAGGGCATGGGATTGTGTCATTTCTTCTCTCCCTCTCATTGGAACAAGGATTCTCTCTAGTGCCTTTTACGCAACACATTTTTTTGGTGTTGATCAGTTCGTCCGTCAAGAGAAGTTGGAGTCGTCTGCACTTGTTTTCTTGGGAGTACACCGGTGTGTGTCTCTTTTGAGTACCTATCGTACCTTCGACACCCAGACTTGTAGCATTTACTATGCAGAGCCCTTTTTTGGTGCAAGCCCGACTCCTGGTCCTAATAGCGGTGGTCCAAGTGGACACTTTGAAAAGTTTGGGAGCGCTCCCCTTTGGTGGAAGCTCTTTGATATTTGACTTTGTGGAATGAGAGCTTTTTTTTGAAATTTCATTGACTTGTATAATTTTTGGCTAGCTCCACTGCTTTTACCAAGAGTTGGCGCACAGTGATCAACATTTTTTATTTATTCACACCCTGGCACTTAGGTCAGTATCAAGAGATTAGTATAAGAACCATGTTCTCATACTGGCTAATATTTGCTGACTCTCAGGTTTCATGAAGCCTCCAAAGATTTTATCCCATCCTCGAGCATCATTAGATCAAATCCAAACTCGAATTCCTCATCCCAATCCCTCAGGTGAAAAGTCAACTCATCTCATCAAAATCGCAGTCATGCATGTCATGTGCTGATCATATTCTTTTTGTCTGAGACTAAGCATGGAATATAGCATGGAAATCTACAAACCTAGGGGAATATGGATGATTAAGTCTATGACCCTGATGGCTAAGGCTGGTTAACCTAAAATCTCAAAGATCTCATCTAGCTAAGTTTTCTTAATCATTTCAGATCCGGGGTGGAAGTGTAAGTGTAGAGGATTAATCTAACTCCTTCATTCAAAAACACACATTCTTTTTGGACTTCAAGAGATATTAGGACTACCTAAACTCAATTAAGCATCTACAATTCATCCAGTGTGGATGTAAGTACATGCCGAAGACCGTTGCTTGAGGACGGAGCCTTACGCGATGTCCTCTAAACCATCCAATCTGCTAAGGGCAAACCCTCACTGAACGCGGCTACTTAATTGGGCTTAGTAGTCACTAACGGCTCCTAAAGGAATTTTGTGTTTTTCTCATTTTTAAGGATTTTAATTTAAAAGATAAAACACAAGTTAGACTCAACTTTCCTTGAAACGAGATAGAAGAAATTTCAATACCATGTCACACAAATAAAAAGTTTTCAAAACATTTTCAAAAGATTTTTTTCAAAACAAGGAAAAATCATTTTCAAAAATATTTTTATTAAAATAGCGTAACATAGTATAGAAAAGCCGTAAAAAAACATTTGAGTCCTCTTTGTCCAAAGAATTTTACCTTAGCCAAAAAGTTTTAAATATTTCAAATTTTTCAGATTATAGCTAAAGTAAGTATACGGTATATACGGTATACCCCCCTATACTTAAACTTTGCTATGTCCTCATAACACTAGATGTTATAAGTCCATAGGTCCATTTAAATATAAAGGAATATACGGGGGCTAAGAGGGGCTCCCCCTATAATTAGGTTAGAAATAACCTAAGTATAAAGGCAAGGAAAGGAGAGTAGAGAAAATCACGGGGACTCGGGTCCCCCTATACTTAGGCTGAGATTAGCCTAACTATAATGATGGAATTTAATATTGGGAGGGACCCAAGGGGAACGAAGAAGATGGATGGATGTACAGATGAGCGGATGAATCTACAGAAATGGATGGAGTGACTAAGGTTCTGGGGAGTGTATCGAAGCAATCATGGCTCAATCAAGCAAGCAAGACCCTCAATTTCACCAACTCACACATGAAAACAACCGAGGTTGGTTTATTATCTTGTCCGTTTTATTTGTGATAGAACATTAGATATTTTACGTGGAGAAAATGTGAAGTGAAAATCGATGCGTAAACGAGGGTGTTGCTCTCCCAAAACCAAAGTTTTACTCCATTTTTGGTTGACTTGCAATTAACAGTCCCAATTTTTATTTAATGTTGTCACTGAATTAAGGTTAGCACAAAATCAAGCAATCATCATCTACCGTTCATTCCCATTTTCCATTAATCCTATGTGATCAAGCTAGGAAAGAGAAATCGAGAAAAAAAACACGTATTCGATAAAAACCGCGATCTAGGCTAAGCGATAAATCATGTAGTGACTTGGCGAAAAAAAATATCCGTAAAAAACTTGGGCCGTTTTGAAAAACCAAAAGTCATGTATGCAAGTCGATCAAAAAGCCACACCTAACATGCTTCTATTAGCGGGAAAAATGTCGATTGATTTTAACTAAGTGAAGCGAGGTTAAGTGCGTCTTGAATTAAGGTGTGTCCTACCTTCAAGCAAGCACATAAAAATATGAATTTGAAACAAAGCTCGAAGAGCCGCGTGCCTGGTCCTAGGTCGACACTCAAGTGGGGACGATACCAATACAACCACATTTGTTCGATTACACTCGCGAGTCTTCGATCGAAGACCGCTGTAAAAGACAAATTATTACAAGTTTATGTATGGAAATAAAAATGCAAGACTCTTTTTTTTCTTTCTTTTCTATTTGCTCCAAGCAAGATTCTACGACTCCTCGCAGCGGGAAGCATCGGCTCCTCGCCTCCTTGAACGATCAAGGGCCATGCCATAGAAATGATGGTTAGAGATCGAATAAAAAAGACAAATTTTATAATGTAAGTAGATGAACAGAGTGACCTATAAAAGAAGCACGAAATTAAAAAAACAAAAATCCAAAAAAAATACAAGAAATGAGCCATGTCCCCGGCAATGATGCCATTTGATAAACCGTCAAATCGGCCCTTTAATAGTGCTGAATTAGCACTTGGAATCGTCATCGCAGTCGGGCAGAGATGGGCTCATCAAAGGACCATCTCATTTAAGTATATATCAATCAAAATGAGATGGTCGTAATTTTTTTTTATTTTACTTGGCAAGATACCAAGGTCGAACTCAGGGACACGAGCCTCTCTCGTATTATTCAGATTTTCATTAATTTAACTATGTGTTGAGTTGAAGAACAAATAGTCAAAGCATGCATGAAGTGAGACAAGGCAATGCATTAAAGAAATAAACATGCATTTTTTATTTTATTTTATTATGCAAGTAAATGCCATGAAATGCATCACAAATATGCCCTAGGTCAAAATGATGAGCCAGCTAAACCACAAGTTAATTTCAGATTTAAACGAGATGACAAACGCAATTTGAACAAGGCATAGATTAAGTAACAAGTGACAAATAGCTATCAAAATAATACATCAAAATTAGTATGTCCATCAAAAAATTGATTATGCCATTAGAAAGTTCATCAAACCAGCTTTAAAATGAAACTGAAATCAACTCGATCGGATATATGTAGCTCAAGATATGCATAAAAGAAAGCAAGGGCATAACTGAAAGAAAACATGAAAATAAAATTGCAGACAGGTCCCTGGGAGGGGCAAAAATGCAATAAAAATAAGGTGCAGGGCCTTCCCTGTGAATAAACCACACGCACAGGGGCATATATGCAAATTTAAAAACCCGCGAGGGTTTCATTGCAAATTACCCACTGTGCACGCGCGTTGTACGTGATGCAGGACCTTTCTGCAAATTGAAGAACTTTGGTGGGCCTCTACGTAATTTACCTAGAAAGCACGTGCCACGCACGTTCTACTCCAGGCTCGGGATGGGTCGGAGGCTCGGAGAAGACTCGGGCTGCTTCGGCTAGGTTCGGAGGTTGGCTTGGGCTCGCTGCAGGCTCGGGCTAGGTTCAGACAAGGCTCGGGGCATCCAAGCCTGGAGGCTCGAGCGCTGAGGCTAGGTGCTGCTCTGGATCCGACACGTGGCTCCTGGATGTCCGTCAGATATACAGATCAGACGGTGTATGTGCTGGCTGCTCGAGACGATGTGGCCGAACGGGAACCATTGGATCTTGAGGATCCAACAATACCTGGAAGATGCTGATTGTTGGCGACGTGGGTTTTCCTTCGCCGTTGGATGTGCTCTGGAGAGGGGCATCCAACGGTGGCTGCTCCTCCTTCTTCCTCTGCAGCTGGCGGCGGCTTCAGAACTCCAGCGAAGGAGCTCCTCCTCTGCCTCTTCCCTATGGTGTTGGTGATGCTCGCCTGACCCTTCCAGTAGATTGTCGATGACGCCCGGAGGCTGGGCGAGCTGTGACGATACTCGATAAAGAACCTCGTGACTCCGATGCTGAAGGCGAGGCTGAGCTAGAAGGGTCCGGCGAGTAGTCCGACCATTGACGTATAGAGGACCTGCATAGTTAGAGACGTGGAAAATTATGAGAAATTAAAGAAAAAGATAAGAGAAGAAGAAGGAGCTTACCTGACGTCAGGCGGTGCGATTGGCTTGTGCTCGAGGTCATCGGAGGACCTCGGGGTCTTCGCTGGACCTCCTCAGTCGGTGGAGGCAACTCAAGCAGGCTGATCGCATCGCAGCTCCGTCGTGATCGACGGAGGGTCTCACCGGGGCAAAGAGGTCATCGTCGCTCGATCCATTCGCCTCTCTCTGTCACAGAGAGGCAGAGGAGGGCTGGGCCTCCTCCCGCGTAATGGTGGACGACCATTATCGGAAGAGGGAAGGGCGTATTTGAAGGTTTGAACATGGTGGTTAAGATGGTGACCGTCATGGGTTTCGAGGGGATTATGGGGTGACTGGAGGAGAGTCGTGGATCGTGGTTTAGCACGCGAGGATGAAGGATGAAATGGGGAAGGTCGTGGTGGGGTTATCTAGTGGAGATGGTGGTCGGAGACGACGGGATAATGGAAAGGGCGAAGAGGTTATGTGACGTGGCGAACGTGTGAGAGAGAGGCGTCTGGAGGTAGGGGACGATGCGTGGGTCATTGGATCTTGTGATCCAACGGCCCAGATCAAAGCGCCAGATAGCGGTTCTGATAGGATCTGAGGCGAAACGATTGAGTGCGTTGATTGCGCCACGTGTCGAGCTGCAGACAGCGGCGCTAACGGGCGATCCAGATTACAGCTGGGGTCAATCGGAGGGTTGAGTTCTGTCGTGGATTTGGATGGTGAGGATTGGATCTCCAGATGCTAATAGAATGGTGGCGACTGCGACATGTGTCGAAAGGCAGGACTAGCGGATACGGGTGGTGGAGATGATGCATGAGGATGATCTGATGGCTGGGAAAATAAGAACGCGTGGAGATAGCTGAGCCGTTTGATCAGAGGGAGATCCAACTGCTGAGGACGCGGGCAGCTGAAGCAAGGAGGGCGGGCCACGTGGCTCACCAGAATAGGCCACATGGCCGAATCAGATTATTCAGAGAGATTTTTTTGATTTTTGAGGGGCTAGAAGGCCGAATTTGAGAAAACTCAAAACATGACAGTTGTAGATCTCGATGAGATGTACAAGTTTCATGTTGACCAAAACTGGAGATGAGGTCAAACAAAGACTCTAAAGATTTTTAAGGGTATTTTTAAGGTTAAAAATACCACGGATTTTAATTTTATGATTATTTGTGGTTTTTAATTTATTAGGGACTCTGATAATTACAGGACATTATATGGGTTTTATTGACAAAAAGCTTAAGCAAGGAGGTTAATAATGAGGAATTGTGATGATGAAATCGGGTTTCATCAAGAACTAATTGAAAGACCAATTCTATATGCATAAGAATTCAATTTAACCATTCTCACTTCCATTGTATTCTAAATAAAATTATCTTTAAAATGGCTTTGATTTCATAATTTTTGGAGTTACGGTTGAAAAGTCTATTTTCCGTGATGGTTTGTGCAATTTTCCTATGTAATATTTACATATTGTATTTGTATATATTTGTAAATATTTTTACTAATTATTTAAAAATAATAAAAAAGTAATTTGCTCATTTACCAATGTATATAATGTCATATATGTATATAGTATATGTATATAATTGCTATTCTTAATTAACCACCATAAAAATAAAAAAATAATATTTTTATTCAAATAAATAAAGTGATGAAAATTCAAAAAAAGTTAATTTTGTAAATAGCTCTATCTCTCTTTATCTTTATCTCATTTCAATTTTCATCACTCTTATCTCTTCAACGAAAAATTCAAAAATTGAGATTTCATTCTCCATCTTTTCTATTTATATGGCTCCTTATCCATCATTTTAACTTGATCAATCTTTGGTGAGAGGAGCTCGATCTTTGATAGTCTTCTTGTCGAGAAAGGTTCCTAACCTCTGTCTCGTCCAGTGACAACGAGCCAGCCTTTGTTGAGGTGATCACGGTAGTTTTCTACTCCTAAGGTGAGATCCATCATCACTATCTCTTATTTTTCATCTAGATTAATCGTAGTTTCATCTTGTCGCAATTTAATTTCATCATCTTTTTTTTATTTTAGTCTTAAAATCCACCTCGATTTGATCCACGGCCAACTCGATTTTTCATCTCATTTTCTTGATCTCTTCGCATTCATCTTCTATATTACATGATCTATCAACTCCGACCACGCACGGTGGTCAGAGAATCGGATTCGATTCCTCATGTTTCGATGGATCCTCATTCACCTTTCGATTTGTTTATAAATAAAAAACAATAAAAAAATATATATTTTCTTCTAACATTTGTTTTTTAGGAAATAATAAAATAAAAAATAATACAAAAAATCATTAGAAAAAGGTTTTATTTATTCTGTTTACAAATAAAAAATAATAAATAAATAAATAAATTTTATATCTTCTGTTTCTGCTTTATAATAATAAGAAAATTAAAAAAATTCAACCACGCCGGTAGCGCTCGCTGTCTCCCTCCACAATCTCGCGACCTACGGTCGCACCTCCACTATTGGGAGAACCGCTCATGTGAGCCAGCTCCACCTGGAGCCCTGCGTCCAACCAACGCCGTCTTCGCAGACGCAAGGACTCACTGTAGCTACCTACGGCTCATCGTCAGCCAGCGCACCACTGCTTGGACCTCAACCCTTACGACGGCCTACACCTGCAGAAGCCATTCATCACGAACGCAGCCCGATGCCACCGGCCTGCCGCTGCCGACCACCAGAACCGAGGCCCGCCTGAAGCTGCCCGCCCCCGTCCTTCTCCTGAGCGCCTCCACCTCCGCAAGAAGGAGCTCCACCTCCATTCCAGCTGCCGCACGCGCCCGCTCGTCCACCGCAAGTGCCTCAAGCTTCCCCGTGCATGTGCTGCCACATTAACACCACCTATCAGTCGCCTCCTCCGCAGATCGCCAGCAGCCATACACCGCCACCGCCTCGTACCGTGGAGAGAAGGAGAGGCGATGCCCTACGCATACCCTATCCCTTAAGAAAGAATGCGGTGCCCCCACCTGCTCGTTGGGTTGCGAACGAAAGTAACAAGAGAGTCCTAGGGCATAATTAATTTATTTGGAATAATTATTTTCATGCCCCCGATAAATTCAATAATTGCAAGAAGACCCCCCAACAAGAGCATCACGTACGGCACACGTGTACGTAGGTAATTTGCATTTTCACCCCTCCTCTTTATTATATGTTAATGTTTTATTCTAGAACAGAAATTATTTACATTTCATTCCTACTTATCCATACTTTAAACTGCATGTTTGCTTCATTTAAATAAATGTTATCTTTGGTCAATAAATCTCCCAAAAATCATGTTATGCTTGTAATGTGTTCATCTTTTTAGCATAAATTTTTCATTGTATTTTGTTATCTTTTAATAATATTTAAAAATAAAAAACAATGTCTTTTTTCTCTCAGAAATTCAAAAATTCATAAAAATGTGAATATTACTCCAAAAATTCTAAAAAAATTAGAGTATTTGTATTTCATTGTCTTTTAATTGCTTCCCAAATTTTGTGCGTTAACTATTTATAAAACCCAAAAAATTTGAAAATACTAAAAATCTTATAAAAATCATAAAGAATTATACTAAAATCTAAAGATCGTGATTTAAATCTTTGTTTGTTTATAATTGTCCCTATTTTATCTACAAATAATTGCCAGAAGTTTTGGGCACTAAAAATATTTAAGTGCAAATTACTCCAGGCTGTGAATAGTTTCTCATTTTTGTCATTATTTAATTTCTAGAAAAAATACAAAAACATCTAAAAATTCCATAAAATTCCCAAAAATAGTTCAAAATCTTTAAAACCCAAAAATAATTTCTCTGGATTTTTCTAAGTATTTTTGATATAAATAAAAATTACAAAAAGAGTTAGCGTGCGTATTTCTTGTTTGTGAATATTTATCTTGATTTAAAAATAAAAAATTGCAAATTAAAATCACTAAAAAATTGAAAATCAGAAAATAAAAAAATACAATAAAAAAATATATATGTATAAAATAAAAAGAGAAAAATTCCACAAAAAACAATGATAGTTTGTCTTTGAGATTTCCTTTTTCTTTTAATTGAATTTTTGTCAATTTATTGAATAACCCTGGGGAATTGTAGCCTTCCTAAGTTCGATCATGTCCACAAAAAACAATGTTTGTCATGGATTTTTGGGGATAGCAACGACTTTCTATCATATTCTTAATTTTCAATCCCGGAAGAACATGCATAGCAACAAAGTGGCACTGTAGCAGGGGAGGCACGGAGAGGGTAGTTAGGTTTCTCTTTTGACCTACTATTCTTGGTTGTGAATATTTGTTTACATTTTTGCCATTCACTTCATTGTTCATATCCACTGCATTTATTTCATTTTTCTTTCTCATATTTGATAATTGTATTTCTTACACATTCTCTTTTCTTTTTCTTACGAGGGCTCGCAGAGCAAAGGAGGCAATCCTAGGAGAGCCGAGCACCCAAGCGATGTGGAGGTGGTTTGATTCTTCACCAAGCCACAGGATAGCGTAGAAGAGGAGAAGAAGAATTGAAGAAAAAAATTTAAAGAGAGGGAGAGAGAGAGAGTTTTTCTTTCCTAGTGTTTGAACTCTTGTAAACGGACATTGATTTGTTGTGGGGTCTGTTTCACCAAGTGCTGGTGCACTTGGGGGACCTCACCGGTTTTGTTTTCATCGCCTTTATTTTTCTTTGTTTCTCTCGGATTTCCTTAGCTACCTCTTGATTGCTTTAATTAATTTTCTTGAGCCAGGTAATTAATTAGGTCCAAACACCCTAAACAAGAATTTTTGTACCTATAGAATAGAGCGTAAATCAGACTTAGTCAAATTAACTTGGTCTTGCTCGTTAATAGAATCTATCATAAAGGATGGTTCACTTGCATTTGCATATAGGTTAGTTTATTTTTCTGTATTTCAATTCTGTGCGGATCACTTGCATGTAGAGTGTTGGCGACAAGGTACGCATCTCTAAACCCATGCATGCATTATTATTTTAATCGCGCATTGGCATTTCCAATCTCCTTCCTTGTTTTTACTAACATAAGTTAAAAAGGAAATTGGACACTCGGTAGGCGATTCTTTGAGAATATTTTAACCAAGTGACAACTGCCTAAAATACCGAACTGCTAAAGAAAACTCGATCCTTAAAATACAAGGAAAAATCATTGTTTTGGGGAGAGTAACCCCTCATTGTTTGGTTTGCATGAGCGAGAGAGCAACCCGCACACTTGGAAAGAGCCACGGTCGAACTCTTTTCAGACTACTATCTTGGGTTAGTCGTTCTCTAGTGAGGATCTCTTTGGTAGCTGGTAAAGCGGTCCACGACGTCCTTAACAGATTGAATTGATCAGGTAGTCGGTAAACGGTCCGCAATTCACACTAGTTGGGAAAGATCTGACTTTAGGACTGGGTCAGTCTCTTGAGAGCATTGGGTTCCTAACAGCTCACTTTAACCACTTTGATAGATTGTATTCTCACCAAACTCTAAAATTGACGAGATAATTGACCGAACCTTCACGGTCTTCACATTGAGTTGAGATGGTGAACTAAGGGTTTGTATCATGTTTGATTGCTTGTGTGCGTACTCGATCCTTCTGTGCATTTGTGCCTTTTTCTCCATATCATTTGACTTGACCCCCATGCTCTCCAGATCCCTTTGTTTGTTTCGGAGATGGCCGACTGGAGTTATTTTAATCCGATCTTCGCAGATACCTCATACTCTCCAGACAATCCACCTTCCTTTTTCCAGGAGAACTTTCCTCCTGATTTTTGTGCATATCTGCCTAACCCATTACTTCAGGAATTGGAGGACCTTGATTTTCAACCACCCTAGTTCAACCCACCCGATCCTAGGATTTTGTAGTCACCTTTCATGATTTCCACATTTGAGATATTGAACCAGATGATGGATCATATGAATTCGAGGATTAGCAATCTATTTAACATAAATACGAGCCAAAACGTTGCTCCACTATTTGAGTATATGGGTTCAGTTGAGGATAATCATGAGAGCCAACAAATGCCCAAAATACAAAAAAATGGTAAAATTTAGAAAATCCAAAAAGAATTTGGGAGTCACAATGTTGTTTCATTTTATGAGGAGAGGACCCAAATGCCTGATCATTTACCCACACAATCATCCACCACATGTCCCGACCTTGACCCCGAGGATTCCATTATACAGACTGCTCTTGGCAATCCTCGTGTAAATGCTATCTCCAATCTCCTTCCTTGTATGGAGGAGGCCCAAAAATTCAAAAAAAGTTGACTTAACCTGAAGTGTTGGCCACCATTCACGAGATAATTAAAGCCCAACTTAAACAGGCTATGATAGATTTATTTACTCCTCAACACAATAAGAAAAAGCAAAGGAGAAGATATGAGTGTCACATTTTGACCATGGCCACTGCCTACGCCATCTCTCACCATCCACATTTTAAGAAAAGGAACTCTACAATACCTCTTGTGAGCTGCTCCATCTCTGAACATTCTTGTGATGACATTCTCCTTAACGGTGGTTCGTCAATCAATATAATACCCTTCTCTATGGTACAATCTCTTTATCTTCAGCCTATTAAGAAAACCAGGATGATAGTTCAATTAGCTGATGGATCTGTCAAGAGGCCGAAGGGTATTCTAGAAAATACTGTCATTCTTATTCTGGCCATGAATTTCACTTCAGATTTTGTTGTAATGCCCATGGAGACCTCCACTTCTGTGGAGCACCCTCCCATCATCCTGAGACGGCCTTTCCTCGCCACTGCGGGAGCCATTATTGATTATGGTTCAGGAGAAATTTGCTTTCGTTCTGATGTAGGGAGCGATGTGTTGATCACTACACCCACTACTGACCAGAGACCTGCATCCCATGAGAGCCCACCCGTGTTATCCAACCCCAAGAACCTTGACCTTGATGATAATACCAGAGATTCTTATTATATGTTGGATGATAATGAAACCTGAAATTCCTCTTGAAGGAGGAAGACTCGGAAAGCAAAGACCTTGGAGTTCCCCATTCTGGTATGCGACGATGCATTGATGACATCAGCGGAATTTACATGATAGACACACTAGAGCGGAAGGCAGACTCTGATACTAGATAGGACAAACATTATTCGACTACTTTCACTGATGAGTCCGTTCCTATTCACCCTAATTCAGAAGCAACCGATCAGGACAAATTGGATTTGATTTCTTTTGTAATGGAATTTGGGCCTTTTGATACAGATGATGATACGGTAGAGTCTCACCAGGCTGAAATTGGTCCTACTTTTTCTGATAATGATTTCGAGCCATTTTACTTTGATGTTTGGGCCTTCACAATCTAAAACCGTTGAGGATACATTCTTGGTCGATCCTACTCAGTTTATGTCTAATGATGATCCGAATATCGATCTACACCTTGTCAAATCCATACCTCAGCAGTCCCGTAAGAAGGTTCGCTTTCGACCTTCTTGACCTTTGTACATCCACTCCTCTTGTATATCCTTTCGTTTCACTCTTTCTTCTTCCGTTTTATCATTCACCCCTTTTCCGTGTGTATATATGATATACTTAGGATGTGCTTTATCCTATGTATGGGGGGTGAATGATTTGTGTTGTTCATATTCATCATGTTCATCACTCTTGTTGTTGCCTATACTTAGGGATACTCTACCCTAAGTATGGGGGTGATGTTGTTCATATCGTCTTTTTATTTTTGAGTCTGTACATTCTCTTCATTGATTTTCCCCTTTTGTACAGTCTACTATACTTAGGATTACTTGATCTTAAGTATAGGGGGGATCACCAACTTCTCTTCTTTTTATCTGTTCTTTGAGTCGTTGTAGAGTAGGAGACTTTTCACTTTTCTATACTTAGCACGAGTTATGTCTTCCTTCTTCACTCTCTGATCACTATGAGGACATAGTTCAAGCTAAGTATAGGGGGTGTCGTATATATTGTATATATACTTTAGACATAACTCGTACTTTTAAATATGTTTATTTGGGGGGATATGTATATAATTTTGTAAAATCCACGTGGGTAAAAAAACAACCAAAAAAATAAACAAAAAATACCAGAATAAAAACGAAACAAAAAAATAAAAAAAAAGAAAAAGAAAACAAAAAGAAAAAGAAAAAGAAAAAATATTGTATATACTTGTATATATTTTACTAACCCTTTTTCCTTTTTTGAAAAAACACTAGAAAACCAAGAATCTAAAAAAACTTGCATAATTTAAAAAACCTTTCTTTTGCATTTGCATTTTTCTCAAAAAAATCCATAAAAAGTTCAAAATTTGAAAAATTATTTAAAAAATGTACTTTTCACATGTGCATCATTTAAAAAACCCTTCTTTGCATTGTTCATATTTTCTTGCATTTGCATGTGCATTTTTCAGTATAGTATTGACATTTAAACTATGTATGGAATAAAATTGAAGAATGGAGCTTAACTGGGCCTTAATCCACTTAATTTCAGATGAACCTTATAAGAAATGGAGTTAAGACTTTTTGGCTCCTAGTGACTTAATTCTTTGAGTCCATAAGACTATATTCACATGTAATCTTGATTAGTCTAAGAAGAACATTTAACAACACATGCATGATTCTTTCAGACTGTGGCTTCTCTTGGACAAGCACTCTACACATAGCTCTTCATGGATGAGGTAGTGAGGAGGCAGAATCTTTTGGCTTGGGGTAGCATACAAGGGTAGTACATCTAGGCAGAACCTCTCGTCTTCCTTTAGGGAGGGAAGTGCATCTCAAACTAGTCTAGCGATGTTGAGGTCTAAAGACAGGATGCTGTGGGGTTGCGATAATGCTTCAAAAGAGGGATAGTCTACTGGCTCACGAGGAAAATCTCCTTATGTACATGATGCACCTTGTATATGCTTTCAAAAAACTGTATGGAAAGATGCAGAATCTCCAAAAGTGGACAGGTCTGATTGAAAAGTAAAATGCATGCCGGAGTGTATATACAAGGATAAAAAAATACAATAAGAGCTTCAAAGACAAATTTTTGTAAGCTTGCAGCGGATGACTTGGCTACACTAGTCATGCATCCAAGGATAGGTAGCTACACTGGTTACCGTCCATTCTTTTCTCCATCCCCTCTTCTTGAGCTGGTTGTACTTGAACTTAGAAGGGAATATCTCCGCTCCTCGAGGAAACAGTTGCAGGACTGGGGAACTAGAGTTACCTTGTTGAGGGAGGTTGTTTCTTTGCTACTTCTGAGATGGGGAGCTATACCTCACTTACATGTACAAGTAAAGATTCATAGTCATAAGAATTGGTGTATGTAGACTTGTTCTGACCTGACTGTTGAGGTGAACTGAATAGGAGTCCCGTGGAACTTAGAGGTTGTTAGGTTTTAAATCCATCTCTAATTAAGGTTCCGACACACTAATAATCCAAAGGTCTGACAGAGCTCCAAACGACCATTATATGAAGATAAGTTTAATACTCAATATTGTCCTGCTTTCTTTATTTTCCCTTTCTTTTTCTTTTTCTTCACTTATTCTTTCAAATAAGTGTATGCTAAGGGACTAGCAAAGGTAAAGCATATGGGGATAATGAGTCTGCGATTCGTCATCTTTATTCATTGATTTTAGCTTAAAATCCCTTATAAAACACCTGTATATAACATTAACTTCATATTCTTACTAACATGCATTTGTGTGTAAATACTTCTTACCATTTTAACCTAAAACAAACAAATAAATAAATAAATAAAGGAAAAGAAAAGATTTTTTTTTAAAAAAAAGAAGGAAGACTTTATATATGTAATAGATACAGGCTGACCTGAACCCCGAGAGAAGGTCAAGACTTGACCTGATCGACTAGGAATAAAGTAGGGGAGATAGGGTCCTCAATCAAAAAATCCAAAAAAATTGTGTGTTGTGTATATTTGTATACTACACTATTTTTTTTGTACATTAATTTACCTCAAATCAAATAACTTTCAAAATCAAGTTGTAAATAAAAATATGTTCTAATTCATAAAAATAATTGCACAATTAAATCATGTACATAATAAAAGCAACCACACTTGGAAAAAGCCACTAAGCACTAATTGAAAGACCAATTCTGGCTCCATATGAACTCAAATTGAACCAATCTAACTTCCAGTGTATTCAAAATAAAATTATCTTTAAAATGGTTGTAGATTCATAATTTTTGGAGTTACAGTTGAAAAGTCAGTTTTCCATGGTGGTTTATGTAATTTTCCCATGTTATTTGTACATATTGTATTTGTATATACTTGTAAATATTTTTACTAATTATTTACAAATAAAAATAAAATAATAATAATAATAAACCAATTTATTCATTTACCCATGTATATAATGTCATATATGTATATAGTATATGTATATAGTTGCTATTCTTAATTAACCACGATAAAAATAAAAAAATAACATTTTTTATTCAAATAAATAAAGTGATGAAAATTAAAAAAATAGTTAATTTTATAAAAAGTTCTATACGCTTTATCTTTATCTCATTTCAATTTTCATCTCTCTTATCTCTTCAACAAAAAATTCAAAAATTCAAATTTTGTTCTCCATCTTTTCTATTTATATAGCTCCTTCAATACCATTCCAACTTGATCAATCTTTGGTGAGGGAGCCTGATCTCCGAGATTCTTCTTGTCGAGAAAGGTTCCTAGCCTCCGAGCCGTACAGTGCCAGCGAGGCGGCCTTCGTCGAGGCGATCACGGTAGTTTTCCGCTCCTAAGGTGAGATCCATCATCATTTTCTCTAATTTTTCATCTAGATTAATCGTAGTTTCATTTTGTAGCAATTTAATTTCATCGTTATTATTTTATTTTAGTCTTAAAATCTACCTCGATTTGATCCGCAACCAACTCAATTTTCCATCTCATTTTCTTGATCTCTTCGCATTCATCTTCTATATTACACAAATTATCAGCTCTGACCATGCACGGTGGTCGGAGAATCGGATTCGATTCCTCACGTTTCGCCGGATCCTCGTTCACATTTCGATTTAGTTATAAATAACAAAAAATACAATAAAAAATAAATGTTTTCTTCTAACATTTGTTTTGCAGGAAATAAAAAATACAAAAAAATAATACAAAAATCAATAAAAAAAGTTTTCTTTATTCTGTTTCAAAAAATAAAAAAAATAAAAAAAATTATATCTTTTGTTTCTGCTTTACAATAATAAGAAAATTTAAAATATATATATATATTTTCATCCATGTTGGCGACGCCCGCCGTCTCCCTCTGCCATCTCGAGGCCTGCGACCGCGCCTCCACTGTTGGGAGAATCGCTCACGCGAGCCAGCCTTGCCTGGAACCTTGCGTCCAACCAACATCGCCTTTGCCGATGCAAGGAGTCACTGCAACCACTTGCAACTCGTCGTCTGCCAACACGCCATCGCTTGGACCTCAACCCTCACGATAGCCTACACCTGTAGAAGCCATTCATCATGAACGCAACCCGACACCACCGGCTTGCCACTGTCGACCACCAGGTTCTTCGGGGATTTTATTAAAGAACAATTATATTAATTAATTTAAAACAACTTTTTGTAATTTATTAAAGAACATAATTTATTAAAAGTGCAATTAATTTAAAATAGTAAACAATTTTATTATTTTGTAGTATAAAATAAAAAATGTTTATTATTTTATGCAGTATTTTATTATGATTTTTATTTATTTTATTGGCTTATTTTGTTAGTAGTTTATTTTTAATGGCTTATTTATTGGTATGACTACCTATGTTTTGTACATTTTTATTTTGTATATTTTATTTTAACATTTTATTCTATTTTTTTTATATTTATAGCTTATTTTTGTGAGTTTAAATATATTTTTATTTCATTTTTATGATGTTATTTGTACACTTTAATAAATAGATATGTATATTATGTAGGCATATTTGTAGGTATTTTACCTGTGTTCTATGTGTACTATTTTATTTTGGTGTATTTTATTGAGTTTTATTTTAGTTTTATATTTTTAGTAGAATCTATATAATATTTACAATATTAGAAAAGTATAAAGGGATAAAGAATTAAAGAATATGTTCCCCTTTTATTTATGTACATATAAAGATTTTGTCTATGTTTTCTCATGGATTAATCTTATTTTTCATTTTCTTTTTAGTTTTATTTAAATTTCAATATGCACATATGTTTTGCATAAGATTTACAAAATTATAAAAATATGAATATGTAAAATTAATGGATAATGAATAAATTGAATATTTTAATCAGTAGAATGTACAATAGGGCCCAAAACCTAAATTCTACACAGTAACTCCAAAAATATAAACCACCACCATTAAATAGCATGTGAAAAGTTATATACAATTAGAGGTGATTTCGCTATGTTTTGAAATTTTGCTTGAAAATATGGGTCTGTGAAGTTTGGTTTCTAGCTTTTTATTCTGTGTATAAAATGAACATTGTGTATTATCTGCAACTTTTATATACAGAGTTTCTATATTTGATGAACAAATAATAAAGAATAAAATAGGTGTCAAAGTGGATAAAAGAATGAATAAATAAATAGCATTTTTATTGTATCTTGCCACTTATCTCCCCCTACTTTATTCCTTGTCGACCAATTCAATTCTTGACTTGGTCTCGGGGTTTAGGGTCATAAAATATCTTCAATATTTTATTCCCTTTTCTTTTCTTATCTTTATTCTATAATTTTGTCATTGAAAATCTTATTTTATACACATTAATTACAATAAATAATGGATGCTATTTTGTGCAGATTAATGTCATTTAAATGCATTAGCTATAGTTTTCAAGGCCAAAAGGATAGAATAAAGGTGATGAAACGGAGGTTCATCACCACCCTATACTTGCCTTTGCTAATCCCTAGCAAATACTTATGCAATAAGTACAAAAAAGACTAAAGAAGAAAAGAAAAAGAGAAAGAAAAAGAACGAGTGAAGAGAATTGCTTTCAGTTGTCAAACTTGTCCTTACAAAATGAGAGTTAGGAGCTCAGGTTAGACCTTGATGTATGAATGTGTGTGGAACCTGATTGGCAACCAAATTTAAAACACAACAACCTTCGAGAGTCACAGAACTCGGTTCAACCCACCTCAATAGCCTGGTCAGAACTACCTTGCATCATACACAAACCCTTATGACTATGAAGCTGACTTGTATGGTGTAAGCGATAGTGGCTCTCCCCAACTGAAATGTCAAAGAGACTGACTTCTCCAGAATGACAACCCAATGATTCCCCAATCCAGCTCTCTGTCCTCGAGTAGCGGGGTATTCCCTTCTAAGTTCTAGTGGCATCCAACTCAAGAGGAGGAGGTGAAGAAAAGAATGGACGGTAGCCAGTGTAGCTACATATCATGGGATGCATGACCAGCTTAGTCAAGTCATCCAGTTGCAGGCTCACATGGTATAACTTTGATGCTCAAGCTTGCTTATTTTCTATACAACATATATACATGCTTCGGCGGGCATTTATTTTTATTTTCAAGCATGTCCACTTTTTTGAAGTTTTTTTACAAACATACTATTCACAGCAGCATTTACATACGGACTTTTTCCTCTTGAGCCAGAAGACTATCCCTCTTTTGAAGATTTATTGCTACCCACACTCTCCTATCTTTAGACTTCAATGAAACTAGGCCAGGTTGGGGTGCACTTCCCTCCCTAGACGAGGACAAATGTTTCCACCCGTGTGCATCTCAAATTGGTAAATCCAACCCCCTCACCACTCCAACTGAGTTGAGCCAAGTGAAAGGTGCAAGTGTTCAAGATAGGTCGCGGCCGACAAGAGTCATGCGTGCGTCTCGAAAAGTTCTAGTTAGTTAGTTGAGGTGACTTGAACCCAGCCCTGAGTCTCAAAGAATAAAGCCCTAATGGTCCTAAAGTACCCTAAACCTAGTTCCCATAAGGTTCCAGTGCAATTAGGTGCAGTAAGGTCCAACCAAGTTCAATCTTTGACTTTATTGGACTTGTTCAATCATCAAGCTCACTCAAAGAATAATATGCAAACGCTATGTACAATGCAGAAAAAGGATGCAATTTTTAACAAAGAATTTAAAAATAAAACAATCTTTTTACAAAAAGAATTTTACTAATAAAAATAATTTAAGCACACAAAGTATAAAATATTTACAGTTATTTACACGGGCGTGCTTCATTTTATTTATTTACAAGATTTAATAATTCTAAAGAATTTATAGGTGTTAACAAAGTGACTTATTTAGGTGCATATATACAATTGAGAAAGGTTTTTTTATTATATGTTATTATTTTTAATAATACCTTTATTCTTCAAATTTATTTGAAAGCAAATTTTGAAAACTATAGTACATGATATTTTTGCAAACATATACAAACAATTTGAAAGCCATTGTGAAAATATTTGTCAAATGATATATATATATATATATATATATTTCAAAATATTTTTACAAAACATTTTGCAAACCATTTGCAAGTAGGTTTTCAAATCTTTTATTTCATACAAAGGAAAGATTTTTTGCGATTCAAAACATTTTTACAAAGGTTGAAAACATTTCACAAAATGTTTTCCATACAGGTGACGCCATTTTTTAAATCATTTTGCAAAAATATTTTTAACCTGATTTATTAATCAGTATATAGTAAAAGAATGGGTACGTATTTTTACATGAGGATATATATTATGTATAGAAGTGTTTTGGTTCTTAAAGGATTTACAAGGGATTATTGCTCACTTTTACACATTTATAAGAACTTTTCAGTATGGTGTGTACACTCCTCAAACTTATTTGAAAACTATTTTGCAAATATTTTGAAAACCATAATCCAATATAGGTTTCACAAATAGTTTTTACAAAAAATTACACATAGTTGAAAATTATTTTGCAAAGGTTTTTCAAACATTATGTATAGGTTTTTCAAGATATTTTTGTAACCATTTTTCCAACCATTTGCAAATTACTTTTCAAACATTTTTATTTCACACAAAGAAAATAAATTTTTGCAAACAAAAATATATACAAAGTTTGAACACTTTTTACAAAATATTTTCCAAACAACCTTCATAAGTTTTTTCCAAAAGAGTTTGAAACCATTTTTCAAACATTTTGCAAAAAACATCTTTGGTTGATTTATTAATTAGAATGTACAAAAAGAGTCTGAGGATCTAAAACCATATTATTTTAGCATATTGTAACTAGTTTAACACTATTTTTAGCCATAGATATTATTTAAAATACGAAGGTACGAGTCATGGCTTAAAGTATATATGACCCCCCTATACATAGCTCGAGCTATGTCCTCATAGATCAAAGAGAAAGAGAAGACATTACTCAGACTGAGTATAGAGAAGCCTAAAGAATGATGGAATGAGGAGATAAATGAATGACCATGAAGTTGACCGTTGCCCCTATACTTAGGATCAAATAATCCAAAGTATAGCAGACTTTACACAAGGCAGGGATAGTCAAGGGTGAGAATGGACATATCGTACTCAGGTTGTCTCCCCCTATACTTAGGGTAAGATACCCCTAAGTATAGTCAAGAAGAGGAGACAACAGAGAAGATAAAAGAAGGAAGGGACTTCGCGTACACAAACACCCCCATACTTAAGACAAAGTACGTCCTAAGTATAGAAGACTGACAAAAAGGGACAACACCTTTTTGGTAGAAAAGAAAATAGTAAAGAAAAAGAAGTAAAGAAGAAAAAGAAGAAATTAGAGAAAAAGTTTTTGAGGTGCATTGTCTGAATCTTTCGATGTTGTTAATGGCATGGATGTATCTTCAAAGCACAGAACCTGGATTGAGTCGACAATAGTCAAGAAAGTATCAGGCTCAAGGTAGGGCTTCAGGAGTTTACCGTTGATGACGAATAGTGCGTCAGGAGATAGTTCTGATATGGCAATACTTCCATTGTCACGCACTTCACGAACTTGAAATGGCCCTGTCCATTTTCTTTTTAATTTGCCTGGGAATATCTTCAACTTTGCATCAAATAACCACACTTTCTGCCCAGCTTTAAAGGTCTTTCGTCTAATGTGCCGGTCATGCCAGCGTTTCACCTTCTCCTTGTACATCAATGTGTTATCATATGCATAGTCTCGGAATTCCAAGAGTGTGTTCAGATCATCTTTCATTTTCTGACCACTACTTTGTGAGTCCAAATTGCCATGTTGATTTCCCATAAGGATTTATGAATTAATTCTACGGTCAGATGGCATGGTTTTCCATATACAAGACGATAGGGTAACATGCCAAGAGGAGACTTGTAAGCGGTTCTGTATGCCCATAGGACGGAGTCCATGAGTTGGGACCAATTCTTTCTATCCAGCCTCATAAGTTTCTGAAGGATTGTCTTGATTTCTCTGTTCGATACTTCTGCCATGCCATTAGTCTAGGGATCATAAGGAGATGCAATTCGATGGTCGATGTCGTACTCCTTTGTTAACTTCTTGACCTCTTTGTTCCCGAAGTGGCTACCCCCATCTGATATAAGAATCTTCGGAATCCCAAACCACGGAATGATATTTCCTCTTAGGAATCGGCATACTGTCCGATTGTCTACGACTCGAGTAGGGATAGCTTAACCTAACGACTCACATAATCAATGGCAAGAAGGATGTGCTCATATCTCTGCCTGTTAGTGAAAGACCCCATGAAATTGATGCCCCAAGCATCGAAAACGTATGCTATCTAAATGATCTTTAGGGGCATCGAGTCTTTTGTTGAGAGTGTGCCCTTCAATCTCTGATAGTCAGTGCATCGTTTAACGAAGGCTGCTGCATCCTTGAATAGTATGGGCCACCAGAAGCCACACTGAAGTACGTTTTTTGTCGTCCTGTCTCCAGAGTGGTGTCCACCAGATTCGAGCGAGTGATAGTGCTTGAGGAAACTATGATGCTCCTCCTGAGGTATGCACTACGCCAAATGCAATCTGCCCCTTCCCAGAACAGGAGGAGATCTTCCCATTGGTAGAAATGGATGATCGACAAGAATTTGTCCTTCTGATTTTTTGTCCAGTCCGGTGTACTACCCCTAAAACAAGGTAGTTGACAATATTAGCATACCAAGGGAGTGAATCCACAGCCAAAATTGATTCGTCAAGAAAGGTCTCTGTGATGGGTGCATTGTTTAGTGGAGGCTCTTGCTGCTCAAATCTGGAGAGAGGATCTCCTACCACATTCTGAACTCCAGGCTGGTCCTTGATTTCCAAATCAAATTCTAGGAGGAAAAGGATCCATCTTATCAGTCTGTGCTTGGCATCCTTCTTCTGCTGTAAATATCGGATAGTAGAGTGGTATGTGAAGATGGTAACTTTCGATCCAAGTAAATAAGATCTGAACTTTTCCAAGGTGAATACCACAGCCAGCAACTCTTTTTCCATCATAGTGTAATTTCTTTGAGCTTCATCTAATGTCTTGCTGGTATAATGAATGGCATAGGGCACCTTGTCTTTCCTTTGTCCTAGAACCACCACAAATGCAAAGTCCGACACATTCGTCATGATCTCGAAAGGGAGAAACCAATCTGACGATTGTAGGATTGGATCTTGAGTGATAAGCTCCTTGAGCAGATTGAAAGAGAGGAGAACCTGCTGATCAACATTACACTCGGTCTCCTTGCATAAAAGTTCTGTAAGAGGTCGGGTAATGCGGCTGAAATCTCGGATGAATCTTCTGTAGAAACCCACATGCCCCAGGAATGACCTCACATTCTTTACTGTCTGAGGTGGCTCGAGATTGGCAATCACATCCACCTTTGCCGGGTCAACTTCCATGCCATGTTTGGAAATTACATGACCCCGCACAATTCATTTTATGACCATGAAGTGGCTCTTTTCACATGATAACACTAAATTAACTTCATGGCATTTCTAAAGTACTTTGTCACCATAGACTGAGAAGTCGTCCATGAACACGTCAAGAAAACTGACTACCATCTCGGCAAAGACTGCTAGCACGCATCTCAGGAATGACGTAGGTGCATTGCACAACCGTTAGGGCATTCTCCTGAAAACGTAGGTGTCGAACGGGCAAGTGAAGTTAGTCTTCTCTTGCTCCTCAGGGGTGATTGCCACTTGGTTGTACCTGGAGTACCCATCCAGAAAGTAGAAGAACTCCTTGACAGTGAGTCTTTTCAAGACTTGATCAATGAATGGCAAGGGGAAGTGGTCCTTCTTAGTTGTTGTGTTAAGACAGCGGTAGTCAACACACACACCAGGATATCAGTACCCGAGTGGATATCTCCTCTCGTATATCATTTGTAACAACAGTAAGCCCTGCTTCTTTGGAACTATGTGCAAAGGGCTTACCCATTTTGAATCGGAGATGGGATAAATGAAGCCTGTATCACACCATTTCGTAAATTCTTTCACGACGACATCTCAGAGATTTGGATTCAGTCTTCTTTGGAATTCACGGTACAACTTAGCATCTTCTTCTAGAAAAATATGATGTGAGCACAATGCAGGATTTATCCCATGGAGATCTGATACATGCCAACCAAGTGCCTTGCGCTTCTTTTCTAGAACCTCGAGAAGTTGACATTCCTACTACAGGTTCAGCCAGCTGCTGATGATGAGCAGATACATGCTTTCTTCACCCACAAGGAAAGCATACTTTAGGCCTGCAGGAAGTGGCTTAAGTTCCGGTTTGGACCTAGCCAACTTATCATTCATTTCGAAAACTGCACTGGCTGTAGGATTTACTTCACGAATTTTGGCAGAGCTACTGCCCTCAGTACTCTGTTGAGATTCTAGTGATGTACCGAACAGTTCTACACTGGGCTCATCGTGTTTGGGCTGGAGTGAATCATTGGACTCAAAAATGTGTACTGGTACATTGGAGTCCGTATCACAAGTATCATTGGAGCATATATCGGTGGTTCTTTCCAATTCCTCCTCCAGAGAGAAGATTTCTTGGGTCCATGGATAATCCAAAGAAAGTGGTGTATCTCTGATTTCTGCAATAAAGTCACAGTCTGCTTCTAGTGCTGCACGACTCTCATCAGTCATGACTTTTAGCTCGTTGATCATGTCAATAGTGATTCGCTTGCTACCTGAGCTGAAGGTGATCTTGCTAGACCCATAATCAACAACGACTTTTGAGGTGCGCTGGAATGGCCGACCAAGGATGATAGGGGTCTGGACTAAGGGTGCAGGGGAGTCAATATCAAGGACTACAACGTCAACTGGGAACTGCATTGCCCGCAACTTTACCACAACTTCTTCCAAAAGACCTCTAGGTCGCTTAATGGATCGATCATCGAATTGAAGGATCATTCACATCTGCTTGAGCGGTCCTAGTCCAAATTCTTGCATTAGTGACGAGGGCAGAAAGTTGATGGAAGACCCGCTGTCAATAAGAGTGCGCTCGAAGACTTGATCATAAATCTCACAACTAATAAGAGGTGATCCCTTGTCCTAATTTTCTATGGGAGGTTGCTGATGGTTGTTGTAGTGGCCATGGTGAGAACGTGCTTCTCAACCTGTTCCACCTGTTTTTTCGTGTTGGGCGACGCTTACTTGTACATGCCTCCTTCAAACCTTTCTTCACAGTTCCATGCACTCCATGGCCTTCATCGGAGGAATCCCAACAGTCAAGTTATTAATGATATCCACAACTCCAGGATCAGATAATGCACTTTTTCTTTTTGCAATATTTTTGGATTCTATTTCATCAAGAAAGGGAATATGTACATTGCTGGAATCGAAATTAGAGTTCTTATTTACAATAAAACCATTGTCCACAAACTGTTGTACATCCGGACTACAAAAGGAGTACAATCTGAAAGTTGAGGTCCTCGTGCTATTGGACGAGCAAAAAGTAGGGCCTCTGCTCCGTCGGCTGGCGAGGGATCGGTTGCTGCTAGCGGCTCCTCCAAGGCTAGTGCGACTTCACTTCAGCGACGATCTTCTTTTTGTTCTTTTTATTTTTGCTGATTTTTTTGTGCTTTTTGTTGATGTGGATAGTGGTTGGCTACTGGAATAGCTTCTCCTCCTTCTTCTTCCTCACCCGTCCCGGTAGCTGGTACAGTTGATGTAGAAGATGACGATTCACCTGAAGCTTTATTCTCCCCTTTGTTGATGACAGGTGGAGACAAGGCCCTACCGCTCTTGAGAGTTACAACATTAGATAAAACAATAGTATAATCATCCGACTCTTCAGGCATAGATGGGACATCACATTCTACATGCTCCTTCTTTTTTAAGCTATTGGGGTTAGCTTCGACCTGAGCTGGGATGGTGGTCCTAGTGGCGGTCAGGTCATATAACTTCATGGTCATATCTACTAGCCCTTTGATAAGCTGGGCCAAGCAATCCAGGGTCGGGTTCACGGGATTCGCCTCAAAAGATTCAGCATTCAGACCACGCTATTGTTGCGGGTGTGAAGTTATGAAAACAATTGTTGATGGTGTTGCGGTGGTGGAGGAAGCTGAAACTGATTGTAGGAGGGAGGAGGATACTATTGGTACTGCTGAGGTGGGGCAACCACATACCGGTGGTTGTGGCTGACGGTACTACGACTGCTGATAGTGCTGATTCTGCCTCCATTGATTGGTATACTAGGGAGGCTAATGATATTGTGGCGGAGGCTATGAGGGGACTGTCCAAAACAACCACCCTGAGGTTTGTGGTACTGCCTGTTGGCTGGTAGCTGGACTTGAGGGTGTCCATTAGGAAGGGCCGGTTTTGTATCATTACTCCAAACCACATTAACTTCTTGAATCAGGGGTGGTGGTGGGAATGCTGGATCGGATGCTGATAGGAAGTCTGGCTGGTACACAACCATTTGTTGCTACGGCTGGATCTGGTCGGGCACATGCACGTAGTATACGTGCTAGACTGTCGGTGGTTGCTGGCTCGACTGAGGCTGATGAGACGGTGATGGATCGCCCTTCCTTTCGGCTAGAGAATCTGTAGATGGTGGTGCCGGCTGGACAGAGTGATGGTGCCCACCAGCAGTTCCAACTGCTGGGTGATTTGATCCAGTTTGTCAAGGTTCTGTGTCCTCTTCTCGATCACAATTAGTTTCTTGAGGTCATGTGATCGCTTCTCAATGATATCAACCTTCGAGAGACAGCCCCTGATAATGCTAAGGTTGGAGCTCTCATCTCTCTCCGCCTCGCGGCACGCTGCCATGTGTACTAGCTTTTAGAGGATTTGAGGTTGCTTATGATGCACCTTGGATGAAGAGATGGTGGCCACTCCTTCTATCATTTCTTCTAATATCTGCCAGACTACGTCTTCATCCTTGTTGAAATGCGAGCCCCCACATCCTGCATTGACGAGCCTTTGACTTTCTATATTCAGGCTCCGAAAAAGTGTTGGACCAAGCTGGTCCCCGGAATCTCATGGTGAGGGCACTTCTCCTGCAAATCTGTTAATGTCTCCCAGGCTTCATGAATAGATTCGTGCACTCCCTGAGAGAAGTTGTTAATTCGTGCTCACAACTGGTTGAGCCAACCGAGAGGGTAAAACTTATGCATGAAAGCAGACTTCAATTCCTCCCAGGTTGTTACAACCTTCACCAGATGGTTAACCCAGTAGAGGGCTTTGTTTTACGAACTGAAGGGGAATGCCATCATCTTGACAACATCCAAGGGGACATTGGGGTAGTGAGTAGTACTACAAATGCGTGAAAATTGTTGCAGATGGATGTAAGGCGCTTCATTAGTATTTCCATGGAAAGAAGGAAGAAGAGCGAGGAACTGGGGCTTAAGCTCAAAGTGAGCATGCACCAGTGGAATGAGTATCCACTCGGTCATCTAATTGTCTCCAGAATTGTATGTTTCTTCTACTGTCTGTTTGGGCCTCCCTTGTTCAGGCTCTTCCTCGACATCTGGGGGTCCACCTCCTCCTCCACATCTTCCTCCCCCTCCCTCAAATCTTTTCATCACATCATTCAACATTTCCTGGAAAGCAGTCTGTGCTATGGATTGCTCTGTTAGCTATTGCTGGAAAGCTTGGATAGATGCCAACAACTGTGCATTGACCTGATTCTGGTCGGCATCTGTCCTTGCTCAGGCTGAGGGGGTCGCTGACCCTTGCCCTTTCCTTGAGGAGCCATATCAGGGTCTGAATCTGAGGAGATGAATACCAGATTCAGATCCATGGCTTGGTTTGTCTTCTATCTGCAGAATGAGAGAATTCCAATCATATCGCTTGAAATTGAATTCCAGCTATCAAGATGAATATGGAATTAAGATGAATTCCAGAGTGTTGGGAATGAAAAAGGAGATGGATTGTAATCGAATTTCATTCAGAATGGTGGGAGTGGGACAAGAGTGGTCACGGTTTATTGGGTATTCAATAGGAAAGGTAGAAGATGAGGAGTCTGGATATCAACCTGCAAGGTCTGGATCGGGTTCTCGGGAATCGCCTCGAATTATTGGCAAGGTCGAGTCTATGAAATCAATGTTGGTGTCAGCGGGATCCTGACTAAACCATCCACGGATCAGCTTCGTGAAGCAAGAAGGTAGTAGATGTAGGAAGAAGGATACGATAGTCAACGAGGAATAAAATAGAATGCAAAAAAGTATAAAGGCTCGAACTGAGCGGGGGTCAAAGGGAGAAACACGTGGAAAAATTTTGTGCAAGTGCGCGGGACTCAATCTTTGATCCTTAATCTAGATCCATACAAACGCAATACAAAATTGGGTTCACCAACTCATGCCATGTGAAGCCATGAAGGTTAGGCTGTTTTTATCTTTTCAGTTTTAGAGTTTCTATTTCAGGTATATCTTATAACAAGTCCTTAGCACGCTAACCCTATATAAGATAGCGTACTGCCAGAAAAGTATCCTGTACTTGTCCTCCTACTTTGTAACCTGTAGTATGCACTTTTTGAGGTCCTTGTAACCCTTCATGTAACCCTACTCAGCCAAAGAAATAGAGAGAGGAAGCCGATGGGCGAAACCAATACTTCGATTCTCTCTCGGAACAGAATCACCCATGAGCGTGCAAGAACGTATTCGAATGCAAATCGATGAGACAGACACCCCTGTGAAGGCGTGGCCTATTCTCAGTACTTCAGACCATGTCGATATCCACACAAGGGGGAACACCATCGTTGACAAGGCTCTACTCGATCACGTACGGTAGAAACGCCATTACTTCAGAAATCCATGCAATACATAAGGTAGTTACAGACTGGGATTTGGGCTTTATTCCTTATGGTACGTGCCTCGCTTATGGGAGGGGTTTTGGTACCCTCTGAAGGTATCTGAAAATAATGAGGGC
This sequence comes from Ottelia alismoides, assembly GCA_037367405.1. NCBI lineage: Eukaryota > Viridiplantae > Streptophyta > Magnoliopsida > Alismatales > Hydrocharitaceae > Ottelia > Ottelia alismoides. The sequence continues at coordinate 851,003 of JAZKJV010002336.1, read as the reverse complement.
TTTATGAACCCTATCCAATGATGGTCCATTACAGATTTTAATTAAGGTCATGGTTTATTTAGCAGTCCCTTGGTTTAGATTTTGGTTTTCACTTTTTTTGAGTCTGTATTCATACAAACACCTATCATTTTTGTAGATTTTCATTTAAGTCCTAGGTGCTCAAAATCAGAGGGAGATAGCGGAAAAGCCATGCAAATCGATTCAATGATGGAAATCTCACCATTGAACCTAATGATGCATGTTGAGTTAGAAGACTGACAATGCATCCTAGCTCTCTCCATGCGGTATGCAAAACGGAATTTTTAAACTTATCTACATGGTTGTGTGCAATCGACAAAATCGGCCTAAACAGTCGATGTTATTAATCGTGAAGAACCAGTTTCTAGTTATTCAGAAATGATACCAAGGTCCGGTCTCTGATGCCGATCAGTGCCCGCCACAATGGATCCCGCATGCGTTGTATACGACCTCTAGCGACACACGGTCTCATATCTGAATTACTAGCATTATATTTTGACTATATCCATACGTAGTAGACTATAGGAACCTGCATTCTTATTAATGTGTGGACCTAGTTACCGAGTCAAGCAGACTAAATCTAGGGGCTCCATGCACACAAAACAAAGTAAAATAAAAAGGAAATATCAAAACAACTGGAAACAAAATAAAATAAGGCGATAAACACGGAAGACTGCGATGAGGCCCTCAGTTTAACAGACAACTGGGCACTGGACCTCATTGTGAAGAGTAGAGTCCAAGTTATATTACATGCCAAAATTTTCTCACTCTCACCACAAAATTAAAGTTTTTTCTTAGCTAATCCCTCCTCCTGCTTCCTTGGTGCTCTCTCTAGATGGTCTAAAAGAGAAGTCTAGCCTTCTTCAGGCTTGGCTACATCGGTCTCCCAAGAAACCGTCCTCGCATGGCGGGCCCTCGCATAAAAGTTGCAAAATTTTTGCATTAGCATTTATATATGATTGAAACAATAAATTCACGCAAAATCAATGAATATTTGCAACAAATATCAAAGAATTAATTTGCAAATAAATAAATAAATCATTATACAAAAAAATTACTCGTGAAAATAGATTATGCTCATTGCTCCCCTGCAACGATGCCATCTTATAACCGAGATCTGGCGAGGGTCGAAATAAGTCTTACACAAGGCACAGGCAAAAATCATTGCGGTGGCCACTTGTGAAATCCCAATTAGTCAGCAACTAACCCACAATATTGAAAAAAACAATTAAATATCAAAAATGTGGAATTAACCTTTATTTTCTCTACCATAAAATGCATAGGGTATAAGCATGTAGAGGTCAAACCATAGAGAGCAAAAAAGGTAGCCTACAGTTATTCATGAACAACGGTGTCATTGATTTGTATAATTTTTTGTGGGTTTTTATCATGTATTTTTTATATTATTTATGGATTTATATATTTTTTATTTTTGTATTTTTTGATTTTGTATTTTCTTTTGTTATACTTTATATTTTTTAATTTCTTTTACTTATAATAGAAATATGAAGATATATAAAGTATATTTATATAACATAAGTGAGAGTGATAATATAAATATAAAAATAGGTAAAAATAATAAAAATAAAGGAAATATATATTTTGGCTTTATACAACTTTCTAGTATTTTTGCTAATTTTTATGTATTTGTTTTCAGTCAAAATTATCCTGGGTAAAGGATTAACAAAATATCTGAAATTGATTTATTTTGTAAAAATAATAAATAAGTCCCAAAATTACCCAAAGTAAATTTCATACGTAAATAATAATATATAGATAATTATACAACAGGAAAACATATTTTTGATATTTTGTGGAATTTTTATATTTTTTTGTTGTATTTTGGAGCTTTCTAATTTTTCTAATTTTCTTTTTCTTATTTTTAGGGTTTTTGTTATCTGGTCTCAATAAATTTTTAAATATACCATATATATTTTTTGGAATTTTTCAAAACGTTTTTATATTTTTTTGGTATTTTATAAATTAGATAGGGATTAATTGGGCTCCTTTTTAATTTTAATAAATAGATAAAATGAAAAAAATAACAATTAAAAATATGGGCGTGAATCTACAAGGCATAAAGCATTTATCCCTATTTTTGTGAATATTTAGGAACACTATAGTTATTTTTTACAATTAGATAAAACATACAAAATTACATGTCCTGGTAGGGCATTTTTGCAAATAAAATAAACCTCAGAGGCACAGGTGCAATTTACCCAACGTAAAAGAACATTTATTTAATTTTTTGGAATTATTTTATAATATTAAAAATGTATCAGGGTTCATATGCAAAATTTCTAGGGTCAAGTGGGGACAGCACGTGACGCTGGTAGGGATCAAAGTACAAATATAAAAAATTCAGGGGCTTACATGCAAAATTCCCTAATATTTACAACATAAACTTTTATTTATAGAACTAATTTTTAAATATAGAAAAAGGAGGGGCTTATTTTGCAATTTACCCCTTAACGACTGGATCGGACGATGCTGGAGGATTTACTTGACACGTGGACAGCATCCGACGGTTGGTACCGATTCGCGAATCGACGGTGAAATGCATCTCACTAATATGCGTGGCACTCATCCAATGCATCATATTGTTTTGTGGATCAATGGTCCAGGTTAGATAGGCCAAGCCGATCTGACGGTGAAAACATGGCATGATCCGACGGCTCTGATGAAATCTAGCGCTCCTCCCCAGATCGGACGGTTCTGAAGGTACTCAGAAGAACAGGGAAGAACCTCGTTCCTCCCGAGCTTGGATTCGATGTAGCAAGCACATCTTCTCCTCCCACGAGCTGTTGATGGTCCAAGGAGCTACCTAGGGACCCAGTGTATCGCGTGGAGGACTCGGAAGAACATGAGGCTCATCGAAGCTCTCCAACGTGGTCGGTAAGCAATGGGTGCCCACGTACCTCAATTTTCTTCGAAACACGAACCTTGAGGGTCCTTTGGCCCTCCATGCCGACAAAGTATATATTCACGAGCACAAGGATGATCTGGTAATTATTTGGTGGCAAAATGGTGTGGAATGGGTCATGCAGAGGAGCTCCGGTGAACGGCGGAGTGGAGCACCTAGATTTCTAGAACCACGATGGATCTGAAGGTCAAGAGATGCATGGAATGATCATAAAGGACTCAGGAGTGAAATGGGTACGGGAAACAGGATGGAGAACTGCTGAGAACACGCGAAGGAGCTCGCCGGAGCTCGACTCCGGCAAAGTACGGGCTTGAGTGATTAAGATAATCTAACCATCTAAGAATCAAGCTTATTATCGGAAATAAAAACTATGATCAAAGCGAGCAAAATAAATAGTAAAAGTGCAGCTCTTATACCTGGGGGACGCCCAGGGAGCAGGGTCGCCGATGACAGCGCCGTTGGTGCACCCCGGCTTCTTGGAGCTTCACCGAAGCATGCACAACCTCCTCCTGTCATGAGGAAACATTTGGGATTCAAGGCGAGGGCTCCTATGGCTCTAATTATGACCAAATTTGGAAGAGGAGGCGAAGGGCATTATTTATAAACTTTGTTAAGCACCCTTATTGACCGGCCTAGATTGATGAATCAGGGTTATGTACAGATTATACAATGATCTGGTGTGAATCATGGATGATCAGCGATTATTTCTTGTGAAGGAAGCATCCGCGATAAATGGATGGAACACCCAAGAAAAAGGGCGGAAAATCAGGGAAAAGATGGGTTACGTCAGATAGGAAGGCAGGGGCGAGTTGACCATGGTCAACAATTGACGTGACCCTATTGGGCCACGTAACCCCGCTAAGCGACAAAACATCATAATTTATTAAATAATAATTAATCTAAAAAAGTAAATGATTTTATTAATTTTTTATTATAAAATAAAAAAGTTTATTATTTTCTGTAGTATTTTATTATGATTTTTATTTATTAAGTTTGCCTTATGTTGTTAGTAGTTTATTTTTAATGGCTTATTTATAAGTATGATTACCTATGCTTTGTACATTTTTTGTATTTTCTATATTTTATTTTAGCATTTTATTCTATTATTTTTTATATTTATAGCTTATTTTTGTGAATATAAAAATATTTTTTTATTTTTATTTTGTTATTTGTACACTTTCATAAATAGATATGTATATTATGTAGGTATATTTATAGGTATTTTACCTATGTTCTATGTATACTATTTTAATTTGTTGTATTTTTTAAGTTTTATGTTAGTTTTATATTTTTAATAGAATCTATATAATATCTACAATATTAGAAAAGTATAAAGGAATACAGAATTAAAGAATATATTCCCCTTTTATTTATGTACATATAATAACATATGTATTTTGTCTATGTTTTCTCATGGATTAATTTTATTTTTTATTTTCTTTTTGGGTTTCTTTTAATTTTTAATATGCACATATGTTATGAATAAGATTTACAAAACTATAAAAATATGAATTTGTAAAATTGATGGATAATGAATAAATTGAATATTTTAATCGGCATAATGTACAATAGGGGCCCAAAACCTAACTTCTACACAGTAACTCCAAAAAATATAAAACCACCACCATTACATAGCTTGTGAGATGTTATATACTATTCGAGTGATTTGGCTATGTTTTGAGTTTTTTTATTTGAAAGATATGGGTCTGTGAAGTTCTGTTTCTGGCTTTTTATTCTATGTATAAAATGAATACTTGTGTATTATTTTTGTACAAACTCAATTTTGTATTTTTATTTACATTATTATCTACAACTCTTATGTACAGAGTTTCTTTATTTGATGAACAAATAATAAAGAATAAAATAGGTGTCAAAAGTGGATAAAAGAATGAATAAATAAATAGCATTTTTATTATAATTTGCCCCTTATCTCCCTTACTTTATTCCTTGTCGACCAATTCAATTCTTGACTTGGTTACGGGGTTTAGGGTCATACAAATATCTTCAATATTTTATTCATTTTCTTTTCATCTCTTAATTCTATAATTTTTGCATTAAAAACCTTACTTTATACACAATAAATATAATAATAATAATAGATGCTATTTTGTGCAAATTAATGTCATTTACATGCATTTTCTAGGGTTTTTAAGGCCAAAATGATAGAATAAAGGTGATGAAACGAAGGTTCATCACCTATCCAACTAGATCTCTTGTGAGAGAGAGAAAGAGAGACCAAGAGCGAGCAAAGATGGGGTTCGAGCTCCGGTGAGATCCTTGGTTCCTATACCAAGTGACCGCTAATATGAAGGTTGTTTGAGCTTTATTCCATAGCCAGGAACATCAAGCGAAGACCTCGAAGCTCTCAACTTCATCATTTGGCTCAATATTGAACTTCAAGACATCTAACTTCAAACATCAATTCAAGGTGAAAATATCGATTGTGAGCTTAACTGTTACTTTAAATAATTATCACATCTATTTTACTTCACTAAACCACTATCAATATTGCACCATCAAGGTCACTTTCTAACATTTGATTCACGCGTGATTCTCCTGTTCCTCTTTTCATTGCTACGTCTCTGTGTTCACTACATGCAATTGTCGTCTTCTACGTGAAGATGACAATTCGTTAAGACTGAATCTTCCACCTACGAATGGCCCTCCATTCCATCCCATATTTCCTTCATATTATTTGCAGGGAACCTGTCCGTCGTGTAGACTAACATCGTAGGTTAATTCAACTTCAATGATCAAAGGATGAGTCTGAGCTTCGATCTCCCATTTTTTCCGCCAATGAAGCTTCATCGACATAGCTCTTCAGGCATCTTCGTACCTTCTTCAAACATCAAGCACCATCGCCATTATTCTACGAAGGTTTTTGGATCTTCAGAGAGCAAGGAGGAGCACGATGGAGCATTTGATCCTTCATCGGAGCGTATCTCGAACGCCACCATGCATGGAGGGGCTCAAGAACAATCGACAAGCAGATATCGTTGATTTCCCTATATTGGGCGAGGATCAACGGCCTATATTAACCCGTGTCGGTTGCCTGATGCATCGCTTCAACCACTAGGCTCATGTGTTGAGCCTGAATTTGCATCTACCACTGAGCATCAGAAGTTGATGCGTGGCCCTGACCTGAGTCCAAACCTGCATTGAGTCACATTGGTGCGTATGTGAATTGGAGAAATTACAGCACTAGCCCATGAATTTCCAACAATTACAGATAAGTCCTTCCACCTGTTATATAATTTGCACATTAGCCCTTGCAAGTTTTCCTAATTACAATTTCGTTCCTGTATATCTTGTTTGGTAATGAAACTTGGAAGTTTTCTAACATTTATACCCCTAGATTCATTGGTGAATAACTTTTTATCCTGAAGTCCAATTAATGTTATTTTGATCTCAATTTAAAGCTTGTTTAACACACTATCTTGTGGCGATTTTTATATATTAATTAGATTTAAAAAGCACACCTTCATTATTCTTTGCATAAAGTGCTTGTTTACAAATCTTTGGTTCGTTGAAATTGCACTTTGATTGATTAGTTGATCCTATTAGATTCTTTAATCTTTAATGATTTATGGATAGCCTTTTATTTGATCGATATTATTAGGTCATTAAAAGATTTATTTGTTGTGTATGTGTATTAAGACTTACAAGTGAAATTCTTAACTAATATGGAATATGGTTTTAAGACTGAGTTAACTTGCTATTAAGTCACCTATCTTATTAGCAATTCAGAGTATTTTTTTAGTTAATCCAAGTTACTTATCTTGTGCATTTCAGTGTGAATGTGCTATTAATGTTGTATGTGTATCATTGATTGTATTTAATTTAGTTGCATAAAAAATGTTAAAAACCTATATAATTGTGTTTCGTGCATCAATTCAACATAATTTATTTAAGAATTGCTATCTGAAATATTTAATCTCTTAAATTTAATCAGTAAATCGCTCGCATCCTTGTTATAGACCCTAGGCTTCCCATGTTATAAATTTAAGCTGAGAACCTCGTCACTTACATTCATCTCAGTTCTGTATGAAAAGCTAAATGCACGTGCTACAACGGATCGACTTTAGTACATGCAATTTGTGATTCATTACCCATGCACTATGTATAGTTGGAGTCAACTCTACCTCCCTCTTCTACTAACCACTTGCCCTCCAATCTCGAATCTGCATTTTTCCCTCCCCTCCATCACATATCGAAAACATCAAAAAATTCGAAAATTTTAAAAAGGCCAAGAAAATTGAAAAACAAAAAATTCACATAAAAATTGAATATGAAAATGACTTAAAAAATTGGATCCTGACCTTATGGAAGCCATTACTGAACAATTGATTCTTATGCGTCCCTTAATAAAGGTCATAGATCACTTTTCCGACTAGAAAAGATTTGCGTGGAGTAAAATGATGCCCAAGAGATCGGGCAATATGAGGACAAGGACTGAGAGATATCTAGTATCTATGGCCACCACCTTGGTGATGGGGAGAAGACCAAAAGCTGTTGAGTGAAGAGGTTGCCTAGGGATGAATGTGAGATCAAAGACACTACTTTCACCCATACGATAATCGATGATGGCTCATTGATAAATATCCTCCCGACCTCCGTATTTGACAAGCTCAAACTCGATCCAATCAGGAAGTCAAGATAGATCATCTGTGTTGCTGATCTATCTATAAAAAGATCGAGAGGGACCATTTCAGTCATCATTACTTTCCAAGATGCTCTACTCCAGGAAGACTTCACGATCATTGGCATCGCACCAAGGAGAGTTTACCCAGTCTCCAATTATTCTCGAGAGCCATTCTTAGCCCTGGCTAAGGTGATGATCGATTATCAGACTTGGGAAATCGATTTTATAGCATAGAGAGCACTTCAACCTCACCCATTCTTTTACACACTCTACTCTAAGGTAACCCGCAAAGCTACCAACAGTCATAACTATCGAGAGGCATATGAGTCCCGCCTCTCTGCTACACTTGAGATACCAACTATCGAGCTGATCATTGGTTTTTAGACTCCCCACACATACATGACTCTTGCTGCTTGCATCACCACCACTATGTTAGCTTCAATAAATGACTCACAACCCGAAGCTATCATAGAGTCGGACAAGACTTTTGCTGATTGTCTTGACCATTTTGATGATCCGACATCCGTGACTAATAATGCCATGCCAATTGATATCACTAGCATATTTTCGAGACGTGCGCTGACCCTTCAGGAATATTATAATCTATATAGAGACTCATCTGATTAGGGGCCCATGGTTAGTACTGCATCACACACTCTCATCACCCTCTCAATGCTTCAGGTTCTAGAAAACTGACTAGAAAGTTTCCTTCAACATATTGGAGAAGGAAATATCTGAGGAGTCCTGATTGGGATCGGATGAGGTGATTTATATGAGTGAGCTTAGTTCGATTGTCCTTAAACCTTATCTGAGCAAGCTTTTTTGTGTTGACCCTCGTTGGATGATCCCTTCACCTCACTATTATTCACTTGAGGATGATTCCGACTGCGACACACTTGTATATTCCACATCTCTTCGTTCACGCAAGAAGGTTTGTTACAAACCTTCTTGACCCTTGTACAGTCCCGTATCCCATTGGTTCTCACACATACTCATGTCCAATACTTAGGCTAACTAGAGCCTAAGTATAGGGGGGACCAATGCCCGCCATGTATATTTATTCATCCATTTCTCCTCTTGTCCTCGTCCGCACTATTTTTGTTCTTCTTCTCACTAAGGCTGACCAGAGTCTAAGTATGGGGGGGCAGGTTGACTTTTATAATTTTGATATTTTATCTCTCCTATGCTTAGCACGAGCTATGTCTTTTCTTCGCTTATTGTGCTCTGAGGACATAGCACATGCTAAGTATTGGGGGTGTGTATATATTACATATATACTTTACCCACAGCTTGTACTTCCAGGTATTTTTTTTATATACTATACAATAATTACGGGGTGGGTAAATTTGTTAAAAAAACTTTTGTTTACTTTTATATTATATAATACTTGTATAATTTTGTAAAAATTTGTGTAAAAAATATATTTTCAAAGCATATGCTTCAAAGTCTCATACTAAGGAAGCCTGCAGCTGGAGACTTGGCTACACTGGTCAAGCTCCACAGATATGTGACTACACTGGTCACAATCCATTCTCTTCTCTCCCCTTCTTCTTGAGCTAGTTGCACTTAAACTTAGAAGGGAATACCCCGCTCCTCGAGGAAAGAGTTTCTAGACCAAGGAATTAGAGTTACTTGTTAGAGGAGGTTGCTTATTTTCCATTTTCGGTGTGGAGGGCTATATTTCACTTACATATTACAAGTAAGATTAAGATTCATAGTCATCAGAATTTGCATATGAGGATATGTTCTGACTTGACTATTGAGGTGACCTGAATATAAACTTGTGGAACTTAAAGGTTGTTAGGTCTTAAATTCAATTCCCAATAAGGTTCTGCCACATTATTAATTAAAAGGTCAAGTCAAGCTCCATTTTAAACTTTTATTCATGACCTTGGTATGTACCCAAAATCATTTCAATTTTGCATTTCAGTTGCTCAGGGACGAGCAAGGTTTAAGTATAGGGGGTTGATGAATCTGTGATTCATCACTCTGAGTAATTAGTTGCATATCTCCACTTATATTACATAATTAGCATTCATGCAAGTGTAAATAATGTTCGCATTTATCATTCATATTTTGGATAAATATGAAACCTGAAATTTACTTGTACATATTCACCTGTATATTAGCTAAATTCACCTATTTGTATCCATTTTATGCTAACTCCAAATCCAATAAAACAACTATATTGTGCACATAATAATAGCACTATTAAAGGAAAAATATCAAAAAAATTACTAACTTGTAAAAATTGTGCAATAAAATGCAAACCCTAGTTTGAGACTAAGAACCTTAAAATGCGCATATATCTCTCATAAAGTGTCCGATTTAGGTCTACTCACTTTTAAAATAATATACTTTCAAAGACCTTCAAAACAAGACCAATTTCTTAAAAATCTGAGTTCGTATGTAAAACTTGGGTTTTGGGCCCCTATTGTATATTGTACATATTGAACAAACTACCCTTTATTATATACTTTTATTTTCTTAATTACTAAAAATCCAAAAAAATAGAAAGTTATAAGTAATCCTATAGTATTTTATCTGATTTTATTTTGATTTTTCTATTATTTAAAAATGATAAAAAAATCTACAAAAGATAAAAATACAGAATTTTAAACCTAAAAGATACCACCCAAAAATACATTTGTACATATGGCTTCTTTTAATTTTTGATCCTTCACAAAATTTTTAGATCTCTTTGAGATGATCAACTTTCATATTGACCACTTTTTGATTTGACTCCTTTTGTTATTTCTTTTTTATTTACATCTAATATTTGAATTTTCCAGGAGCGACACGTGGCAGCTCCTGTAGCTGCCACATGTAACCCCCATTTTTCTTTTAAATATTTTGTTTTTACATTATCTATTTTATGTATTTCTTTATTTATTATTATTACATTATTTACTATGATTTTTAATTATTATTATCTTAAATTTTATTTTAACCTCCATTACGTGGTGCCACCATCTTCCTCTCTTCCCTACATCTTTTTCTCTCATTTTCTTTCTCTCTCCTCACGAACTCTGTCTCCCGCCATCCCTCTTTTTACATGCAACTCACACACTATCTTCCTCACTCACTCTCTCTCTCTCCTCTCTCTCTCCATGTGTGTCCCGCAAGTTGTTGAGACGGGATCTTCGGGGTGTTGAAATCAAGATGTGAAATTAAATGTGTAGTGGTCATTGCAACCCAAATATCCTGTAACAAAAAAACATTTTTTCTTCTCAAAATACAAAATTAATTATAAGAGAATAATGAATCGAGAGAAATATTTGCTACTTATTTACTTGTATAGCAATAGGATCGAACACAGGGAGCCCACAATTCCCAAGGGTTATTCAAATAATCGAAAATCATTTAAAAGAAAAAGGGACTCTCAAATGCAAACTATCTTGGTTTTTTGTTATTTTTTTGTCTTTTTAATTATTTTTTTTAATTTTTTTATTTCTAATTTTTATATTTTCTGATTTTCAAATTTTTAATGATTTTGATTTTCACAAATTTTATTTCCAAAAATAAGGAACAATATGCACAAGGGAAGAAATACGCGCATCACACTCTTTTTGTATTTTTCAATTATATAAAAAATGCTCAGAAAAATCCAGATAAAATATTTTTGGGTTTTAAAGGATTTGAATTGTTTTTGGGAATTTTCATAGAATTTTCAGATGTTTTTGTATTTTCTAAAAATCAAATAGTGGCAAAAATGATAAACGGTGCACAACCTAGAGTAATTTGAAACTTAAAAATATTTAAATGCCCAAAATTCCTGGAGACTATTTTTATGCTAAAATATAGTCAAATATGTACAAACATGTGAAATCATGATTTTTGGATTTTTGTAGTTTTTTTTGTGATTTTTCTTAGATTTTGGATATTTTTAATTTTTTGGATTTTGAATAGAATTAATACACAAAAATTGGAAAGGAATTTAAAGATAATAAAATAATACTATGAAATTGTTTTTGAATTTCAGGAAGAGAAAATGAAATTGTTTTTGATTTTTTAATAATAACAAATGAAAATAAAATCAAATAAAAAATTATGCTTGAAAGATACACACATTAGGAGCATAGCATGATTTTTGCAAAATCTATTGACTAACAAAAGTACATATTTCAAAGAAAAGATCATGCAAAATAATGTCCGGAAAGACATGACTAAAATGTAAATATTAATTGTTTTTGTACTAAAAGACAAAAGGTAAAATGAGGGCTGAAAGTGTAAATTATCCAATAATAACGTGCAAAGCACGTGCACTAGACTAGATGGACTAATTTGCAATTTTGAGAACTTCCAGGGCTCGAATGTCATTTACCCAAAAAGATTATTCCCTAAGGTTCACGGGCCTCTTTGTTCTGCGTCCTTCCTACCTAAATCAAAAAAAGGGGTGTTGCCCCTATTTCTCTCTCCCAAGCAACGAAGCTACGGAAGGACCAAGAGCAGCGGGGGTTGGGCACGCTAGTATTGTGTGCGGCTAGTGGTTGACTTCGATTTCGCATGAATAAAGGTGATAACAGAGTTTTTGCTTCGAGGGAGGCGGTCGATGAAGGTCTTCCTCTCCATAAGTAGGAGCAGGATGGCGGTGGATATGCTCTCCTCCACACGGGGGTGGAGATGCGGTGCTTCTGTGGCGGTCGATGATGGCGGAGTGTTCTACCTCAAGGGCGGCGGTTGGTGACGAACTTCCTCTCTAGACGGAGGAGAAGGATGGAGGAGGGTCGTCAAAGAGGCGCGGAGCATGCTGGGTGGTGCTGCTGAGGAGCCTCGTGCGGGGTCACGGTCGTTGACTGGAGGTGATCTCCTCCGTGCAGGTCGGAAGCGGTGGATGCGTTGGCGGAGGAGCCTCGTGCGGGGGCTGGCCGCTATAGGCAGTTTTTTAAATTTTTTAATTAATTTTTTTAATTTTTTTAAACAGTGACAGAAGAAAACCTTTTTTATAATTTTATTTATTTATTTTGTTTTTGTTATTTATCTTGTAAAACAAATGTTAGAAAAAAATATATTTTTAATTTTCTTTTTTTTTATTTATAAACAATTAGGACGCAAGCACGACGGCTTGATCCCAAAATCAAAACGAAAAACGTGCGTGGTCGGAGGTGAGAGATCGTGCGAGGTAGAAAAGATTACGATTAGATTGAGATGTGAAATGAAAAATCGAGTCAGATTCGGATCAAATTGTTAAGGATTCTAAGATCTAGAGGAAAGAAAATGACAACAAGATAAATATAAAATGAAAATTAATCTACGATTATCCTATGTTAAAAATAAGAGAAAATGATGGATCTCACTTTAGGAGTGGAAAAGACCGTGATCGCCTCGAAGAAGGCCGACTCGCTGTCACCAGACGGCTCAAAGGCTAGGCACCTCTCTACGACAAGATAGCTCTCTGAGAAAAGGCTCCTCTCACAAAAGATTGATCAACTTGAAAGGAGGGAGTGGGAGACATATTTATAGATAAAGAATGGAGTTTGATTTTTTTTTGCAATTTTGAATGAAGATAAGAGATAAGAGAAATTTTTTGAAATGAGATAAAGTTATAATTATTTACAAAAATTATTTAATGATAATTTTTTTGTATTTTTGTCAAATAATTAAATTGAATAAAAAAGTTAATTTTTTATTTTTTGTGGTGGTTATTTAATAATAACAACTATATAAAGATACTATATGCATATGGTACATTATATACATAGTTAAAAAAGGAAATTAGTTTTTTTTGTTTTAAAATTTTTCATTTTTTTTATTTTTATTTTAAATAATAAGCAAAATTATTTACAAATATAATAACTACAAATAAATGGTAGAATTGCACAACCCACCCCTGAAAGCGGACTTTCAACCGTAACTCCAAAAATTATGAATTCAAAGCCATTTTAAAGATAAATTAATTTAGAATACAATGGAAGTGAGTTTCGTTCAATTTGAGTTCAAATGAAGCCAGAATTGGTCTTTCAATTATTGTTTAATGGCTTTTTTCTACGTGTAGTTGCTTTATTCTATACATGATTTTATTTTGCAAACATTTTTATTAATTAGGAAACATTTTTATTTACAACTTTCTTTGAAAGTTATTTAATTTCAGGTCAATTTATATACAAATAAAATAGTGTAGTATACAAATATACACAACACACATTTGTTTGGAATTTTTTGATTAAGGACCCTATCTCCCCCTACTATATTCTTGGTTGATCAGGTCAAGTCTTGACCTTCTCTTGGGGTTTGGGTTAGCATGTATCTATTAAATATATACAGTCTTCTTTTTTTTCTTTATTTTTCCTTTCTTTCTTCATTTATTTTTTTAGGTTAAAGTGGTAGTAAGTGTACAATATTTACACACATATGCAAGTTAGTAAGAATATGGAGTTATTATTATATACATGTGTTTTATAAGGGATTTTAAGCTAAAATAAATGAATAAAGATGATGAAATGCATATTCATAAATCCTCCTATGCTTTCCCTTTGCTAGTCCCTTAGCAAACAATAATTCAAAAGAGTAAGTGAATAAAAAGAAAAGAAATGGAAAAATAAAAAAATTAGGACAATATTGAGTACTAAACTTATCTTCATAAAATTGTAGTATAGAGCTCTATTAGACCTTAGGATTATTAGTGTGGCAGAACCTTAATGGGAAATGGATTTAAAACCTAACGGCCTCTAAGTTCCATAAGACTCCTATTCAGGTCTCCTCAATAGTCATGTCAGAACAAGTCTACATACACAAATTCTTATGACTATGAATCTTTATTTGTACGGTGTAAGTGAAATATAGCTCCCCAACTAAAAAGTAGCAAAGAAACGACCTACCTCAACAATGTAACTCTAGTCCCCTGGTCTAGCAACTCTTTCCTCGAGGAGCGGGGATATTCCCTTCTAAGTTCAAGTACAACTAGCCCAAGAAGAGGAGATAGAGAAAAGAATGGACGATAACCAGAGCAACTACCTATCCTTGGATGCATGACCAGTGAAGCCAAGTCATCCAGCTGCAAGCGTACAAAAATTTGACTTTGAAGCTCTTATTAATTTTTTTATTTTTCATTTTTTATCTTTGTATATACACTTCGGCTGGCATTTTACTTTCCAATCAGGCCTGTCCACTTTTGGAGAATATGTATTATCTCTCTCTCTCTCTTCTTTTTTCTTATTTTTTTGATATACAAGGTGCAGCATGTACATAAGTTGTTTTTTTGAGCTAGTAGACTATCCCTCTCTTGAAGCATTATTGCAACCCACAGTATCCTATCTTTAGACATCAATGCCACTAGATCAAGTTGAGATGCACAACCCTCCCTAGAGGAAGATGAGAGGTTCCTCCTAGATGTACTACCCTCGTATGCTACTCGAAGCCAAAAGATTCTGCCTCCTCAATACCTCCTCCATGAAGAGCTACGTGTAGATTCTTATCCAAGATAAGACATGATTTGAAAGAATCGTGCACGTGTCATTAAATGTTCTACTTAGACTGATTAAGATGACATGTGAACATTGTCTTATAGACTCAAAGAATTATGTGGTAGGACCTGAAAAGTCTTAACTACAGTTCTTATAAGGTTATTCTAAAATTAAGTGGATTAAGGCCCAACTAAGCTCCATTCTTTAGTTTTATTCCAGACTTAGTTTAAATGTCAATACTATCCTGAAAAATGCATATGCAAATGTAAGAAATATGTACAACGCAAAAAGAAAGAATTTTTTAAAACTTTTCTAATTTTGAAAAAAAATATGGGTTTTGGAAAAGAAAGAAAAAATGATGAACATGTAAAAAGAGTTTTTTTAATGCAACTTTTTTTATAGATTTTTGGTTTTATATATTTTTTTCAAGAAGGAAAAAGGGTTAGTAAAATATATACAAGTATATACAAGATTTTTTTTTTGTTTTGTTTTTGTTTTTTTTGTTTTTTTTGTTTTTTTTTTGTTTTTTTCATTTTTTTATTTTTTGTTTTTTAAAGGTGATCAAAGTATATATACACACATGTAGATTTTACAAATTTATATAAATATCCCCAAAAATAAACATATTTAAAAGTACGAGTTTTGTCTAAAGTATATATACAATATATATGACACCTCCCTATTCTTAGCTCGAACTATGTACTCATAGTGATTAGAGAGCGGCAAAGGAAGACATAACTCTTTCTAAGTATAAAAAGGTGAAAAGACTCCTATACTACAACGACTCAAAGAGAAGATGAAAAGAATAGAAGTCTATGATCCCCCCTATACTTAGGATCAAGTAATCCTAAGTATAGAAGACTGTACAAAAGGAGAAAATCGATGCAGAGAATGTACTGACTCAAAAATAAAAAAGATGATATGAACAACATCACCCCCCTATATCTAGGGTAGAGTATCCCTAAGTATAGGTAACAACAAGAGTCATGAACAGGACGAATACGAACAACACAAATCATTCACCCCCCATACTTAGGATAAAGCACATCCTCAGTATAGCATATATACACATACGGAAAAGGGATGAATGATAAAACGGAAGAAGAAAGAATTGAAATGAAAGGATATACAAAAGGAAGGGATGTACAATGGTCAAGAAGGTCAAAAGCAAACTTTCTTGCGGGATCGCTGAGGAATGGATCTAACAAGGTGTAGGTCGATATTGGGACATCATTAGACATAAACTGATTAGAATCGACTAAGAATGTATCCTCAGCAGTCTCAGAATGTGCAGGCACGAATCGGTAAGTGGAAGTAGTGTGGTCATGTCCTACCTGGGATGTCTCGCAAATATAAAAGTAAAAGGCTCGAAATCATTACCAGAAAAAGTAAGAACAATTCCAGCCTGACAAGCCTCTACTAGATCATCATCTTTATCAAAAGGTCCAAATTCCTTTATAAAAGAAATCATATCAAATTTGGCCTTATCAGTCTCATCAAGGTGAATAGGAACAGAGTCATCAGTGAAAGTAGCCAAATCATGTTCGTCATGTCTAGTCTCAGAGTCTTTCTTCCCCTCTAGGGTGTCTATCATGTAAATCTCACAGATGTCATCAATGTATCTCCACATACAAGAATAGGGAACTCCAAGGTCAATGCTTTCCGAGTTTTCCTCCTTGAAGAGGAATTCTTGGGTCTTAATATCATCCAACATACAACAAGAATCTCTGATATTCTAATCAAAGTCAAAGTCCTTAGGGTTGTCTAACACATTCATGCTCTCATGGGATGCAGGTTTCTGGTATGTAATGGGTGTAGTGATCAACACATAGCTCCCTACATCAGAACAAAAGCGAATCTTTCCTGATCCATAATCAATAACGGCTCTCACAGAGGTGAGTAAAGGCCTTCCCAGGATGATTAGAGGGTGCTCCACAGGGGTGGAGTTCTCCATGCGCAATACGACAAATACATAAGTAAAGTTCATGCCATGAATAAGATTGACATCGTTTTCTAGAATACCCTTCGACCTCTTGATAGATCCATCAGCAAATTGAACTATCATCCTGGTTTCTTGAGAGGCCCAAGATGAAGAGACTGTACCATAGTGAAGGGTATTATATTTATTTACGAACTACCATCAAGGAGAGTGTTATCACAAGAATAGTCAGATATGGAGAAACTCACAAGAGTTGTGGCAGTCTTCACTTTCTTAAAATGTGGACAGTGGGAGATGGCTTAGGCAATGGCCATGTGTCGCGACCCCGTTTCTCGGACCGTCGGATCCTCCCATATCCGGATCTGGTTACTCAGCAATAATTTATTCAGCAATCACAACTAACATTCAGAAATAGACTGCAAATAAAAATACTCAGAAGAAAGTATTTCAACACTTTTCCATTCACAAAATAAAGTTCAGATGATATACTGTCCCACTATAACCATTTACATGTACATCAGCTTGAAAGGAAAATATACAAAAGATTACTAACTACCTTAAAGAGTAAAGCTACTGTGGCTGACTGGATGTCTAGTAAGCTAGATGAATTTTTAAAGTCCTTGCGATGGCTCACCGATACCTGTTGGGTTTTCCATAAATCATAGGATAAAAATTAGCGAATGCTAAGTAACGAAGAAGAGAAAAGCAAACAAATTATGTAATTTTTCAAAACTTGATATCACAAAAATTTCATTCTTTCTCATTAATTTATGTTCTATTACATTCTATTCCACATCAGGGATTAGTCCAGGGGAACCCCACCATTCTTGGACTCTGAAGCTGTGAACACTTCGGGATTGGAGATTGTGTTGATCTTGGTAAGCTTATGCCACCGCACGTCGCCTCAACCAATCCTTCAATACTACCCTGACAATTTCCTTTTCTTTTATTAAACATGGTCTCAACCCTCAGCTTGGAAAATCAAATGAGCACACCGTCCTCGAGGACTCGGTTGCTTAAAACCTAAGGCTAACATTTAATCATATAACCTAGCGGCTTTAAATACATATTATCGTGACCCAGCCGCTATTGAACCACCCGTGCCTCCACATGGCATGACCACATATTCCGTCGTTCCAACCCGAATATATTGGCCCCCGGTACCACACGTTGCAAAACATTCAATTTGTGTGCACTTATCATAACAGGGCAACCGTGTACCACCTAGGTAAGGAAACACCATTACGGGTTCCTTCCGACAAACCTACAGGCTGCATGCCCGATCTGTAGTTCTACTACCAGTCATCCTTAACGTGACACACGATCCTTTTCAGGATCCATCTCAAACCACATCAATTACCATGATGTAATTCTTCCGCTAAGTCTTTGATTTGCATAATCCGCAATACTTAGTATAGGCTCACATATATATTATTCATATGCATATATACTCGTATTTATGCCTATAATTCCCAAACCCTAGCTTTCACATCCACCGCATCAATTTGATGCTTAAACCTTATTTTAGTGGGAATCACAAAGCAACTTTTCAGACTTTTTCAAAAATAGCCAAAATTAGGGTTCTTTATAGCACAGAACATAAAATCAAGAATTTCAATAATCATGTTTGAAAACCCAACAGCAAAAGGAAGGATTTTGTTACCTAATCGAGCTCTCTCTCATGTATGCAAGGCTTTATCGTGTTTCATTTTTAGAAAGGCTATTTTAAGGCTCCTAAAAAGATCGAATTTCATTTTCGTATCAAAACGCTAAGAACATGTTTAGAACGCGAAGAACGAACGAAGAACGCGAAGAACACGAAGAACACGAATAACGTCAAGAACATGTTTTTTCTTAAAATTTTGATAGAGTTTCCCCTTATATCGGGACATATTTCTCGGAAAATTCGGCAGAGTTTCCCCTTATATCGGGACATATTTCAAAATAAAAATGAAAAGAGTTTCCTCTATAAAATCAATCGAGAGGAAAATAACAACAAAACTGAAAGAATATACTCAACAACAAGAGATAAAGAACCGGTAGACACCACACATCTTAGGTGAGTGAACATGTGACGAATCACAGGGTCACTGGCGTGCTTAGCCGCCCGCACATAAGTAGGGTATTACACAGATTTCTCCATCAAAATAACTATAAAAGCATAATACGAAGAATAGAAACATAAACGATGGAGAATTGGTAGACACCACGCGTCTTAGATGAGTGAATGTGTGACGAATCACAGGGTCACTAACGTGCATAGCCGCCCGCACCTAAGTAGGGTGTTACACAGATTTCTCCTCAGACCAAAAGAGGAAAACGAATCGGAAAGAAAGATGAATCAAGAACAAAACTTGGAAGAACTATATGATGAATTGAAAGCCTATCTTATGAAGCAAACTAAGAGAGGATCATACCTTTCTCCTCCTCGTCCTCCCGGTAGCGCTTCGCTAGCTCTCCTCCCTCGCCTCCCATTCCTCCTCCCGACCTCTCGACCCTAGCCCTTGGGGTGGTGGTGGTAGTGAAGTCGTAGAGAATGAATGGGTAGGGGGGTCTATTTATAGGCCCTAGAAAACCACTAACCATGGTTAGAAAACCATGGTTTAGACCTTACCCATTGTTTAGTGGCCCATGGTTTTAGCCAAAACTTATCCTAAAATTGGGGCTTAAGTTAGGACATTCTAGAGGATTCTAGATTCGCTAATGATGCTTAATTAACAATAATCATGATTAACTTTCACTAATCACGATTTAACTTTCGCGGCTTACGCTTATCTTTTGCTAACTATTGATTAGTGTTTACTAATGATCATTAGTGGTTTTCAATCCATCATTAATTTCTTTAATCATGTTTAATTAGTCTTAATGACAGTCACTGTGGGTTAATGACATCTTAACCTTCCTTACTTCTCTTTCTTCCTAAATTCATAACAAATCGAAACGGAGTCCGATTCACACGAAACAAATTCTATTGGTTTCCTCTTGACGAGCCAGATCTTATTATATAGTATCCGAGATATGCCAAATTCAAGGTTTTACAATTATAACAACCTTAAAGAAAGTCTCGTCATCGAGACTAGAAATGCAGGCATGACAACCTTAAAGAGGATTGAAACCATAACAACCTTAAAGAGAATGAACGTCCATTTAGCGGCACATGGGAACCTAAGCTTATCGGAATGAAGTGTGCTACCTTTGTCAGACGATCTATTATAACCCAGATACTATCTTTACTACCAGTCGTCTGAGGTAAGCCAGTAACGAAATCCATGGAAATGCTTTCCCATTTCCACTCAGGTATAGGGAGGGGTTGCAATAATCCCGATAGCTTTTGGTGTAAAGCCTTTACCTGCTGGCAAGTGAAACATGAATTCACAAACTCAGCAACATCTTTCTTCATTCCTGGCCACCAAAAGTATGAATGAAGATCCTTATACATCTTTGTAATTCCTGGATGAATAGCTAATCTTGAGCAGTGTGCTTCTCGTAAGATGTCTTTCCTTATTTCAGGTGTGTTAGGTACACAAACTCTGTGATGGTTATATAGTAACCGATCTTGTATCTGGAATCCCTCTATCTCATACTTCTCAAGTTGTTGTTTCAAGTCTTTAAGGACTGGATCATCCTCCTATCCTTTCTTTATTTTATCCCAGATCTCTAGTTTGTATCGATGAGGAATAGTTATAGTATCAATACTACTATCAAATGGTTTCCATTCACTCAACGTTGATAGTAAACCCCAGAAGTGGATAACACTCACTAACCCAGGTGAATAAGTTCTTCTGTTAAGGGCATCTGCTACGACGTTTCCCTTACCTGGGTGGTAGGAGATAGTGCAATCATAATCTTTCAACAACTCTAGCCACAGTCTCCGTCTCATATTGAGCTCCTTTTGATCAAACAGATATTTCAAGCTTTTATGATCGGCGAAGATTTCAAAAGTAATACCATACAGGTAGTGTCTCCATATCTTTAAAGTGAAAACTACGGCAGCTAATTCAAGGTCATGTGTTGGGTAGTTTTTCTCATGTGTCCTGAGCTGTCGTGATGCATACGCAACTACCTTACCATGTTGCATAAGAACCACCCCAAATCCTTCTTTAGATGCGTTAGTGTACACTGTAAACCCTTCACTCCCGAAGGGTAGAGTAAGGATTGGTGCAGATGTTAGGCATTCTTTCAGTGTCTAAAAACTAGCTTCACATGTATAAGACAATAAGAATGGGACCTCCTTCTGAGTTCGTCTAGTCATTGGCAATGCTATTCGTGAAAAGTTCTTCACAAATCTTCTATAATATCCAGCTAATCCTAGAAAAGATCGTATTTCTGTGACAGTCTTGGGGCGTTCCCAACTCATCATTGCACTAACCTTTGTAGGATCAACTGATATACCTTCCCCTGAAATAACATGGCCTAAGAAAGATACTTCAGATAGCCGAAAGTCACATTTGCTATATTTAGCATACCGTTTGTTCTTCCTTAGAGTTTCAAGTGCCTTCCTGAGATGATGTTCATGCAGATACTTATCCTTGGAGTAAATAAGCACATCATCAATAAAGACTACTACAAAGTGATCTAAGAACTCCTTGAATACTCTATTCATGAGATCCATAATGGCTGCTGGGGTATTTGTTAGTCCAAAAGGCATAACTAAGAATTCATAATGCCCGTATCTAGTTTGAAAAGCTGTCTTGGGAATATCTGTATCTTTAGTTTTCAACTAATGGTATCTAGATCTTAAATCAATCTTGGAATACACAGTTGAACCTTGTAACTGATCAAAAAAATCATCTATTCTTGGTAGAGGATACTTATTCTTTATTGTCCTCTTGTTTAGTTGTCTATAGTCAATGCACAACTGCATCGACCCATCCTTTTTCCTGACAAATAAGACATGTGTACCCCATGGTGAAGTAATAGGATGAATGAATCCTTTATCTAACAGTTCTTGCAACTGTACCTTTAACTCTTGTAACTCAGCTGGTGCCATCCTATACGGAGGGATAGAGATAGGTTGGGTATCAAGCATAAAAGAGATTTCAAATTCAATCTCTCGCCCAGGTGGTAATCCAGGTAGTTCCTCAGGATATACATCATGAAACTTTCACACTATAGGCACATCTTGTATCATTCTTTCTGACCCTGATGTAGTGGATACATAAGCTAAATAACCTTGGCACCCTTGCTCTAACAATTATTGTGCCTTCTATGAAGAGTATATTTGATATTCTCATTGGATGTCTTTCCAATGAACTGGAACTCTATCGATTTAGAAAGGTGAAACGTTACTATCTTCTTGAAACAGTAAAGACATGCATGATGCCTTTCTAACCAATCCATTCCTAGTATAAGATCAAAGTCCTCCATTTCGATTAGTAGTAGTGAAACAGGTAACTGATGTCCCGCTATCACTACTATGCAATTATCCAAGATTTCTCGGATTATAAATACTTGTCCTCCTGGTCCCTTGATCAGATAGGACTGTTGTACTTCTACTGGTTTCTTACCCTAAGTGGGTACTAACCGTCGAGCAATAAATGAATGTGAAGCACCAGAATCAAATAAGGCATGTACTGAAAAGCCATGAATAGTAACGGTACCTCGTACGACTGTGCCTGAATTGTAGGCTTGTTCTTCAGTGATTGCATTGAGCTGGCCATTTGGAATAGGCAAGCTAGAACCCGCAACACTTTGTGGTGGTTTTTGTGTAGGAGACGCTCCTTGTGAGCCCCGACCTCTACCATGTCTTCCTCTGTGTGTTGCTCCATTGCTCGAGGTGGATGTTATACTGTTAATTGGGGTTGATTTAAACCCTGAACCTCTCAACTTCGGACAATCTTTCTTGATGTGGCCTTCCTAATGACAGTAAAAACACACACGTACTCCTGTTTGAGTTGAAGATCCAGCCACAGAGGTGCTAGCTCCTGCTGCTGAGTCGCGAGGATATAGTGGAGGTCTAGAGAAACCCCTTCTTCCTGATAATTCCTGACCCAAGGTCTGTAGTGAGCTTATATTGGAACCGGCTGGATGATAGCGACAATCTCTACGATTATAATGTGCCTTGCTTTTGGATGGTCCCCCATTAAAGTGGAAACTTCTTCTTTGGCGATTTTCATCCCTCTCCATCTCAATACGAGAGGCGATGTCCATTGCTTCATCTATGGTTGTGGCTCTAAAACCAGCAAGCTTTTCTCGTAGATCTCCCTGAAGACCGCTAACGAATTTGGTAAGACACTCTTGTGGTGAAGCTTCTAGAGCTGGTGAGTAACGTAGTAGCTCAGTAAAGTGGATATGATAATCTCGTACAGTCTTAGAACCCTGATTCAGAGAAGCCAACTCTCTTCTCTTTAATTCTTCCCAATGAGAGGGACAGAAGTGAGCTCGAAACCTCTCTTCAAAGATATCCCATGGAACAGGATCTACTAATTTCTTTGAAATTGCTCCCTACCATCGTCTTGCATAGTCTGCTAAGGAGTAATCAACAAAGTGCACCCAAGTATCTGTTGGTGCGTGTATTATTCTCAACATCCTGCTGACGTCATCAAGCCATAGTTCTGCCTCAGCAGGTGTCTCTATGCCTTTAAATCGAGGAATTTTTCCTTTTCGGTAATTGTCTAGTAATGTTTGGTGTCTCAGAAGGTCCTCCTCCATTGCTCCTTCAGTCGGGGTAGGAGCAGACTCAGTTGAAGGATGGTAACTAGATTCTTCCTCAGAAAGATGGACAGAACCTTCAATCCTAGCATCAGCAGGCTTAGATGCCTCGGATCGCTCAGCCTGTGCATTGAGCCTCTCCTCCAATGGTTGCTGTCTTTGCCCCATGTCCTGGAGCAATGCCATCATAGCCGCTAATTGTCTAGACACGTCTTGGTCTGCCGTGATCCTGGGATGAGTCAAGGTCAAAGGTCAGATCCTATATATCTTAGAATGATGTACATAAGGGACAATGACTTGTGAATGGTACTGCAGTCAGTTATTAAGATCAAAGGATCTTAATACAACCTTAGTTTCTGAATACCGCTCATAATTATTAATTACTAAATAAATTATTGGAGTAACCTGGCTCTTATACCAATCTGTCGCGACCGTGTTTCTCAGGTCGTCGGATCCTCCCATATCCGGATCTGGTTAGTCACCAATAATTTATTCAACAATCACAACTAACATTCAGAAATAGACTGCAAATAAAAATACTCAGAAGAAAGTATTTCAACACTTTTCTATTCACAAAATAAAGTTCAGATGATACACTGTCCCACTATAACCATTTACATGTACATCATCTTGAATGGAAAATATACAAAAGATTACTAACTACCTTAAAAAGTAAAGCTACTGTGGCTGGCTGGATGTCTAGTAAGTAAGCTAGATGAATTTTTAAAGTCCTTGCGATGGCTCACCGATACCTGTTGGGTTTTCCATAAATCATAGGATAAAAATTAGCGAAAGATAATTAACGAAGAAGAGAAAAGCAAACAAATTATGTAATTTTTCAAAACTTGATATCACAAAAATTTCATTCTTTCTCATTAATTTAAGTCCTATTGCTTTCTATTCCACGTCAGGGATTAGTCCAGGGGAACCCCACCATTTTTGGACTCCGAAGCAGTGGATACTTCGGGATTGAAGATTGTGTTGATCTTGGTAAGCTTATGCCGCCGCACGTCGCCTCAACCAATCCTCCAATACTACACTGACAATTTCCTTTTCTTTTATTAAACAGGGTCTCAACCCTCAGCCTGGAAAATCAAATGAGCACACCGTCCTCGAGGACTCGGTTGCTTAAAACCTCAGGCTAACATTTAATCATATAAGCTAGAGGCTTTAAATACATATTATCGTGACCCAGCCGCTATTGAACCACCCGTGCCTCCACATGGCACGACCACAACTTTCATCGTTCCAACCCGAATATATTAGCTCCCGGTACCACGCGTTGCAAAACATTCAATTTGTGTGCACTTATCATAACAGGGCAATCGTGTACCACCTAGGTAGGGAAACACCAATACGAGTTCCTTCCGACAAACCTACAGGCTGCATGCCCGACCTGTAGTTCTACTCCCAGTCATCCTTAACGTGACACACGATCCTTTTCAGTATCCATCTCAAACCACATCAATCCCCATGATGTAATTCTTCCGTTAAGTCTTTGATTTGCATAATCCGCAATACTTAGTATAGCCTCGCATATATATTATTCATATGCATATATACTTGTATTTATGCCTATTTTAATTCCCAAACCCTAGCTTTCACAGCCACCGCATCAATTTGATGCTTAAACCTTATTTTAGTGGGAATCACAAAGCAACTTTTCAGACTTTTTCAAAAAGAGCCAAAATTAGGGTTCTTTATAGCACAGAACATAAAATCAAGAATTTCAACAATCAAGTTTGAAAACCCAGCAGCAAAAGGAAGGATTTCGTTACCTAATCGAGCTCTCTCTCGTGTATGCAAGGCTTTATTGTGTTTCATTTTTAGAAAGGCTATTTTAAGGCTCCTGAAAAGATCGAATTTCATTTTCGTATCAAAACGCTAAGAACATGTTAAGAACGCGAAGAACGAACGAAGAACGCGAAGAACACGAATAACGTCAAGAACATGTTTTTTCTTAATATTTTGACAGAGTTTCCCCTTATATCTAGAATTATTTCTCGGAAAATTTCGGCAGAGTTTCCCCTAATATCGGGACATATTTCAAAATAAAACAAAAAGAGTTTCCACTATAAAATCAATCGAGAGGAAAATAACAACAAAACGGAAAGAATATACTCAACAACAAGAGATGAAGAACCGGTAGACACCACCCATCTTAGGTGAGTGAACATGTGACGAATCACAGGGTCACTGACGTGCATAGTCGCCCGCACATAAGTAGGGTATTACACAGATTTCTCCATCAAAATAACTATAAAAGCATAATACGAAGAATAGAAACATAAACGATGGAGAATTGGTAGACACCATGCGTCTTAGATGAGTGAATGTTTGACGAATCACAGGGTCACTGACGTGCATAGCCGCCTGCACCTAAGTAGGGTGTTTCACAGATTTCTCCTTAGACCACAACAGAAAAACGAATCGGAAAGAAAGATGAATCAAGAACAAAACTTGGAAGAACTAGAGGATGAATTGAAAGCCTAGCTTACGAAGCAAACTAAGAGAGGATCATACCTTTCTCCTCCTCGTTCTCCCGGTAGCGCTTCGCTAGCGCTCCTCCCTCGCCTCCCATTCCTCCTTCCGACCTCTCGACCCTAGCCCTTGGGGTGGTGGTGGTAGTGAAGTCGTAGAGAATGAATGGGTAGGGGGGTCTATTTATAGGCCCTAGAAAACCACTAACCATGGTTAGAAAACCATGGTTTATACCTTACCCATGGTTTAGCGGCCCATGGTTTTGGCCCATGGTTTTAGCCAAAACTTATCCCAAACTTGGGGCACAAGTTAGGACATTCTAGAGGATTCTAGATTCGCTAATGACGCTTAATTAACACTAATCGTGATTAACTTTCACTAATCACGATTTAACTTTCGCGACTTACGCTTATCTTTTGCTAACTATTGATTAGTGTTTACTAATGATCATTAGCGGTTTTCAATCAATCATTAATTTCTTTAATAATGTTTAATTAGTCTTAATGACAGTCATTATGGGTTAATGACATCTTAGCCTTCCTTACTTCTCTTTCTTCCGAAATTCATAACAAATCAGAACGGAGTCCGATTCACACGAAACAAATTATGTTGGTTTCCTCTTGACGAGCCAGATCTCATTATATAGGATCCGAGATATGCCAAGTTCAAGGCTTTACACCATGGTCAAGACGCTCAGATCTATTACTCCGCTATCTCTTATTATATTGAGGAGAAGATAAATGGGTCATGTCTAGGTGAAGTGGGTCTTTAATCATCTCATGAATGGTGGCCATCACTTCAGGTTCAGTCAACATTTTTTTAAATTTTTGGGCCTCCTCAATACAAGGGAGGAGATCGGGATCAACATTTACACGAGGATTGCAAAGAGTAGTCTGTATAGTAGCATCCTTAGGGTCAAAGGTAGGAAATGTGGTGAACTATGTGGGAAAATGGTTTGGCATCGGTGCTCTCTCCTCACAAAATGAATCAATAATGTATCTCCTAGAATATTTTTGGATTTTTAAAATTTTCTCATTTTTTTGTATTTTGGGTGATTGTAAGCTCTCATTATTATTCTCAAGTGAATCCATATCCTTAAATAGTGGAGCAACATTCTGGCTCTTATTTATGTTAAATAGATTGTTAATCCTCGAATTCATATGCTCCATCATCTAGTCCAGGGTCTCAAGTGTGGACATCATGAAAGACGACTCCAAAATCACAAGATCGGGTGAGTGGAATGAGGGTGGGTGAAAATTAACGTTTGATTCCTGAAATAATGGGTTCGGAGGATATGCACAAATGGCAGAAGGAAAGTCCTCCTTAAAAAAGGAAGAAGGATCGGCTGGAGGGTACGAGGGATCCAGAAAGATCGGACTAAAATAACTCCAGTCAACCATCTCTGAAATAAAAGACGGGTGTCAGGAGAATACGATAGTCAAGTCAAGTTATGCAAGAAAAAGGCACAAATGTGCGGAAGGATCGAGTATGCACACAAGCAATCAAACGCAAAACAAACTTCCAGTTCACCAACTCAACGCAATGTGAAGACCATGAAGATTCGGTCAATTATCTTGTAAATTTTTAGAGTTTGGTGAGAATACAATCTATCAGAGCGGTTTAAGCGAGCTATTAGGAACCCAATGCTCTTAGGAGACTGTCCCAATCTCATAACTAGTTTTTACCAGCCAGTATGGGTGAGGACCGTTTACCGGATACCCAATCTGCCCACTCTGATAAGGAAATCCCGAACCGATTACCGGCTACCCAGTGAAGTCCTCACTGGAGAAGAACTAATCACAAGACAGTAGTCTGAAGAGAGTTCGGTCATGGTACTATCCTAGTTTGTGGGTTGCTCTCTCGCCGCAGATAAATCAAACAAGGAGGGGGTTACTCTCCCCAAAACAATCATTTTCCTTACGTTTATTTTAGGGTCTAGTTTTCTTTAGTAGTCCCGAATTTTAGGCAGTTATCACTTGATTTGAATATTTTCAATGAATCGCCTACCGAGTATCCAATTTCCTTTTTAACTTGTGTGAGTGAAACCAACGAAGGATATCGGAAATGTCAATGTGTGATTAAACACAATGATGCATGGAGTGGTTAGAGATGCGTACCTTGTCGCCAGCACTCTACATGTAGAGTGATCCGCGCAGAATTGAAATACAGAAAAATAAACTAAACTATATGCAAATGCAAGTGAACTGTCCGAATCGATAGCTTCTATTAATGGGCAAGAACATGTTACTTTGACTAAGTCCAATTACACTCTATTCCATAGGTACAGAAATTCTTGTTTAGGATGTTTGGACCTAATTAATTACATGGCTCAAGTAAATTAATTAAAGCAATCAAAAGGTAGCTCACAAAATCCACGTCAAATAAAGAAAAATAAGGTGGTGAAAACAAAACTGGTGAGGTCCCCCAAGTGCACCGACACTTGGCAAAATAGACCCCGCAACAAATGAATGTCCATTTACATGTGTTAAAATGCTAGAAAAAATAAATACATAAAAGTCTAGTTTTTTGGTATCATTCAATTCTTCTTCTCCATGGTGAAGAATCAAGTCGCCCCCGCTTTACTTGGGTGCTTTGCCTCTCCTAGGATTGCCTCCTTCGCTCCGCGAGCCCTCGTAAGAAAAGAAAAAGAGAGAATGTGTAAGAAACACAATTATCAAACATGAACAAGAAAAACGAAATAAATACAATGAATATGAATGATGGAACTAATGAGGAAAATATAAATAAATATTTACAACCAAGAATAGTAGGTCAAAAGAGAAACCTAACTACCCATGTTGTGCCACCCCGGCAACGATGCCATTTTGTTGAGACATGATCTTAGGGTTTTGAAATCAATATGTGAAATTAAATGTGCAGTGGACGTTGCAACCCAAATATCCCACAAAAGACAAAATGTTTTTTCTTCTCAAGATTTGAAATTAATTATAAGAGAATAATGAAGTGAGCGAAATTTTTTCTGCTTATTTATCTATATAGCAACATGATCGAACTCGAGGAGGCTACAATTCTCGAGGGTTATTCAAATAATCAAAAATCAATTATAAGAAAAAGGGAATCTCAAATGCAAACTATCTTGGTTTTTTGTGAATTTTTTATCTTTTTGAATAAATTTTTTATTTTTTCTAATTTTTTTATATTCTGATTTTCAATTTTTATGATTTTGATTTTTGTAAATTTTTTAAAAATAAGGAACAATATGCACAAGGGAAGAAGTACGCGCACCACACTCTTTTTGTATTTTTTTCAATTATATCAAAAATGCTGATAAAAATACAGAGAAAATATTTTGTGTCTTATACGCTTTGAATGTTTTTGGGAATTTTTGTAGATATTTCATATGTTTTTGTATTTATCTAAAAATCAAATAGTGGCAAAAATGATAAACAGTACACAACCTGAAGTAATTTACATATTAAAAATATTTGAAGTGTCCAAAGCTCCTGGAACTATTTTTTACGATAAAATATGGGAAAATATCTACAAATAGGAAGTGAAATCATGATTTTTGGATTTTTGTAGAATGTTTTGTGATTCTTCTAAGATTTTTGACATTTTTCAATTTTTTGGGTTTTGAAAAAATTAATGCACAAAAGTTAGATAGGAATTAAAAGATAATAAGATAAAACAAATCTATTTTTTGGAATATTTAGAGTAATATTCAAATTTTTATGAATTTTTGAAATTCAAGAAGAGAAAATGACATTGTTTTTTTTTAATAATAACAAATGAAAATAAATTGTATAAAAAATTTATGCTAGAAAGATACACGCATAAAGAGCATAGTATGATTTTTGCAAAATTTATTGACCAACAAAAGTTTTTATTTTGAAGAAGATATCATGCAAAATATTGTTCGGAAAGACAAGACTAAAATGTAAATATTTATTGTTTTTGCACTAAAAGATAACAAGAGATAAAATTAGGGTTGAAAGTGTAAATTATCCAGTAATAACGTGCAAGGCACGTATGTTGGACTTGATGGACTAATTTGCAATTTCGAGAACTTCTAGGGGCTTGAATGTCATTTACCCAAAAAAATAATTCCCTAGGGTTCAGGGGCCTCTTCGTTCTGCTTCGTTCCTGCATAAACAAAAAATGGGGTGCCGCCTCTATTTCTCTCTCCCAAGCAACGAGGCTGTGGAAGGACCAAGAGCGAGGGGGTCGGGTACGCTAGTGTTGCGCGTGGCTGGAGGTTTGCTTTATCTTCGACTTCAGCTTTGCACAGATGACGATGGTGGCAAAGTTCTGCTTCGAGGGCAATGGTCAGTGACGGTCTTCCTCTCTAGATAGAGGAGCAGGATGGCAGTGGATATGCTCTCCTCTGCTTGGGGTGGAGATGCGGTGCTTCTATGGAGGTCAGTGATGGACGAGTGTTCTACCTCGAGGACGACGGTCGGTGATGGTCTTCCTCTCTAGATGGAGTAGCAGGACGGTGGAGGGTCGTCGAAGGGCTACGGAGCATGATGGGTGGTGCTAGTTGAGGAGCCTCGCGTAGGGGCACAGTCACTAGCTGAAGGTGCTCTCCTCCGCATGGGTTGGGTGCGGCGGATGCGACGCAGAGGAGCCTCGCGCGGGGGGCAGGCCACTATAGGTGGTTTTTTAATTTTTTTTTCAATTAATTTTTTTATTTTTTTGAAAACAATAACAGAAGAAAACCTTTTTATAGTTTTAGTTATTTATTTATTATTTTATTTATCCTACAAAAGAAATGTTAAAAAAAATATTTTTAGTTTTTTTTCTTTTTTATTTATAAATAATTAGGATGCAGCATGATGTCTCGATCCCAAAATCAAAATGCAGAAAATGTGAACGAGTATGGTACTGAGGAAAATGACGGATGGAACCAGATCTTCGACCACCATGTGTGGTCGGAGGTGAAAGATCGTATCGGGTAGAAAAGAACGCGAATAGATCGAGATGTGAAATGGAAAATCGAGTCGCATTTGGATCAAATCATGAAAGATTCTAAGATCTAGAGGAAAGAAAATGACAAAGAAATAAAAATAAAATGAAAATTAATCTATGATTATCCTATGTTAGAAATAAGAGAAAATGATGGATCTCACCTTAGGAGCGAAAAAGATCGTGATCGCTTCAACAAAGGCAGACTCACTGTCATCGGATGGCTCGGGGGCTAGGCACATCTCTACGACAAGATAGCTCTCGGAGAAAAGGCTCCTCTCACCATAGATTGATCAACTTGGAATGAGGGAGAGGGAGATATATTAATTGATAAAGAATGGAGTTTGATTTTTTTTTGAAATTTTGAATGAAGATAAGAGATAAGACAAAAAAATGAAATGAGATAATGTTAAAATTATTTTAAAAAATTAATTAATAATATTTTTATTGTATTTTCATCACTTAATTAAATTGAATAAAAAAGTTAATTTTTTTATTTTTTTGTGGTGGTTATTTAAGATTACCAACTTTATACAGATACTATGTGCATATGGTACATTATATACATAATTAAATAAGGAAATTAGTTTTTTTTGTTTTAAAATTTTTATTTTTTATTTTTATTTTAAATAATTAGCAAAAATATTTACAAATACAGTATATACAAATAAATGGTAGAATTGCATAAACCACCCCAAAACCGTCTTTTCAACCATAACTCCAAAAATTATGAAATCACAACCAATTTAAAAATGATTTAATTTAGAATACAATGGAAGTGAGTTTGGTTTAATGTGAGTTCATATGGATCCGGATTTGATCTTTCAATTATCGCTTAAATGCTTTTTTCCATGTGGGGTTGCTTTTATTCCGTACATGATTTTATTTGGCAAACATTTTTATTAATTAGGAAACATTTTTATTTACAACTGTTATTTTGAAAAATTATTAATTTCAATTCAATTTATGTATAAATAAAATAGTGTAGTATACAAATATACACAACACATATTTTTTTTGGAATTTTTTGATTAAGGACCCTATCTCCACCTACTTTATTCTCGGTCGATCAGGACAAGTCGTGACCTTCTCTCGGGGTTCGGGTCAGTCTGTATCTATTACATATATAGAGTCTTCGTTTTTCTTTATTTTTCCTTTCTTTCTTTCTTTATTTATTTGAGGTTAAAATGGTAATAAGTATACAATATTTACACACAGATGCAAGTTAGTAAGAATATGGAGCAAGTATTATATACAGGTTCTTTATAAGGGATCTTAAGCTAAATAAATCAATAAAGATGATGAAATGCAGATTCATCACTTGCCCACTCCGTTCCCCTGGCACGCAACCCGCACCTCTTTCTCTCTCTCATGGAACCAGTCACCAATGTAACTTCATCTGCTTCTCCTTTCGGTACACATGCAACCGCCTTCCCCAGGCCTTGCACGGGTGGCTGCACAACCGCCATCAACTTGCAGTCAGCGCTCCATCTCTCCATGCTCACCACTTTCCTCTCCCAACCGCCTTCAAATAAGTCGTCCGCCAAGCCATCCGTCGATTGAGTAAGGAAAAGGACCAGTCCCCGTATTCCTCTAGTGATAGCATAGGGACGTCTAGGTTGAGCGACGACATACGTCCACATGCTCTAGGTATGATCTGGCATAAGCCAACCCACCGCATCACCGCAAGTTCCCTCGAGCCTGCCCAGCACCGGCTAGCCGCTCTGTAGAGCATCAACATGGGGCTCATCATTGAGCCTCTCCCTAGACATCTTCGTCCCCCAAAGGCCACCTTCACACGGCAGCAACCCCAGATCACAACAACCCTCATACGGCCTAGAAGCATAGCACACCTAGTGCACGGAGCAGCATCCACCCATCCTGCACCTCGCCATTGCATCTCAAGCGTTGCAGCCGCATTCCCCAACACGTCGCACCTATACACAGACACGACCCTCAACGAACACCCTGCACCTCCATTGAAGACCTGCAACTCTTACTCCGAGCGAGGCTGAGGACCCCACTCCTCGTTGTCGACCACTTCTCCGCCTCTGGCAACTGGAGATCTCATCCATAGCGTCACCGACCGCCACAACCAAAGCCACCTTCAGTGCCTTCATCCACTATTGCATCCACTAGCTACCGTCCATCATCACGGCCCATGCAGATGCAGTCACGTGCTTCGGTCGAGCTCCAACGGAATCCTCAACCTTGACCACAGTTCCTATGTTGTCGTGCACCTTCTTTATCGGTCATGTGTCGACCGACCGTGCGTTTAGCTGCGAGCTCCATCGCCTCCAGCAGCCACGCCCAGCGTTCCTGGCCCTTATTTCCACCTCGCGTGCATGGAACATGATAGTGGGATCATTTGCAAAAAGACCTTCCCACAAACTCAGGATTACAAGGAGGTCTTACGTAGCATGTGCTTTGCATGTGCTTCATGCAAATATAGCCCAAAGCCTGACATCTTTTATTTTTTGGAAGAATACGCACTACTAGTTGGAATCCATGTGGTACTCACATGAAGCACTAGAAAAATTGTTCAAGAACCCTTTATAGTATCAGTAATTGCATTTCAGTCCCTATGCATGTTTATTAATTCAGTTATATTTCTGTAATTGCAATTAGAACGGTGTGTTCTAATATTTATTTGCACCATTATTTTACATCATTTTTAAGAACAAAAGTATCTTGTTGTAGAACAATTCATTTTCTATCTAATGAGCACTTATTTATATTTTTGTGATTAGTGGATTATTTATTAAAATTAATTTGGTGAAAACTTGCATAGTCTACCCATTTTATGCTCTAAATTTCATGTTTAATTATATATTAATCCAACAAATCCCAAAAAACTAAAGTAGGTAGAGTTTAGATTGTTCGACATTGTGCCCAAATTTTATGTCATTTTCATGCATATCTAGGTCATCGTAAATGAAATGGTGAATTTAGTTATTGATTTTTAATTAATTCATCACTCACTATTTTCAGGAACTAAAAATTGTTCTAGATATCTCTCACATAGACCTATCTAAGATAAATTAATTTCCGTAAAATAATGATGTTTGGTATTTATTAAAATAATTAACTCAAAATCACCTAGCCTACATTATTTAATTTATAAGTAAATTATTTTGCATCCAAAAATTCTAAAAACATTAAATTAGCCTAATTTAATCATATTTCACATTCTTGTAAAGTTTGAGGATTTATGGACTCAATTTGTTCGTAATTTATGTTTTAGTCCCTGAACATCGCTAAAATTGAATTTCATTTATTATTTGCATAAAAAATATAAAAAAATATTTCTTTGGAAGCCTAACCTCGAGATCGACTAAAAACCAACCTAAGGAGATAGTGGCCTACCTGAGTTCAACCTTGGACTTCCCAAGAAAAAAAGTTGAACGCTCGCTTTAATTAGACTAATAATTAAATTAATGGTTGTTTTGATCAATCGTGAATTGCCCAGCTACAATGAAAATTTTTAACGTTAATTCCACGTAATTAACAAGGGAGATTTCACAATTCTTCATCCATCCATCATTTCACTCATCCACCCCATTTCCGTATGTTGCCTTGCTTAGTACATACTTTGTCTTAAGTATATAGGGTGGACAAGCCGAGTGTTCATTCTTCGTTCCGTTTCATCACGCTTGTTATTACTTATACTTAGGATGTACTTTGTACTAAGTATAGGGGGAGTGATGCATATATTCTCTTCACATATTTTCTCTTTTTCTTTGATCCTTTCTTCTGTCATCATCTACATTTTCTTATTTTCGTTTTCTTTTTCTTTTTCTACAGAAAAGGTGTCGCCCCTTTTTGACCGTTGCAATACTTAGGACATACTTTGTCCTAAGTATAGGGGGTGTACACCCCAATTTTTATTTGATCTCCTCCATTGTCTCCTCTTCTTGTATATACTTAGGGATATCTTACCTGAGGTATATGGGGAGATAGTCTGAGTACAATCTGTTCATTCCCACCCTTGACCGTCACTGCCTTGTGTATAGTCTGTTATACTTAGGATGAGTTGATTCTATGTGTAGGGGGGATGGTTCAATTCTCATTCATTTATTCATTCCTTCATTCATTCATTCCTTATTTACTATTCTTTAGGCTTTTCTATTCTCATTACGAGTTATGTCTTCTATTTTTCTCTTTGATCTATGAGAACATAGCTCAAGCTAAGTATAGGGCGGTCATATATATTGTGTATATACTTTACCCATAACTCGTATTTTCGATAATTATGGCTACAATATTGTATAGAGTACTATTTATATACATATATAATTCATTAAATAAATAAATAAAATGATGTTTATTATTCCTCAAATTATTTTTTTATATACTAATTATCAATTAGGTAAAACTATTTTTTGCAAAATGATTGAAAAACAGTTTGAATATCTTTTTGGAAAAACTTTTGAAAACTACTTGGAAAATATTTTGTTAAATATTTTCAACCTTTATAAAAAAATTTGTTTGTTAAATTTAATTTTTTATGTGTGAAATAAAACCATTTGAAAAAACTATTTGCAAATGGTTTTGAAAATGGTTGCAAAAATAATTTGAGAAATATGTATATAATGTCAAAAAAACCTTTGCATTGCATATGTTTGTAGTTGTTTGTAAAAATTATTTGCAAAAGTTATTTTGGACTATTTAGATGTGATCTCAAAATCCAAGTCACTATACATGGAATAATAAAATCGCCCTGTCCTTATCTCCATGTGTCTGCGGAGAAAGCGCATTATTCTTAAAAGAGTTCAAGAATAATTCCAAAGGTTGAATTATATCTGAGCATTGAGAAATGGATAATTAAATGTGATTTAATTATCATGAATAATGTGAATTCGATTCACATTATCTGAATGCATGAGAATGAGTATCCAATGTAATTAAATGTGATTTAATTAATGTGGATATGGATAATGTGGATAACACTATCCAATTATCCATTT
Source organism: Ottelia alismoides (assembly GCA_037367405.1). Taxonomy (NCBI): domain Eukaryota; kingdom Viridiplantae; phylum Streptophyta; class Magnoliopsida; order Alismatales; family Hydrocharitaceae; genus Ottelia; species Ottelia alismoides. The sequence continues at coordinate 815,053 of JAZKJV010002336.1, read as the reverse complement.
ATATTATAAATATGATTTATAATATACATTAGAGAGAGACTTGTGTGATTTATATTTGTTGATTAATTGTTAATGTGGATGGGATTCACATTGAATAATTAATTGAATACATAATTACATTTAGTTTTGGGTTGTGAATGAGATTCACATTTTTTTCAATGGCTTGATTGATATTTTCTGAAAGATAGTTTAGAATTATTTTTTGTGAAAAATATTTTCGACAAGAGTTATAGGAGATATCATGAGATAATGAGATCTCGTGATATATTAGGAGATAGGCCAAGTCCTATCTAACAAGAGAGGATGGATAGAACTCTTCATGAGGAGAAGAGTAGCCGTCCCCTCATATTTAGGAGTTGACCATGGTCTTCTCATTATCCTATCTCTAGTCAAATGTGATTTAATTTGAGATTAATTATATTGATTTATCAATATTAATTAATTTAAATTAAATCACGTGTGGTTGTGTTTTGCCAACAACATCCTAGCCGTTGAAAGAAACACAAATCAATGTCATCCGTTAATTATGTGTTGTCCATGGACTCCCAAAACCCCATATAAGAAGAGGCATACCTTGCTCTTGGACACACACCGACTTGACAAAAAGTCTCTCTACTCTCTCTCTCTCATTCTATCGTGCCCTCTTCTTCTTCTGTCTTGGGTGGCCGTCCACCCTACCTTAGAGGGAAGAAGGCCCTCATCGTCGCTTTACGTTGCTTCGACGACTCTCGGTACTCCACCTTATTTGGTGCTTCTCGTTCACGAAGAAGACATACGATCTCGTGTGACGAGATCATGAGATACCTTGATTGGAAAACTACTTGGATTGCGAGATCACCGTGACTTATCCCCACGCTCGCAAGCGTCTCCTCCGAAGGTCGGACTTGAGACAGGAGGCTTCTTCTCTTAGAAGCTCGATCGCAACCGTGCTACAACATGTATTCCTATATCTACTATATGGTTAGATGAAATCATTCATAAATGGTTTATGGGTCATATGGTTTCGTTGTTTAAAATTTTTAAATTTCCGCTGCATCGAGCAACTAGTATGACTAGTCGCTCTTGATCGTATACGATACGATCATCACGTTTCTGTGATGCGTTTATGGTTCCTCACGTATCCGTTAGAATGTTCTGATGCACTATCTGGGTCCTTCTCTAAGGATCCAAGATAGACTTGATAGTCATACTATCAATACATCGGCTTATTGCAGTATTGACATTTATCCAACTCATTGGATGTCATATGTGTGGAATCAATAGAAGCACAATCAACTCTTTGACTTTCCTTCTAACTTGGGTCTGATCCATGCTTCCACTGCGCTCATTTGATCTATAGACAACCATTGCTTAGGACAAAGGTTCTCTTATGTTGAATTCAAAAGATTTCAATGAGAGAATTCAACATTTATACATGCTTCATTCAATTCATACGAAATTAACATTTTGAAGATTCATGAATGTCTAGAGTGTAGATGGTAGAATGATGGCACTCATCATATCTACATACATCTTAACTCTTAAAGACTTAGGTTCATGTAGGTACTCAAAACATTTTGAATACATCATTTCTTATAGAGCTACCACTCTGCATAATGCAGTGAACCATGTCATTCATGATTAAATGTCAAGAGTATGTACGTATGTCAGAACATCTTCATAGAATTTAATAAGGATTATTTGACAATTACGATCATCATCAACATGTTACTTCCAAAGCACATTCGATGAGAGATCAAGACTATAAAGACATACAAACCCTTGGGTTGTAGACCTATTGTCTATTTAATTGCCATTCCTCATTATTATCAGGAAACTTGCACATTATAACCACATACAATATGTGTCAACTGCAAGCACAATATCTTGATCATGGATCCAATCCATGAAATTTTACTGGTTATTATTGAGTATAGTACTGAGTGGGTTTAATAAGGATTATCTAAAATAAGAAATTTGCATAAAATATATAAATATATATTTTACTTTGTTCTAGGAATTTTTATATCAAAGTTGTCTTGCCTTGTCAACACTAAAGGTTCATTCCCTTGATCACTTTCAATGTAAGAGATATAATTACCATTATATCCCTGCAAGATTTGGGATCTCCTTTCATAACTTTGTCACATCCCTATAATATGAGAAATTGTAACTCAAATAAAAGGAGTTGGAACACATTTTTCCTTGCAAGTCCAACTTGCATTCCCAATTCGTTCTTTAACACCCGGGCCCACCACCCCTAAGATGATATTGCCCCTTGTTAATTGAACCAACCGTCAACAGGATTAGAACTTGCTATGCGCAATCCAATATTGCCCCAATAATATGAATAATCGATATTGGGGTCACTACGCATACGGCTTTACTCTTTAGAGAAGCAAAGAGCCTGATCCGAATGCGCTTATATGCAGGAGCTGTCACTTCAGACATGTGTCTCCTACATACAATCCCTGGCGACGGAACACTTAGACTTGACGGGAGACCATGGATGTCACTTATGTGATCCTCCATCTCGTATTCAAATTCTAATTAGTCATTATTAATCACATTCATTATGATTAATTATTCCAAGGGAAATAACAACACTATTTATAATAGAATGTTTCAGTTTTAATTGGATTCCAATTAATCTAATCATACTAAATTAATTTAATAATTAGAAAAAATACATTATGTCATGACCACTACCAACGGGAGTGGGACAGACCGCACACGGTAGAACCAGCTACCCCAACGCTCCCCGACTAGACACCATATCCACCTAGGGAAAAGATAATGCCAAGTCAATCACATTATACTTGAGATGATAATCGATTTTTCAACTGAAGTTATGCCATATAATAATAATCAAAACTGTTTTGATTAACATTATAAGGAGATCTTCTAACCAAATGCCCAATCCTATTCAAGCAACTAGTTTGTTGGAAAGTGTGTGATGTAACCAATTGTGACATAGATCATATCTAATAAAGTTTGGTTAAGGAAATGCCATTTACTAAAATAATTATCGTCTTAAAATATTTCACAAATATTTATCAATAATTATCTCATGAAATTAACCATTAAATTCTATAAAAATTAAATGCAATCATAGGGTTCTTGATTAAGTATGCAATTTTCAGCAATGACCCTCACATACTAAAATTAGCATATCTCATTCATTTAAAACACAAGTCATGCAAAATCAGTTTCTAAAGATTGCTAATTTGATTTAAAACAGAACTCAAGTGATAATCACGTATTTCTAAGTATGTAAGAAGAGTAGTGAATAATTTAATTACGTCATGATTCGTCAACCCCGAAGCAATGGACATAGGTTCTTTAAAATGATCATATCTTGAGTTATTGGATTCCAAATCATGCAAACTCAAATCCTACGGTTTTCTTATTTAATGGAGAACATTATACAAGTGATATTTTGTGTTTAAACATTTTAAACAGGGCCGAAATTTATCACAAAATAGGACTGCGAAAATCAAAATGCGAAAAAAATTTCCACGAACCCTTACGAGCCAAATCTTCTTAGCTTAATGGATCGTATCCAAAACCCCATAACCTGGCTCTGATACCACTTGAAGGATATGGAGAGATCCTCAAGCGCATCACCGATGCGTGATTATCACATCGAATGCAATCGAGAGCGACTAGTCGCTCTAGTTGTTCGAGGCAGTGGAATTTAAAAATTTTAAATGTGATGAAACCACATGATCCAAGAACCTTTCTCGGATCGTTTCATCTAAACCACAATAGGTATAAGGTTTACCTCTTAAAGCGTGGTTGCGATCAAGTCTCTAAACGAAGAGACCTCCTGTCTCAAGTCTGATCTGACGGAGGTGACGCTTGCGAGCGCGTTGATGAGACACGTCCTTGTCGCAATCCAAGTTGATGCTCTAAGCACGAATGTACTGATCTTGTCACGCAAGATCCGATGTCTTCTTCACGAGAGAGGCCCATCGAAGGAGACGGAGATCCACGAGCAAATACTCCGACAGCATAACGACGATGCTACAGCGATGTCGACTCTCACAAGGGCTCCATGGTGGACGACCACATTGAGAGAGAGGCTTGGCGTGTAGAGAAAGAGAGAGGGAGAGAGAGCATTCGTTAATTGTCACTCGAAGATCAAGGGGTGCCTCTTCTTATATGGAGTTTTGAGATACATGGACATATGGACAGCACACAGTCAATGGATGTGATTGATTTGTGTTTCTTTCAATGGCTATGATCTTGTTGTAAAAACACAACAACAATTAATTTAATTTAACTTAATATATATTGATAAGTCAATATAAGTTAATTTCAAATCAAATCAATTGGCTAGTCATGGAGATAATGAGGAGACTAACCACATCCCCTAAAAAAGGGGGGATGGCTACCAATCATCTCATGAGATCTCATTATCTCATGAGATCTCATTATCTCATGATATCTCCATGATTTACAATAACAATTGTTGTAAATTATTTAAAAAAATAATTCATAATTATCTTGTGAAATTTGCGATCATGTCAATGGAAAAATGTGAATCACATTCACATCCCAAAACAAAATGTAGATTATATTTTCAATTAATCATTCAATATGAATCCAATTCACATTAACAATTAATCAACATATATAAATCATAATATGCTCTCTCTAACATATTATAAATCACATTTATAATATATATGATTAATATGAATAGAACTATCCACATTATTCATATCCATGATAATTAAATCACATTTAATCATCTTGGATCTCTTTTCTCATGTGCCCAAATAACATGAATCACATTCACATTATTCATATCTTTGATAATTAAATCACATTTAATTATCTTAGATAACTCTCCTAATAATATGAATCAAATTCACATTATTCATGATAATTAAATAACATTTAATTATCAGTTTCTCAATGCTTGGATACGTATGTCAACAATGAAATTATGCATGAACTCTTTCAAGGATACTTGGAGAGAAGAAAGAGGTGATTGTATTGTTTCAAGTATAGTGACTCGGATATTGAGATCACATCTCAAATCCAGATCTTTCGGACCTCCCATAGACGCTATATTAAATCAAGTTCGCAAATCTAATCTTTTCATTACATCTGAATCACATTTAGATCAATATCCAACATTTGGACTAAGATCAAATTAATTCTCTATGAGAGGAGTCACTAAATTACAGATATGTTTCATCACTCCCTCAGAATGGAAGCGTCGTTTATGATCACATCGCCCTAAGGCATCCCTAATACATGTACATCATGTATATTGGAAGACCCAGAATAATGAAGGATATGGGGAGAAATCCTCAAGCGCATCACGGAAGCGTGAGGATCGCATCATATACGATCGGGAGCGACTAGTCGCACTAGTAGCTCGATGCAGCGGAATTTAAAAATTTTAAATGTAATGAAACCACATGATCCAAGAACACTTCTTGGATTGTTTCATCTAAACCACAAATAGGTACAAGGGTTACCTCTTGAAGCATGGTTGCGATCGAGTCTCTAAACTAAGAGACCACCTGTCTCAAGTCCGATCCGACGGAGGAGACGCTTGCGAGCGCGTTGATGAGACACATCCTTCTCACAATCCAAGTTGATGTTCCAAGCAGCGAATATCCTGATCTCTTCACATGAGATCCGACATCTTCTTCACAAGTGCGGTGCACCGAAGGAGAAGGAGATCCACGAGTAGATGATCCGGTAGTATAACGTCGATGTTGCAGCGATGATGACTCTCACAGGGGTTCCATGGAGGACGACCACTAAGAGAGAGAGAGTCTTGGCATGTGGAGAAAGAGAGAAGGAGAGAGAGAGCATTCGTTAATTGTAAATGTGTGCTTCAAAGAGCAAGGGGTGCCTCTTCTTATATTGGGTTTTGGGAGTCCATGGATCTCAATCCATGGACAACACACAATCAATGGTTGAGATTGATTTGTGTTTCTTTCAATGGCTAAGATGTCGTTGTAAAAAATACAATAGCAATTGATTTAATTTGAATTAAATTGTATTGATAAATCAACATAATTAATCCCAATTGAAATCACTTTGACTAGAGAAGAGATAATGAGGAGATTAACCACATCCCCTAAAAAGGGGGACGACTACCAATCATCTCATGAGATCTCATTATCTCATGAGATCTCATTATATCAAGATATCTCCAAGATTTACAACAACTCTTATTATAAATATTTTTCATAAAAAATAATTCACAATTATCTTGTGAAAAAATTCAATCAAGCTACTAAAATTATGTGAATCTCATTTACAACCCAAAACAAAATGTAATTATATTTTCAATTAATCATTCAATGTGAATCCAAATAATATTAACAATTAATCAACAAATATAAGTCATAATATGCTATCTCTAATATATTATAAATCACTTTTGTAATATATCTGATTAATATGGATAGTGTTATGCACATTATCCATATCTGCGATAATTAAATCACATTTCATCATCTTGGATCTCTTTTCTCATGTGCCTAAATAATATGAATCACATTCACATTATTCACATCTTTGATAGTTAAATCACATTTAAGTATATCATATAACTCTCCTTATAATATGAATAAAATTCATATTATTCATGATAATTAAATCACATTAAATTATCCGTTTTCTTAATGCTCGGATACATATATCAACAATGAAATTATCCATGAGCTCTTTCAAGGATAATGTGCTTTCTCCGTGATACTTGGAGATAAGGATAGGGAGATTGTATTATTACACGTATAGTGACTTGGATATTGAGATCACATCTCAAATCCAGATATTGCCGACCTCCCATAGATGCTTGATTAAATAAAGACCGCAAATCTGATATTCTCATTACATCTGAATCACATTCAGATCAATGTCCAACATTTGGACAAAGATCAGATTACTTCTCTATGAGAGGACTCACTAAAATCCAGACATGTTTGATCACTCCCTCGGAATGGAAGCGTCATGGTTGTACAATCGTTTATGACCACATCACCCATAGGTATTCCCTATACCAGTATATCCAGCATACTAGAAGACCTAGAATAAACCCGAAGTTTTAGATCTCTTTTAGACTGTCTCGTTCAGTGTTTTATAATTAAGTTTATCATTTGACTATTGGGAGTTCATATCGATCATATCCTTCCAAAAGCATATATCGTACCCAGGTGTTGATCATATACTTTCCAAAAGTATATATCAAACCTACAAATTTATCCAAGCTTCTAAAGCGAGATGACCGTGCATGAAATTTGATTCTTCCCAATATCTCATGAGTGAGCTCATGTCTTCTGGTTCAGTAATGAACCTTTATGATCCCTTTGAGAGATCGTACTACTTATATGCCCTTATATGCACACCAGCACGCCGGTGTATATACCTTGATTAGGTCATCAACCTATTGGTCTGCCAAATGTACGTACTCAAACATATAGTAACACATCTGTCTCTGGTCAGAGGATGTGTGCCTATATCGTAACAACATACGACATAGGCCTTTGGTTATCTTAATCTAGTTAAGTCAACTCTTTGAACTAACTAATCTGACACATCCGAATCTCTATTCCTATGCAGAGGACCTGCATCAAGAGGTCAGTCAGATATCAACCAAGTGAGAAAGGATTGCCATCTCCTACGCAGGCTGGAGATCATCTCCTAACAATCATTTGACGGCACTTGATGAGTCCTCAATCCAACTCTTTAAATATTCATCCAAGCACCAACCTCTATGATTCAATAAATTGAATCAGCAGTTGTTTGATCATTATGATGGCCATGGTACATAACCCTAATTGTACTAAGGGACATATTATGCAAATTAGTTATTCTTCATTTTAGATCAAGGAATGATATTTGTAATAACATTTATTACATAATCACTCGTCGTGGGCTTGCATGTCCAACAATCTCCCACTAGCTCAAAGAGCCATTAATGGGCTAATTATTTAAACCCATACTCATGTGACAATCATAGGCTATTCAGGAAAAATATTAGGTAAGTTCATCAGTCACTCTATTCCCAAGAGACTATACCAAGTCCTTTTACGACACTTGCATATCCTCAGTAAGAGTGCTCGGATCCAATGCTAATGTTGCATATTATGCAACCAATACTCAATTTTGTCAGTTATAGTGTCCTTGACATTATAGCTTAATAATTATTATAACCAGTATGCCCATAATCCTTATCAGAATACCCTTATTCTTGGAGATATCTATCTCCTATGGTATCCACAATTAAGACCTTTTAGATCACTATCTATAAAGTCTTAAGTTCTTGATGATAAGACTTTGAGATCACTATCTCAAAAATCTTTTCATTTTTGAAGATATTGCTACTATTGCAATCAATTGTTTTATCTCCTTAGTAGGATTAGTAACATTTGCCACTCCCACTGCATGGCAGATATCTAACTTTTGTACGCATCCAACATACACTCGGCTTCTCGTAACTGATGCACAAGGGCAAGTAGTTCTAGCATTCACTTCCTCAGATCTTTGAGGTGATATCCCTTTAGATGGGTAAGTACCATATCTTAAGGGAAGGTAGCCTTTCTTGGAATTTCCCAGAAAATGCACAGTGTCCAAGGTGTACTAGTAATGTAATGGTCCTAATACCCTCTTCTCTTTACTTCTGAACATCTTCAGAACTAAGATTTAAGAGGTATCCTTGAGATCATATCTCAAGGTATGGAATAGCCAGTCTATAAAACACTTATTATTATCCTTATATCATTCCAAAAGATTAGGGTATCATCTACATACATCACGATGAACACAATGGCACTCCCACTAAGCTTCACATGATACATCACGATTATATATGAAATCATAATATTTATGATTTCATCAAATCCGATACTCCAACTACAATAAGCTTATTTTGAGTCCATAGATGGAGTTTCTTTAGCTTGCACAACTCACTTTGGACAACTATGAAGTCCTGGGGCTACTTCATGTGAATATCCTTATAGATATATTCGTGGAGGAATGCAATATCGACTTCCATCTTGAAGATGTCATAGTCAAGTTGTATGGACTTAAGCAAGGTTACATAAGAGCAAGTCTCATCGCAAGTGATGTATTCTATTCAGTGTGTAGCTCATGGCTACGAGCTGTGCTTTGAAGGTCCCTACCTTCTCATCAGGTTCCCTCTTTCTCTTGAAGATCCATTTACACCTTAACAGGTTTTACCCATATTGGTGTATCCTCGATGGACCATATACAACATTTGTATATGAAGTGTACTTTAGACTTCATCGCTAACATCCATCTTTCCATATCATGATCTTTAGAAGCTTCATAACATGAAGTGAGATCATTGTCAGACTTAACTGACACATGGAATCAATCTTCAAACTCATTTGAAGAGATATGAGTGTTACATCTTTAATTTCTCTTTTAGTTTCTGATATCAGGAGCCTCATTATCTTCTCAAGATTAAATGAGTTCCTTCACTTCATTTTCATCTTGATTCTCAAGAGTGTCATCCTCTAAGAATCATATCCTTAGAGATGAGATCTTTTAAGAATCTCAAAGTCATAAAGTAGGCATCCAATACCATCCTTTATTTTCCTTATGAAGTAGCACTCTCTAGTGCTAGATTCCAGCTTACTTGCATGGAACCTTATGAAGGATATATATTATAGTCTCTACTATATATATACTTTGGAAACTAAAAGGTAATTATGCTAATATTCATCATTGATCTAATCATGTCGAACATGATTCAATTGTATCTCCCTACAACTCTCTTAAGTTTAGGTATATTAGGAGGAGTGAGATAGGAATGATATTTCTTTCTCCATAAGGTATTCTTAGAATTCATCTAATAGGTATTTGCTACCTACGTTAGATCAAATTCATTTCATCTCCATTCAAACTCTGGTTCTAAATCAAAATTTTGAAATCTTTGAACATTTCAAAGGTTTCTAAGGTGAAGGGAAGAAATCTCATATCACAAATAATCATCAAATGATATCACTTATCATCAATGTTTATTAAGATAGAGATGGTCCACATACATCAATATGTATGAGATCTTGAATACCTTAGCATCTAATACCATTCCCAAAGAAGGGTGAATTAGACATTTTACTTTGAATACAATATTCATAAGTGTGTATGTTTTGAAATTTTAGAAATTCTAAAGTTTCATCTCTTACTAATCTATTGATCATGTCAACAGACAAATGTCCAAGGCATTCTGCCAGATCATTGTCAGATGATCTTCATCCTCCTATTGATATTTTAAGGTTTAATTTCTACTATTAGAAATGTTAATGAACCATTCATTAATTTTCTAATTTAATAGAGTCCTCCAGATATCTGAATACTATATGAAATATATCCATCATAACTCTTTATGATAGGTCCATTCCAGAATTCATGTCTATTTCCAACATTTAGAAATAAACAATGAGTGTATTCTAATATTTAGGTCATAGAGATATTCTCTAAGACTAAGGGCTCTCCCACTAAAAATATGAAGTCTATATATCCAACAGAGATTGTTGCAACAATTGCATCAATACCCTTGTGGATGACTATTAAACCTTAAGATAAAATTTTCTACTCTTCAAAAACACATGCAACCAATTGCAAGTGTTATTAGAATAATGATATACAATTATTGGACTTTGATCTTATCCAATAAGCAAGTCAATACTTATGATTATATGTAGATTATTTCAATGCACTATCTAAATCATTCTCTGAGGATTCTAGATAGACTTGATAGTCAAACTATCAATACATTAGCTCATTGCAGTATTGGCATTTATTCGATCCTTTGGATGTCATATGTGTGTGGAAACTATAGAACTACATCCAACTCTTTGACTTTCCTGCAACCATTCTGCATAATGCAGTGAACCATGTCATTCACGATTAAATGCCAAGAGCACATATGTATGCCAAAACATCTTCTTAGACTTTTATAAGGATTATTTGACAATTGCGATCATCATCGACATGTCACTTCCAAAGTACATTCGATGAGAGATCAAGACTATAGAGACATACAAACCCTAGGTTGTTGTCTTATTGTCTATTAAATTGTCAATCCTGATTATTATGAGTAAACTTGCACATTGCAACCACAAACAATATGTGTCCAACTGCAAGTACAAAAAATTTTATCATGGATCCAATCCATGACATTTTACTGATTATTATTGAGTATAGTATTTAGTGGATTTAATGAAGATTATCTGAAATAAGAAATTTGCATATATATATATATATATATTACTTTGATTTAAGAATTTTTATATCAAAGTTGTCTTGCCTTGTCAACACTGAAAGTTCATTCCCTTAATCACTTTCAATGTAAGAGATATACTTACCATTACATCTCAACAAGATCTGGGATCTCCTTTCTTATCTTTGTCACATCCCAATAATATGGGAACATGTAACTCAAATAAAAAGAAGCGGGAAAACATTCTGTCTTGCTAGTCCAACTTGCATCTCTCGATTCGGTCTTTAACACCCGGGCCCGTCACCCCTATGATGATGTTTACCCGTCATTAATTGAACCAACCATAAACAGTAATACAACTTGTTATGTGCAATCCAATATCACCCCAATAATATGAGGACCCGATATTGGGGTCACTACGCATACGTCCTTACTCTTTCGAGAAGTGATGAGCCCGATCCAAATGGATTGTATACAGGAGCTGTCACTTTGGACATGCGTCTCCTATATACAATATCTGGCAACGGAACCCTTCGCCTTGACAGGAGACCATGGATGCCACTTATGTGATCCTCCACCTCTTATTCAAATTTCAATTAATTATCATGAATCATATTAATATAATTAATTCTTCCAAGGGAAATACACATCTATTCATAATAGAGTGTTTTTAATTGGATATAATAAATTTAATCACATTAAATCGATTATCAATTCAATCAACAAACTTTATTGTTTCTTAAATATATGGTAATATCTCAAAGTAAGTATTGATTTGTATTTTAATAAATAGAATGTACACCATGATTTCTCCAGCATTATCGAGTCCCTACCCGCTATCATGAACCATACCGATGGGAGTGGGATAGGACGTACACGGTGCAACCTGCTACCCCCAACGCTCCCCGACTAGACACCATATCCACCTCAGGAAAGGATAATGCCAAATCAATCACTGTGTACTCGAGATGATCATCGGTTTTTCAACCGAATTTATACCATATAGTAATAATCAGAACTATTTTTATTATAAGGAAATTTGCTAGACAAATTCCAAACCTATTCAAGCAACATATTTGTTGAAAGTGTATCAAGTAACCAATTGGTGATCTAGATCAAATCTAATCAATTATTGGTTAAGACAATGACATTTAAGAGAACAATTATTATTTTTATATTTCTCAAATATTATCCATAATTATTTCAGAGAATTAACCATTAATTTTACAAGTTTCTTAAATGGCTATCACAAGGTTCATGATTAGGATTGCAATTTTCAGCAGTGACCCTCACTTACTAAAATTAGCATACCTCAATCATTTTAAATCCAAATTATGCAAAATCAGTTTCTAAAGTTTGCTAACTTGATTTAAAATAGAACTCAAGTGGTAATTATGCATTTGTACTGGTAATTATTCATTTCTAAGCGTGTCCAAACAGTAACCAACTTCTTAATTACGTTATGATTCACCATCCTCGAAACAATGGATATAGGTTCATTAAAGTGATCATATCTTGAGTTATTGTATTCCGAATCATGCAAACTCAAATCCTACTATTTCCTTATTTAATTTGAAATATTATCCAATTTAAAATTTCAAGTTTAAACATTTTAAATAGGGCCGAAATGTATCACAAACTAGGGCTGCGAAAATTGAAATGCAATAAAACTTTAACAATCCTTATGAACACAAGTCTTCCTAGGTTTATGGATCGCATCCAAAACCTCCAACCTGGCTCTGATACCACTTGAAGGATATGTGAAGAAATACTCAAGCGCATACGGAAGCGTGAGGATCGCATCGTATGCGATCGGGAGCGACTAGTCGCACTAGTTGCTCGATGCATAGGAGTTTAAAAATTTTAAATGTGATGAAATCACATGATTGAAGAACACTTCTTGGATCGTTTCATCTAAAAAACAAATAGGTACAAGGTTTACCTCCTGAAGCGTTGTTGCGATCGAGTCTCTAAACTAAGAGACCTCTTGTCTCAGGTCTGATCTGATGGAGGAGACGCTTGCGAGCACGTTGATGAGACACATCCTTCTCGCAATCCAAGTCGATGATCCAAGTAGTGAATCTCCTGATCTCGTCACACGAGATCTGACATCTTCTTCACGAGAGTGGCACACCGAAGGAGAAGGAGATCCACGAGTAGATGATCTGGCAGCATAACCTCGATGCTGCAGCGATGATGACTCTCACAGGGGTTCCATGGAGGACGACGACTATGTGAGAGAGAGAGAGAGGCTTGGCGTGTGAAGAAAGAGAGAAGGAGAGAGAGCATTCGTTAATTGTAAACGTGTGCTTCAATGAGCAAGGGGTTCCTCTTCTTATATAGAGTTTTGGGAGTCTATGGATCTCAATCCATGGATAACACACAATCAATGGTTGAGATTGATTCGTGTTTCTTTCAATGGCTAAGATGTTGTTGTAAAAAAAACACAACAATTGGTTTAATTTGAATTAGTTTATATTGAGAAATCAACATAATTAATCCTAATTTAATTCACTTTGACTAGACAAGTGATAATGAGGAGATTAACCACATCCCCTAAAAAAGGGGGACGACTACCAATCATCTCATGAGATCTCATTATCTCATGAGATCTCCAAGATTTACAACAACTATTGTAGTAAATATTATTCACAAAAAAATAATTCACAATTATCTTGTGAAAAATTTAAATCAAGCCATTAAAATTATGTGAATCTCATTCACAACATAAAACAAAATGTAATTATACTTTCAACTAATCATTCAATGTGAATCCAATTCACATTAACAATTAATCAACAAATATAAATCATAATATGCTCTCTCTAATATATTATAAATAACATTTATAATATATCTGATTAATATGGATATACTATCCACATTATTCAAATCCATGATAATAATATCACATTTATTCATTTTGGATCTCTTTTCTCATGTGAACAAATAATATGAATCACATTCACATTATTCACATCTTTGACAATTAAATCACATTTAATTATCTCTGATAACTCTCCTAATAATATGAATAAAATTCATATTATTCATGATAATTAAGTCACATTTAATTATCCATTTTCTCAATGCTCGGATACATATATCAATAATGAAATTATCCGTGAACTCTTTCAGGGATAATGTGCTTTCTATGTGGATACTTAGAGATAAGGACAGTGTGATCGTATTGTTCCACGTATAGTGACTTGGATATTGAGATCACATCTCAAATATAGATCTTGCGAACCTCCCATAGATACTTCATTAAATCAAGACCACAAATCTAATCTTCTCAATACATCTAGATCACATTCAGATCAATGTCCAACATTTGGACTAAGATCAGATTACTTCTCTATGAGAGGAGTCACTAAAATCCAGACCTGTTTCATCACTCCCTCGGAATGGAAGCGTCATGGTTATACAACCGTTTATGATCACATCACCCTCTGGTATTCCCAATGCCTGTTCATTCTGCATACTGGAAGACCTAGAATAAACCTATTCAGGGTTTTATAATTAAGTTTCTCATTTGACTATTGGGAGTTGCTTTCGATCATATACTTTCTAAAAGCATATATCATACTCAGGTGTTGATCATATACTTTCCAAAAGTATATATCAAACCTACAAATTCATTCAAGCTTCCAAAGCGAGACGACCGTGCATGGAATTTGATTCTTCCCAATATATCTTGAGTGAGCTCATGTCTTCTGGTTGATCATTAAGATGGCCATGGTACATAACCCTAACTATACTAAGGGAGCTATTATGCAAATTAGTTATTCTTCATTTCAGATCAGGGAATGATATTTGCAATAACATTTATTGCATAATGGCTCGTCGTAGGCTCGCATGTCCAACAAATAAACCCAAAGTTTATATCTCTTTTAGACTATCTCCTTCATGGTTTTATCATAAGTTTCTCATTTGACTATTGGGAGTTGGTATCGATCATATACTTTCCGAAAGCATATATCATACCTAGGTGTTGATCATATACTTTCCAAAAGTATATATCAAACTTACAGATTCTGTCAAGCTTCCAAAGCAAGACTACCGTGCACGGAATTTTATTCTTCCCAATATCTCATGAGTTAGCTCATGTCTTCCGGTTTAGTAATGAACCTGTATGGTCCATTTGAGAGATCGTATTACTCATATGCCCTTATATGCACACCAGCACGCCGGTGTATAGACCTTGATTTGGTCATCAACCTAAATGGTTTGCCGAATGTACATACTCAAACATATAGTAACACATCTGTCTCTTGTCAGAGGATGTGTGCCTATATCGTGATAGCATACGACATAGGACTTTACTTATCTCGATCTCGTTAAGTCAACACTTTGACCTAACTAATATGACACCTCTGAATCTCTATTCCCATGAAGAGGACCTGCATCAAGAGGTCGGTCAGATATCAGCTAAGTGGGAAAGGATTGACATCTCCTACTCAGGTTGAATATCATCTCTTAACAATCATTTGATGGTACTTGATGAGTCTTCAATCTAACTCTTTAGATATTCATCCAAGGACCAACCTCTATGACTCAATAATTGAACCGACATTTGTATGATCATTAAGATGGCCATGGTACATAACCCTAATTGTAATAAGGGACCTATTATGCAAATTTTTTATTCTTCATTTCATATCAGGGAATGATATTTGCAATAACATCTAGTGCATAATGGCTCGCATGTCCAACACTCTAATGGACTAAAGCATAGACACATGAGAGAATGTCTCATCATAGTCGATGCCTTCTCTCTATGTGTAGCCTTTCGTTACGAGTTGTTCCTTGAAGGTTTTTACCTTCCCATCAGGTCCCCTTTTCTCTCTTGAAGATCCATTTACACCCAATGGGTTTACCCCTTTAGGTGAATTCTCTAGGGTCCTTACATCATTTTTATGCTTGGAGTCTATTTCAAACTTCATTGCCAGGATAAATATGTCCATGTCATGATCCGCGAGTGCTTCATCAAATGAAGTTGGATCATTGTCAATTTCACCCAACACTTGGAATTCGTACCGTTCAAGTGGTGCAACAACCCTCAAACTCCTTTGAAGAGGTACGGGCCTTGCATCTTCATTTACTTCTTTAGTTTCTGGTTTAGTAAAACTAAGTATCCTCAGGGGATTCAATAAGTTCCTTTACTTCATTGTTATCTTGACTTTTAGGAAAGTCATCCTCTAGAAATTTTACATATGTATAGACAAATACCTTCTGAATCTCAGTGTCATAAAGTTGGTATCCAATACCATCCTTAACATACCCAATGAAGTAGCACTAATGAGTGCGAGATTCTAGCTTACTTGTGTCCATGCTCTTTGCATGGACCAA
The DNA here is from genome assembly GCA_037367405.1 of Ottelia alismoides. Classification (NCBI taxonomy): domain Eukaryota; kingdom Viridiplantae; phylum Streptophyta; class Magnoliopsida; order Alismatales; family Hydrocharitaceae; genus Ottelia; species Ottelia alismoides. The sequence continues at coordinate 798,501 of JAZKJV010002336.1, read as the reverse complement.
GTAACCCCAAACCATCATGTGTTTAACATTTGGTTTGGTTCCATAAAAAAGCTCATGAAGTGTTTTAGGTACATACTTGCTAGGAATCTTATTCGTGATATATATTGCAATCTCTACTGTATAACCCCAGAAAGTAAGTGCTAAATGTTCTTTACTCATCATGAACGAACCAAGTCCATGATGGTCTAGTTGTGTCTTTCAGCAACAACATGAAGATGGGGAGTTCAAGGAGGAGTGAGATTGGAGAAAATTCCTCTCTCTTTTAGGTATTCCTTGAATTCATCTGAGTGGTACTCACCAACTCGGTCAGATCAAATCCATTTAATCTTACTATCAGTTTGGTTCTAAACCAAATCCATGAACTCTTTGAACTTTTTAAAGGTTTCAGATTTATGACGTAATAGGATGATAAACCCGTATCGCATCAAATAAAGTCGATATCCATTTGAGGTTGCAGTACGAAAGGGACCACATACACCGATATGTATTTTGTCAAGAATACCCTCGCATCGAGTTACCTAGTTAAGGAAAGGCATCCTAGTTGTTTTACCTCGAATACAATGTTCACATGTAGGCAAAATTTGGACCTATAGAAAAATTAAGGATCCATCCTTTATGAATCTATTGATCCTATCAATAGATAAATGACCAAGCCTTTGATGCCAAATCATATTAATGTGATTTCCATAATCCTTGGTTCTCCTAGGGTTTTTATTAGTGGCAGTAACATTCATGACATTTTCATCAATGCACAATTCATAGGGTCCACCTTAAGTTAGAACACCATCCATAATATATTTATCGTAATGACTTATGACAAGTTTATTACATAATAGAAACAAATATCCACTTCTAAATAACTTAGATATGGATAATAAGTTCCTTATGGCATATGGAACATAAATACATTGTACTCGGAATCTTCCACTGGATAATGATAGATTGAATGTCACGACGTTGACTATTGCAACGGTTGCATCAGATCCTATATGAATGACTATCTCCCCTTCATAAAGATTCTTAGTTTCTTGAAATAGATGCAACAAATATCATACATGAACAGAAGCATCAGAATCGATGACCCAACTACCTTCTCATCCTACGAGAAAATTGGTTTCAATGATGAAAGTATAATTCATACTTTCTAGGGCTTTACCTTTATAAGGAGACTTCATGTAATCTAGGTAGTTACGCTTCCAGTGCCCCGGCTTCTTGCAGTGATGACACACATCGGTCTTTTTCGATGCCACAAGAGTGGAAGCATTAGAAGATGAGGCAACACCTTGACTCTTCTTCTTTCTCTTATGGATCAGGCCCTTCCAACATCCTTTCTTCCGACTGTGCTTCTCTTTAAACTGTGCAACCATTGCACTGCTTAAGGGATTATCTATCTTCATTAAATCTTCTGTAGACTTTACTGAAGCCATCAACTCAGCATTAGATAAGTCCATCTTGTTCATGTGGAATGATACCACAAAGTTATTGAAAGACTTAAGAAGCGACAACAAAATGAAGTCAGACTACATATCTGCATTCATGTTAGCCTCGAGAGTTTCTAGGTCCTAGAGGTACCAAAACATTTTGACTACGTGTTCTCTAACTGATGTCCCTTCTAGTATTTTGCAGTGAACAAGATCTTTCATAATGTTATAGTGCTAAGTACGGTTGACATCGCAGAACATCTCCTTGAGATTCAACATTATATCCTGGCAACTGGTCATCTCCACGTGTTTCTTCTAAAATACATTGGAGAGAGATCCAAGAATATAACACTTGTCTAATGTATAATCTTCATCATATTTTCATTGTGTTTGATTTCTTCTAATGTCTTAGGGATTGCAACTTTGTCCTTAGATAAGACATAAGATATCTGGTCTGTAGAAAGGACAAGTTCAAAATTACATATCTAATCTAAGTAATTTGGTCCAGTTAATTGGTTGACCTCCAAAAGCGTGGTGAGTGGGTTCATGTACTTCATTATTTAAAATTAAGAATGCACTATGTTAGAACACATAAATAATATATATTCAAAATTAAATTCTTTGATTAAGAATTTTTAATCAAATTAGTCTTGCCTTTTCAACTTTTGAAAGTTCATTCCCTTACTCACTTTCAAAGCAAGAGATATACTTACCATTATATCTCTAGCAAGAACTGTGATCTCCCTTTTACCTTTGTTACATCTCTATAATATGAGAACTTGTAACTTGGATAAAAAGAAGCAGAAACTCACTCCACCTTGCAAGTCCAACTTACATTTCTCAAATAGGTCTTTAATACCCAGACCCACCAACCCTAAGGCGATGTTGAGTCGTCATTAATTGAATCAACCGTCACCAAGATTAAAACTCATTATGCACAATCCAATGTCGCCCATAATATGAGGAATCGATATTGGGGTCAATAATCATACGACCTTACTCATTCGAGATGCAAAGATCCCGATCCATGTGCCCTTGTACGCAGGAGTTGTCACTTAGGGCATGAATCTCCTACATACAATCCATGGTGACGGAACCCTTTGCATTGACGGGAGACCATGGATGTCACTTTTGTGATCCTCCATATCAGATTTTAATTAATTATTATGAATCCTATTCACATAATTAATTCATCTAAGGAAAATACTACTCTATTCATAATAGTGTGTTTTAATTCAACATAATTAATTTACTCATCGTAAATCAATTATCAATCTAATTCAATCAACCAACAAGCAATATTTATTATTACTTGCAGGATGGTATAATCTCAAAACTCGTATTATTAAAATTTTAATAATGAGAAAAATAAGTCATGATCTCTTCAAGCATTATCCTTTCCTTACCTCTATCATGGCTAGTACGCACAAGACGTGGGATAGAGCGCTCACAGATCAACCTGCTACCCCAACAATCCCCTACTAAACACCATACCTGCCTCAGGTAAGGATAACGTGTTTTGATGATTTTATATTTGAAATGATATTCGAACTTTCAACCGAAGTTATACCATGTAAATGTTATAAAAATCATTTTGATTAATATTATAAGAAAAAAATATTTACTAAATAAATCCCCAGTCCTATTCAATAACGATGTTTTGCATATAGAGGTTGTTCTACAACTATTGTAGGAAAATCTAGGATTTTCATGAAACACATATTCAATGGACTATGATGATTAATCAATTATTTTCATAATTATTAGGAATCATAAATATAATCAAGGCAAATTCATAATTTCCATTAAATTATAAACACATTAAGTAAAGAGGTTCGATGATCTAATCATCTTCTAACCCATCTCCACTCAATATGGATTATATAGGGAAAACAGAGCCGGAATCGTGAGAAATAAATTCTAGTGATTTTCTGGTTTTATTCTATACTTAATTCAATTATTTATTTCATATTTCATGTCAGGAAAACATTAAGTAAAATTAATTTTCTTACAGATCCATGAATACATGTAAAAAAACTTTTATGGTGAGAACTCTTCGAATCATTTTCATGCACTTTTTGTATCAACATTAGGTTATTGTTTATGGGACATATTTAGACATTCTAATTACATTTTAATAACCAAAAAATACATCCATTTGGACTAAGAATAGATCATTTCTCTACTGAGAGGAATCACTAAAATCGAGACATGTTTCGGCACTAGGAAGCATCACGGTTATACAATCGATATGAACACATCACCCTCAAGTATTCATAATACATGTACGTCTTGCATACTGGATGACCTAGAATAAAACCGAAGATATAGGTCAATTTACAATGTCATCTTTAAGGATCTATCATTAAGGTTCTCATTCGATCATTGGGATTTGGTATCGATCAAATACTTTCTGAAAGCATATATCATACCTATGAATTCTTATCATGCTTCTAAAGCAAGACAAACATGCATGGAATTTGATCGACTCCAATACCTCATGAGTGAGCTCATATCTTCCGATTCACATGTAAATCTATATGATCCCTTTGAGAGATTGTATTACTCATATGCCCTTGAATGCATACCAGCTTGTCAGTGTATAGGCAGTGATTAGACCATCAACCTATCCGCCTGCCAAATTTACATACTTAGAGATATAAAAATACATCTGTATCTGGTCAGAGGATGCATGCTTATATCGAGAAAGTATATGACATAGGATTTGGTTATCTTTATCTCTTTAAGTCAACTTTTTGGCCTAACTAATCTGACACATCTGATTCTCCATTCCTATACAGAGGACCAACATCAATAGGTCAATCAGATATCATCCAATAGAGAAAGGATTGCCATCTCCTAGTCAAGATGGAGATTGTCTCTTAATAATCATTTGACGGTGCTTGATAAGTCCTCAATTTAACACTTTAGATACTCATCAAAGCACTAGACTCTATGATTCAATAATTAAATAAATGGTCGTATGATCATTAAGAAGGCCAAGGTACATTACACTAATTGTACTAAGGGACCCTATTTTGCATTCAATGATTTAATCTCAGACATGGAGTGAAATAAACTAATAAGTTTTATTGATATATCAAACATTACAATAACATTTATTATAGGAATTGTTCACCTTGGGCACATATGAATAACTCAAGGCACGTGCGTGGATGCTTGGGCTTTGGTCTGGGTCGGTTGCAGGTTCCAAGGCCATGTAGCGCACCCAGGTGCGTCAGGAAGTGGCTCGATCCTGCCGAGCCTAGTTCCTCTTGCCCAACCCTTCGAAAGGATGAGGGTCATCCGATAATCAGTATCGGACAATTACTACTAGTTGAAGAGGTTCCTCATCCTCCATCTGTTGGCAACAATGGTGTGACTCCGATGAGGCACCAATAGCTCCTCTGCCCTTCCATGATTGCTCTGAGGATCCAACCACCTCCACAAGAGGTCATCAAAAGAGATGGAGTGCATATGAAGCTTTAGGAGTTTGTAAATCGTGGGGCATGTGGATCTCCATCATAGCGTAAGCTGTATTGTAGAGCACTCTCCCAACTCCGACCATTGAATTATATAAATGTAAAATAGGTTAAGGATAGCTCAAGCATCATGCATGTGTGAAATGGGGTAGAACTTAGACCTAATTTGAGTGGAGAAAGTGAATGTCTATGGGGTCCTTCGCCATGGTGGTAGAAGAAAGGGGTAGCATGGTCCGAGATACGGAGGAAGAAGGGAGGTGATTGGAGGATGCAGTGTGGATCACAGATACGGGAAAAATGTTAGGAGCAGGACTGATTTGGGTGATGATGGTTGTACAAAGAGAATAAAATGGGATAAAACATGGTAAAGGAGAGATGTACTTACCTGGGTCATTGATGATGGCGACATCATAGTAATTGGCATGGGTTGAGGTCCTCATCAGACCTCTAGTAATCACTAGACTCTCCCTACCATAGAGAGCAACTCGAACAACCTCCCAAAGGGCTTTGTAGCATGGCCTAAGTGGCCATGGATTTCACTGGAGTGGTGTGCCATCTTCGCACCTCCACACCTCTCTCCTCTATCATAAGAGGTATAGGAGGGTTGGGATGCAACTCTTGGTTTGGTGGATAGCCACTAAGGCAATCGGAGGAGGTGAATTTGAAGGTGAAAATTGGTGATTCCTGGTTATTATTAATCAAGCTTCAACCACCATTCCTTGATCAAAGGTTACGAAGAAGATAAGATTAGGACTATGGCGTGGACCATGAAGGTTGTGTCTCGGTCATGGAGTAGTCGAAGGTCATGCTTGGAGCAGTAGGAGAATTTGGCGACGGTGGGAGGTTGTGCGTGTGGTGGTATTTTGGGAGAGGGACGTTGGGAGGAGTAAGAAGGAGCCTCGGTTGTTGGATCAAGATCATCCAATACGTGGAGTGCGGATGAGTGTTGATGGTTGAGATGAACCCTAGTGAAACTGATTAAAGGGCAGTGGAGTAATGCATAGATGGAAGTCTTGGATTGGATCCTTCAAGGGATCCGATTGTGGAGAAAGCAGGCAAGAAAATACAAAGGATCGGGCCACTTGGCTTGGGCGACATGGCTAGCAGAGGACACCACATGGCCTAATAGGAAAAAAAGGAAAAAGAATAAAATAAAGAAAAATCTAAAAGAAATGTTTATAAAGTTCAAATGAAAAGTGTTCAACCTGAAAGTTATAATCTTTTTTAGATCTACAAGTTCATGAATACAAAGTCAAAATAGGTCATACATACACAGATAAAATTGGTATGTATTGATAATTATACTATTTATTTTAATTTCTTTTAAGATTTTTGTAATTATAATTTGTATTTAATTTTAAAACAAATATGTACACTATTCATCTAATGTTTATATGTTTTTAAATATTTATGAAACACTGAAAATAAAGCATATTACTAGGATTATTTATATACCATAATTGGAGTTAGTTTTGTACAAAAGTGTTAAGTGTTAGAGTTAGCTAATTAACATTGAATCTTATTGAATAGTTTAAGCATGAGAGTTAATAAATCAGAAATATACTTTAACCATACTCATCCTCAAGCAAATAAAGAATGCATACTCGAGTTAATCCTTGATGGTGCATGTGAATGTTCAAGACTTGATTCATTAAGAACCCTTGATTGTAGTGATCCTAAAAATCTAAGATTTACCAAGCTCTAGTCAAAGGGAATCCAACTTCTATGGCTATAAGACTCTCTATGTATACATATAGTGTAAGGATATGGCACTTATCATAGTCTACCTTTAAGAGAGTCGAGTCAAAGCATCACTCAAAGTTCTAGCTAAAGAGACTCTCCTAAGAAACCAATCCTCAACACTGGGGAATAAATGATTTATTTCATTCAGTCCACCGTATCATTAGTTTTCATACTTAAAAGTGAAGATGGAAGGCTAATTTATGAAGGGCATAGATTTATGTCTTTTCTTCTCTCAATCTCATAGGAACAAGGATCCCCTTAGGTACCTTATTAGCTCAACACGTATATTTTTGGTTATTAATTAGTGTATCCACCAATATAGTGTCGAGTCATCTGCACTTGTTTTCTATGGAATGCACCATGGTGTGTCTCTTTCGAGTGTCTATTATATCATCGACACCTAGAATTTTATCACTATACGATGCAGAGCCCTTTCTGGGTGCTAGAACATCTCATAAAAACCTTAAAATGTTGGTCCAAGCTTCGAAAGCTTGGGAGTGCTCGCCTTTGGTTGAAGCTCTTTTGATTTTGTCTTTGAAGTGTGAGAGATTTTCTCTTTCTTTTTCTTGTATTTTTGGCTAGCTCCACTGCTTTTACCAAGTTGGCGCATATTGATCAATATGTCATCACACTCTGGCACTAAGGTAATATCAAAAGATTAGTACAGGAACCATGTTCTCATACCGGCTAAAGGTGTTGACAATTATGTTTCATGACGCCTTCATTGATTTTATCCCATCCTCGAGCGTCATAAAATCAGGTCTAAACTCAAATGTCAAATCCCAATTCCTCAAGTGAAACCTCAACTCATCTCACCATCAATGCTGTTGTGCACATGAGGTGTTGGCCTTCTTTTTAAGGTACAGATTAAGTACGTAATATAGCACACATATCTTTCAAAGTAGGGAAGTGTGAATAATTAAGTCTCAAATACTAATGACTAAGGTTGGTTAACTCAGATTCCTAAGACGTCATAAACCATATTTCTTTATTACTCAGGTCTTCAGTGATAGTAATAGTGTTAGGGATTCATCCAATGTATTAGGTTGGTATTTTTGTGATTTTTTATTTTTCAGATTTTTTAAATTTTTGAATTAAGTCATATTTATTAACAAAACACAAGTTAGTATCATATACACCCTTATTTTAAAAAATATTTTTGAAATAATTTTACAAATCATGTCACATAAATATAGAGTTTCAAAAAAAATCAAATGGCTCTCAAAATAATAAAATTCCTCATTTTTTAAACCATTGTAAAATATTTTTCGAAGAAAATGTCATACATTTATAAACTTTTCAAAACATTTGCAAACATTTTTTCTCAAATCAATTCAAAATATATAATACCGTAGCCACAAAAATTTTGAAAATTTTAAAAATATGAGATATGGCTAAAGTATGTATGAAATATATATGGTATACCCCCTATACTTGTCATGCACTATGTCCTCATATCACTAAGTGATATGAAGTCATAGCTCATGCTAGAATATATAGAGTCATCCTAGAACTAACTCTAGTCTCCCCTGTATACATAGCTTATAAATAACCTAAGTACAAGAAGACGATCAAGAAGATGCGATCAAGGCTCAATCAATAAACATACATGAAGACCAACAAATGTGGGTCATCTATCTTTTTTATTTTATTTTTGATCATCCAAGATATGAGATCATGTAGATAAGGTTTAGTTTGGGTTTTGGATACTATCATAGGGATGTGTCCTCACCTCTCAACATGCATAATCCATCCTACGTACAATGTGGGTATTGCTCTCCCATAAAACATTGTCATTTTTACTTCATTTTATTTTAATCAATACCAATTTTAGCTTTGGTTGTCACTATAATTATTATTAAGCAATCAATCGTGAGGTCAACATCTATCATCCAATCCTGATTACAATTAAGTCTAAAATTGTAAATAAAGATCGAAATCGAGAAAAGTCGATGAAATTAAAACATGACGCATGCCCGAGAAAGAGTTACTGATGAATACCCATTCATGCACTTTATTCCTTTATTTTATCTTTAGAACACTAACTAAATACATGTAAATATAGCTAACTTATACAAATTAACCTTCTACCTATTGTTTGTAACTAGTTCTTAAATACATGTATTTAAGCACAATATAAATGAATAAAGAAAAGAAAAGAAAAATAAAGTAACTATTGTAAATACTGGCATGCCCTAAACATCAAGACTAAGTCAATACTACTTGGTCGATAAGGAATAAAGTAGGGATATTTGAGGGATAATAAATACAGAAAAAATAAATTGTCACCTAGAAACCCTACGTGCCCAATACACTATATATTTTTTAGACTTATACGTATTTATACATACTCTTACACACCTCAAATATAAATATTTTAAACACAGAACATGTACATGAAAGTATATAGAAAAAAAATAAAAATAAGTGTACATAAAAATAACACTGTGTAATTAGGTCGTACAGATGAAAAAATGGTAAACATAACTTCATAGATTAATATCTTTTTCATGTGAACTCAAAATTAAGCAAACTCACCTAGTATGAAAGATAAAAAAAGTACTCTAAATTAACTTATGAGTCTAATGAAGGTGGTTACATTAAAATTGGAGTAAGGATACAAAATTTGTCTTTTTGGGTCCCATTGTATTCTATACCTGCATATTATTATTCTTTCAATTAAATATTCTTACTTTTAATATTTTTATATTTTTAAATACTTGTAAATATTATTTAAAATACATTAAGAAAATAAACATAGAAAGAACCCACTGAAAATTCATAAAATAAATAATGTCATAAAATATATAGGTATACTAAATCTATAATATACATAATACTCATATTTAAGTATATTTAAATATGTAAATACATATTTAAATATTTTATAGTTATATAAATTATGTACATAAAATAATAAAATATAAAATACAAAATAAAAATCAAATATGCATTATTTAAGCGTTTATACATATAATTATACTTGTAAAAAATAACATCTAAGAAATAGGTCGATATAAGTAAATAAAAATCACCTAAAATAGTACATAAAGAGGGACAACTTTCATGTTTTGAGGAAAAAATAAATCATTTCCTACTTTATTTTCCCTTTCTTTCTATTTTTATTTCTATTTTGTCTTGTAGTGTCTGACATGGACCAATCATGGAGCAACCCTAGTTGACCTCGGTCGACTCCCTGCTCCATGCTTGGACTTGTCCGTCTCGTGTTTTTTTCCCCATTTTGCCGCATTTTTCTGATTGATACATACCTCTTCTCCACCTTATTCATTCTTGTGAAATATTCACCTAAATCTGATCTTTCACACCAATCAAGGGTTGACACTAGTCAATCCTTGATTCTACCAAAATCCCTAGACAAAGGTCATATTCCAAACATCTTGTATATATTCTTCTCCTCCACCATTTTTTACTTTTAATCCTTCTCGATTCATTTTCAAATCCATGGATCAAAGCTTGGAGCAATCCTTTGTGATAGGGAGTGATTCCCATTGAGCCACAATGTGGAGTAAGGTAAGTCAGAGGTGATTCAAACCTTGCCGAAGCACCTCTGTGCGACTTCTGCTCCTGGCCACATCAGGTAGGCGAGCTTTTATTTTCTCTGTCTTTTCAATTCTTAGGAGTAGTAAGCATAACCCTGCATTTTGTTTCATTTAATTTCATATAGTTTTCCTTAAAAGACACAAATTGTATTTCAGAGGAACTCTAGGACCTGGCTGATGTTCATATTGTTCTCGACTATTGACTGACCATTAAATCACCCTCGCTCCTTGACCACTCCATCTTCTTTCGCCACAATCCATTTTCACCCCAGATCTTGCTCAGGTTTGGGAGATCAATGCTCCTCCTCCACCTCTCATTGGAGTACCTCTGCTGCCATTCCCCTATCTTCTTGAGCATCTAACGGAGTCTTCCTATGTAAGTAGGGATAATAGAGAACCCTTTGGGGCTTGATTGATCATTGTACAGAAGTTTCAAGTCTTGGAACTTCATCGAGCTCCTAGATCTCGATCGCTAAGGTTTGGATCCATTTAAGATCTCAAGATACTATGGATTTGTCCAGGGGACGTTTTAAGCTAGCCAGCAACCAGGGAGACCCCGCGGAATAGGTGTTTTGTCAGATAGAAGCTCACCCAGCCAAGCCTTCTTCCTAATTCTTCCAGGCACTTTCCCAGTAGTTAGATGAATAATGAGTGCCATGTGCTACAGTAGCCATTCGATCGAGATCTATACAACTATCAGATCGGCTCTAAGATCTAATCTCAACTGCTCTTTAACGGACCATCATTAGTCATTCATCTATCACCATGTGGATAAATGGCACTCCTTCTGCCGTCTTCCAGCGCATATCGATAGGTATACTACAGATTCTCTCATCCACTTTTTGTATTTATTATTTTCCAGAAATATTCCTAAGCCATTGTAATATATTTGTAATAATTGCACTAAGAACCCCAAGCTTTCTTATATTTGCACTTTAGTCCATTGCACGTCACCTTACGTGCATGTGGACATGCGGGGGTTGGAATTTTGCATGGATACCTTTCCGTGTTTAAGCATTTATATTTGGTCCTAAAACTTTAAATATCAGTTGTAATTTGTTGGTAAATTTGCATGCTTGTCCTTGTTGTCCTAAATAATTGTATTTATACCTCTGTTGGTGTGGTTAATGTATTTAATTGTGGAAAAATTTCACATGTGACTCGAGATTTTCTTTAAGTGTTATTAAATGCCCTAAAATTTTGTGAAGATTGCTACTAGGTCCCCACACAATAGATTTAATTTTGTATTTGTATTTTAATTATTAAAATTAACATTTTACAAAAAAAAACTATAAGAAAATTATCTTAAGTTCCTGGAACCATTTTACACCACATATATTTTTTCTAAGGTAATTAAATTTATTTTCCTATTTATAAAAAATCATAAATATTGCATTTTTCTATTGTTTAGTATTTAAAAATATGTAAAAAATACTACATGTTTTAAAAAATTCTAAATATATATAGATATATATATATATGTTTATATATTTATTTATTTCTATATTTGATTTTCTGAGCAAATATTTTTTTATTTATTAGGAAAAACACCTAAAAATTACAACAACAACAACAAAGCCTTTTCCCACAATTAATTAGGGTCGGCTACATGGATTCTTCACCTCCATTCAGATCTATCTTGGGTCAATCTCAGACTTATATCCACAAAACAAAGATCCCTTCATATGGTCTCTTTCCAACACTTCTTGGGATGTCCCCGCCCTCTCTTAACCGGCTCAACATCCCAACACTCGCATCTCCTAACTGGTGCATCAGCTGATCTTCTTTGTAAGTGACCAAACCATCTTAATCGGTTTTCTCGCATCTTATCCTCGATCGGAGCAACACCAACTTTCATTCTGATTGCATCACTCCGAATCCGATATTTACGTGTGTGTCCACACATCCACCTTAGCATTTTCATTTCTGCTACAACCATTCTCTGGACATGTCTATGGTTCACAAGCCAACATTCAGATCCATAGAGCATAGCAGGTCTCACGGCTGCTTTGTAAAACTTTCCTTTAATTTTTAAAGGAATTTTCTTATCACAGAGAACAACAGAGGCTCCTCTCCACTTTAGCGAACCTGCATTTATACTATTAGTAATATCTCCATCAATTTCCCAATCATGTTGCAAAATAGATCCCGCATATCTAAAAGAATATCTCTTCCGAATGTTATCATCACCAATCTTCACCTCAATTCCTTCACCATTGCTTCCATCAAACGTGAATTCCACATATTCTATCTTAGCCCTACTTATACGAAATCCTTTACTCTTCAACTCATGTCTCCAGACCTCAAGCTTCTCATTTACTCCATCTCTAGTCTCGTCAATCAGCACAATATCATCAGCAAATAACATACACCAAGGTAACTCATCCTGAATGTGACTTGTCAACACATCCATAATCAAAGTAAAAAGAAATGGACTCAAAGCTGAACCTTGATGTAAACCAATATTGATGTCAAAATAGCCAGTCTTCCAAGACAGGGTCCTTACACAAGATAAAGCCCTATCATACATGTCCTTTATGAGGTTAATGTATAGGACATGCACTTGTCTCTTCTCCAAAACTCTCCACAATATCTCTCGTGGGACAGAATCATATGCCTTCTCTAATTCAATAAAGATCATATGGAGGTTCTTCTTTTTAGCTCTATACATCTCCATTGTTCTCCTCAGCAAATGGATGGGTTCAATAGTTGAGCGACCTAGCATGAATCCGAATTGGTTTTCTTTGACACTTAAAACTTGCCTCAACCTTCTCTCGTACAAACGCTCTCAGATTTTCATAGTGTGACTCATCAGCTTGATATCTCTATAATTTGAACAATTTTGAATGTCTCCTTTATTCTTATAAAGAGGCACCACGATACTCCTCCTCCAATCTTCAGGCATTTTCTTGCTTCGCCAAATAACATTGAATAGATTCGTAAGCCAAGTCAAACAGTGCTCGCCTAAAACTTTCCATACTTCTACAGGGATGTCATCTGGTCCTACACCTTTCCCAGGTCTTATAACCTTCAAAGCCTCCTCTACTTCCTTTCTTTGTATCCGTCTATAACTTACACGATTCAAATAACTTTCACTACTAGCTAGATCACCCAAAGTGATCTCTCTATTTCCTTCCCTAATGAAAAGTTTATGGAAGTACTGCTCCCATCTAGTGTCTATATCCTTCTGAGTAATAAGCACGTGACCTTCCTCGTCCTTAATGCATCTCACTTGAGAAAGGTCTTTGGTCTTTCTTTCTCTTACTTTGGCCAATCTGAATATATCCTTCTGGCCCTCATTAGAGTCTAGATTTTTATACAAAACTTCATAAGCTTTCGACTTAGCCTTGCTTACAGCCTTCTTTGCTTGCTTCTTTGCTATTTTGTAGTTTGTGACAGTTTCCTCTATTCTATCCTTAGACAAAGCTTTAAAGCATGCTCTTTTAATTTTTAGCTTCTCTTGCACCCCTTCACTCCACCACCATGCCTCCTTTTGACCTGGAGCTCCACCCTTTGACTTGCCTAGCACATCCTTGGCTACCTTTCGGATACAAGATGCTACTGCGTCCCACATCTTGTTTGCACTTCCACTACAATCCCAAGATAAATCTTTTAAAACCTTCTCCCTGAAGCACGATTGCTTCAGTAGAAGATTCCAGCATCTAGTTCTAGTGATCTTAGGAACCCTCCTTTTCTTTACCAACCCTTTTATATGTACATCCAAGACTAACAAGCGATGTTGGGTTGTCAAACTCTCTACTGGGATTACTTTGCAGTCTTTACAACATAACTGAACTCTTCTCCTCAACGCAAAGTAATATATATGTGTTCTCGTTGGCCCACTCATATAAGTAATTAAATGCTCCTCCCTCTTCTTGAAGAGAGTGTTTGCTATGAAAAGATCATATGCTGTTACAAAATCCAGGATGACTTTCCCTCTTCATTTCTATCCCCAAAATCGTGTCCTCCATGAACACTAGCATACCCTGAAGCATCTTTTCCCACATGTCCATTAAGATCTCCACCTATGCAAGTCATCTCTCTTTGTGGGATTCCTTGTAAAATCTTATCTAGATCCTCCCAAAAAGCTTGTTTAGTCCTTTCATCTAAACCAATTTGTGGTGCATAAACTGAGATTATATTCAGAATTTCTTCTTCAAGCATCAATTTTAGCAAAATAATCCGATCCCCGAATCTTTGCACCTCAACCACACAATCCTTCAAATCCTTATGAACAACCACTCCAACACCATTTCTACCCTTATCTTTACCTGAATACCAAAGTTTAAAGCCTATCTTCTCGATCTCCCTTGCTTTCTCTCCAACCCATTTAGTCTCCTGGAGACATAGTATATGAATCTTCCTTCTTTCCATCGTATCCACTATCAACATTGACTTTCCAATCAAAGTGCCAATATTCCAACTACCAATCTGCAACTTCCATTGCAATCTCTTTTGGACTAACTTCTTTACTCACATGCGTCCATTATGCGAGAACCCTTGTAAATTTTGGACAGCATACGGGCAGTGATGCATCAGAACTAGCTTAATTACCGGCATGTGTTCCTCATGCAAGAACCCTTGCAAATTTTGAACTACATCCAGGCTGCGATGTAGCGGCCCTTGCCAATTTTTCATTGCATTCAGGCGATGCAACGTGTCGCAAGTAGGGAACGCCCCAACAAAATATGTATGTTTGCTTAAATACATGTTGAAAAGATCCGACTGTCATGAGGCAACATCCTAAATAATATTTTTTAAAAAAAAATATAGGAAGTTGTCTCCGACTGTTTTATAATGGTTGTCGGCTACCTAACGCAACCCTCCTCATTTACCTGGGCTTGGGACCGGCCATGGTTGAGTTAAAAACATCTAAAAATTGCAAACACATAAAACTTTATAAAAAATTATAAAAATTCATAAAAAATCACAACAATATGTTTTGAATTTCTACATTTTCTTTAGACCGTCTACTATTTAGGAAAATTGAAATTAGGCTCATTATGATTTTATTTATACTTATTAAGCTCATTTCAAGTTCCCCTATTTAAATTTATATTATTTTGTTTATTTTTATATTTAAAAATCCCTAAAAATCTCAAAAATTACCAAAAATAGATAAAATTTATAAAAACCCAAAATCATTTTATTTTGAATTTTTGAGTTATGTTTTTATATTTTAAGAATCTAAAAACATCTCTTTCACTCTTTCCTTTTATATTTTATTTATATATAGTATATTATCCTATATTATTTTGTAAACAAGAAAATAAAAATTTTAAAAAATAAAAACATAAAATATAAATATAAATTGAAAATTGATAAATTCATTTAAAAATAAAAAATATCCAAAAATTTTCCAAATTGTTTATTCATCTTGTTGCTCTATTTTGTGTGCTCATTTGTGGTTCAACCCTTAAATATTATGTACTATACACGTTTTTGTAGCATATAATAAGTTTTAGCTCACCTACTTATACTTGCTTAATCTTTATTGTGAGTTAATTGTTGAGATTTCACTTGGACTGGATGCCTACTGAGAGCGACCGATACAACAATTGCCAAACCTCACTTGTCAGATGCTACAAGCCCTCCAAGACAATATTTTGGTACTCGTTCCTAACGCTCTTTCAAATGGTACCAGTGCCAGAGAGTATCAATTTCTAGAGTATATAGTAGACAACTATTTTCCATTGTTTATTTCATTGTACATTTCATTCTTTAACATTCTATTTTTGTCTAAGATTACTCTGACCATTTTCTTATTTAAATTTGTTACAAGGGTCCGCTTATCGAGGGAGGGTTTCCTTGGAGATTCAACACACATGTGAGCTGCGGAGACCGGTGGTTCTTGCCCATATGTAGGAGAGAGTAGTAGAGGACACAAGGTGAAAATTAACATTTTCTTAGCATAAAATTAGTTTAGTTTTTGTGTGAGAGAGAGACCCATTTGACTAATTTGTAAGAATACAGGACCTTGAACACTTGAATATTCAAACTCTCACAAGTCCTCTTCACCAAGTGATTGTTCACTTGGGAGACTTGTTCGATTTTCTGCATTGTTAATGCCATCTACTTATTTCTCCATATTTCCCCTCTTATTTTCATTTATTTTCCGTTATAAGTGTTTCCAACCATCTTTTCATTTTACATCTTGTGGAATGAGCCCATAGATCATTAGGAGTGGTTGTTCGATTAAATAAGGTCAAAAACTATAAAATAATTGATGCACATATAGTCTCTATCACTTGAACTTAGTCAAATTAAACAAAGTTCTTTACGCTAATTGAAGCTCGTGTTCTAGGGTGATTTCCTTGTTGCATTGCATATAGATTAGATTTCAAATCTTTGTCTTGCATCCCACAAGAAGAAATCTGGAAAGCACTGTAAATCTTCCAATTGAGAACTACATCATTTGATTCCCATCTTACATCACTTTTTCTGCATTCTCCCTCTAATTTTGATGACAATGGCCAAGCAAAGAATTTATTAAATCGTTAGGCCTTTACATGAATATTACTCAAAACAAGTGAAAACCCATAAAATTTAAAAAATGGAGTGTTATTATAACCTAGATCTAATTTAAAATTGATCAATCGGGCATCATTTTATTGGGTTCAGACACCCTCATTGTATTTGTGTACCTTCCAGATAGAGTGAGGCATGACCCTTATGGAATAGAGCCCAAATCCTAGCTTGGGTACTACATTTTTCTATCACCTAGATGCATGATGTATTGGTGCTTCAATCGTACATGGATGAGTAGGGCTTCATCTACTTGTATACTTAGTCTAAAGTATTGTGGCCATTCCCTTACAAAAGTGTCTGTCTCATTGTCTCACATCCGAGTAGGTCTTTGTCTACTTGCAAACATGGTTCGAAATATTTGCATTTCCTATTAGCTCCCCCCTCTACTTCTTTTGGTGAGTAGTGGTCCAGATCTGATAATAAGGACTTTCAAAAAGTACATGTTATTTGTTACAAAGGAGTTGGGAATTACATGATACTTTTCTAGCAGTACTTATTGTTGGTTGTACGGTCTCAGAAGACGAGGTCGTAGACGATGCAATGATAACTCAAGAAATACATGTCAATCAACAATTAACACATAATTAAGAATCAAGCAATGAAAATAAATGAATGGAGTTAAAATTATTATAGCTCTACAAATGAAATGTATAGTGCAATTACGTGTAAAGTACTGAACAATTGGAGCAAATGGGAGATAAGGATAAATAAATGCACAAAACTATGTGTTCTTCTTGTCTATTTTTCTTTTTGTGGTTTTCTATTAAAAATATATTTTAATTTCTTCATATTTTTTATTGTTTTAAATTTAGATTTTTATACTCTTTTATATTTTTTTGATTTTTTAATTTTTTCTTTTAAATATATAATATAAAAATATATAAGGATATATATATAATATAGGATAATATAGATATAAATACTAATAAAAATAAAAAAAATAGAAAATAAAATGGTTTGGGTTTTAATTTTTTTGACTATTTTTATGATTTTCATGTTTTTTTGCTAGTTTTTTTTATAGATTTTTAAAGTCAAAAATATCCCAAGTCAGGATTTAAGTAAATAGGCTGAACTAAAATGAAGATTAAAAATAGCAAATGATGTAAAAATTCTTCAAATCAATGTTTATAGATAAATAATAACATAAATAAAATAAAATTATAAACTAGAAAATGATATTTTTGGAACTTCTGAGAATTATTTATATTTTTTAGAGATTATGGGGGTTTTTAATATTTAATGTATTTTCTTTTTCTAGTTTTATTCATTGGTGGTCTGAAGGCTCAAAATATAGAAATAAATAAAATATATTTTTTGAGAATTTTTCAAAACATTTTTCTATTTTCTGGTATTTTATAATGCAAACAAGAAATATTTATGCTCTTTTTTATTTTTATAGAATAGGTAAATTCCAAAATTACAGACCCAAAAATGTGGTGTGAAAATGTGTGCAAACAAAAGCTTAAATGTGTTTTTGGGGATTATTCTAAGCACAAATGATATATTTAATAAATAGTATGAATGCACAAAAAACAAATGAACTAGCACATGCATATATGCAAATAAATATAAAGTTGAGGCACTTCCTGCAATTTTTCCAATTAATATAACTAGAATAAAAATTTCTTGGACCAAAATGAAATACAAATACACGCAAGGGTATTCCTACAAAAATGCCACCTCATGTGGGACGACACGTGAGGTGAAGTGGATTGTACTCAAATGCAAATAATAAAACTACACATGTTTTTTTGCAAATATTACAAAATATTAAAAGTGCAGAAGAATGTTTATTGGTTAAATATTAAATACAAAAAACAAGGGGGTGAAAGCTGCAAAATACCCCCTCCTTTGTGCGATTAGGTGATTCTAATGATCCCACTTATCTACGCATCACGCTCTAGTTGAACGATGATGATTCACCTTGGACGGATCATATTAGATCCCATGAAGGAGATCAATGATGTTGAAGCTCTGCATCCAACAATACTTGTATGTTCCGGGAGATGTCCTTGATCTGACGGCAGAGGAGGGCGAAGGAAGAATGGGGAAGAAGCCCTGTCGGGGCGAGCCTCTTCCGACGAGACCCTACTCCTCCAACGTATTATGATGCTCCAAAATTACCCAAACGATTCCTGCAAGGATCCTCCATCGGTTGGAATGTGCATAAATCTCAGGGGATGGTTGGAGGGCTCCCGAGAGGTCGAAGAAGCTCGGGAGCTTCAGGAACCTCAAGCGAGCTCCAAAATCACCTCTAGATGTTTCTTTGGCCTCCAATCCTGTACAGGAACAAACCAAGGTCAAGGAAAAACTTCCTCCACCCATTAGCAAGGGGAATGGGTTGAAAGAGGAGTAGGTCCTTGGTATTCCAACGAGTGTAGGATTCAGAGCACCAACATCTAGATCCATGGTCGATCTGGTTGAGCGATGTCCGGCAAGGCATAGGGGAAACGTAGGGCAAGAAGATGAGGTGGTAAGGTGGGTCGATAGATGGTTGGAAAAAAGGTGAATGTTAACCTTTCTTCCGGTGAACTATGAGTCTACTAATTAACAATAAAGTTATTAATCAAAACTTAATCTAAGGATTGCAAATAAATCCTATGACTAATGGATACCTAAAAATGCAAAGAAAACATACCTCGACTGGCCGAATCTAGGAGATGGAAACCTCATGACAGTGCTCCACAGAGATGGTGAAGTCACCTCCACGCTATTCCCCAATGCGCCAAAGAGAAAAGCGAGTGAGTTGTCACCTCACTCGAGCCCAAAATCTCAGTTTTAGGGGAGAAAGTGGGTAGAAGGGATTCAAAAAATGGAGGAAGATAGATGATGGGATTATGTACCGATTGTGAATGAATGACTTTCGAGGGGAGATGATGGGTGAATTGAAGCGAGATATGAGAAAGATTTGTTTGGGTAAGAATCAAGGATGATCAGAGAGGAAATCTTATGAAGAGTGTACAGCTCCTCGAGCTCTGTATCAAGGTGGAAAAATTGAGGAGTAAGGCGTGTACTTGGTTCTGTCAGAGGCTAGGGTGCCCAGGTCAGCTAGTTGACCAAGGTCAACAAGCGGAGCCACCTGGTTGGTCCATGTGAACCAGACGGAAAAATCAGCCCTAAAATTCATTATAAAATCGATAATAAATATTAAAAGAATTTATTAATTGGGATTTTTACACCTGTAACCCTGAGTAATTTTGCAATAACATTCATAACCTTGCATAATCACGAATTACATGAGAAACCCCGAGTAACGGTTAACTCTCACATGACTAACCATATGTCATGTTCTATTTAGTATGTCCGTTATATTTAATGGTTTCCATTAAAAAATTACAAAACTCCCCTCTCCCCCTATCGAGCACCACCTCAGCCTCCCTAGCAGGTCATACATCTAGCGCCCCGTCGCCGAGCTCATCCCCTTCGTACCCTTCGTTGACCTCTGAGTAAGCCCGCTCTCCTGCGGCACCGAGATCCATCCTCTTCGAATCCGTCGCTCCTAGGAGAGCAAGCTAGCTCCATGCTGGAAGCCAACTGTCCAAACCACCTACCCGTGGCAACCGACCTGCACCAGCATCCCCCCACCCCCTATGGCCGACCAGTGAAGCTCCCCCCCGGGTCCCTGCGACCGACCAGTGAAGCTCGCAACTTCCCCCTCCTTCCTTCACGAATGTGACCGCGAAGCCCCCCCTCCTCCCTAAACATGCCCCTCCTCCCCGAACGTGCTCGCTCACGCCCCCGGGTCCCTGCTATCGACCGCTCACCCGGGCCCCTGCAACCGACCCAACCCCCCCTCCCCCGACCGACCGTGAAGCCTCCCCCCTCTCCTGACTGACCGTGAAGCCTCCCCCCTCCCCCAACTGACCTCCCCCTCAAGCCCCTGCCACCGACCAAGCCCCCCCTCCCCCGTGACTGACGCCCCCCCTGAGCCCCTGCAACTGACCCCTCTCCCCCACCCCTCGGGGCCCCTGCGACCCACCCAGCTCCTCGCCCCGTTGGACTCTTGCGACCGACCGTGAAGCCCCTCCCCCCCCCACCCGCTGGCCCCTACGACCAACTGTAAAACCTGCAACACCCACCCACCTACCCATCAACCGAACTGCATCCCCCCACCCACCCCCTCGTGCCCCTACGACTGACATGAAGCCCCCTCCTGCACGACCCGGTCAACATAACTGCAACACCCACCCAGTCTTGTTGCTTCCCTCCACCGCTCCTCTGCGCCCGCCCGATATAGCCTTCCACCATCAACGAGCTGCCATGATGGATGTAGGGGTTGGCTTCAGATAAAGAGACAGGATACTTATTTTTTTATTTAGATTAAATTTCAGTCGTTAGATCAATTATTGGTTAGATTAACTCAATCAACTGGTTGAGTTAACATAGTAAAGTAATGGAAGGTTATAGGTGTAAGATGGCAAACTTATTCACGGTTGAGCGTAATTCGCGGTTATGTAGGGTTATGAAAGTTATTGCAAAATTACTCAAGGTTATGGGTGTAAAAATCCCTTTTAAATTTTAAGTTATAAAAAAAGTTTATAATTTCCAAAAGTATTTTAATATTATTTTTATTTATTTTTAAAGTTAATTTATTACAAGTTTATTTTTAAGGAATAATTTATAGGTATATTGACCTATGTTTTGAGTATTTTATTTTTATTATGTATTTTTTATTTTATTAATTTATTTGATTATTTTATATAGTTATAACTTATTCATATATACATAAATATATTTCTATTATATTTTTATGATATATTTTGTATACTTAAATAAATATAGGAGTATATCATATAGGTATAAGTATAGGTATTTCATTTATGTATTTTGTATACATATTTTATTTATGTATTTTCTGTATGGTTTCATTCTATTATAAATAAGCAAAGTTACAAAAATATAAATATGTAAAGATAATAAATATAAAATAAAATGAATATTTTATTCAAGTATATGGTACAATAGGGGGTCCAAAACCAAACATGTACACCTAGCTCCAGAAAAATATGAAACGGCCTTCGTTAAAAAACTAATTAAAAGTTATATACAATTAACAATGATTTTAATACATCCGAGTTTTTATTTAGGAGATATGGGTCTGAGAAGTTGGGATTTTATCTTTTTATTTAGAGTATAACTTCTACGTTGTATATTATTTTTATCTGAAATCAATTTTGTATTTTTATTTGTATTTTTATCTACAACATTCATGTATAAAGTTTATTGATTTGATGAATAAATAATAAAGAGTAAAATGGGTCCTAAAAATGCTTTTTGATGAATAAAAGAATGGGTTTTTTCATTGTATATTTGGCCCCTGTCTCCCCCTACTTTATTCCTTGTCAACCAAATCAATTCTTTACTTGGACTTGGGGTTTTAGGGTCATAAAATACCATTTTTATTGTATTCTTTTTATTTTTTTCTTTATTCTATAATTTTGGCTTTAAAAACTGTATTTTATACACAATAAATAGAGCAAAAAGTGAATGTTAATCTGTACAAAATAATGTTATATACATGCATTAGCTAAGGTTTTTAAAGCCAAAATGATAGAATAAATGTGATGAAATGGAGATTCGTCAGACACTCACCTATAAGAATAGGTTTTAGTGACTAATTAACAAGATTACCCGATACAACAAATAAAATTGAAAAGATAATTGTTGAACTCTTACGGCTCATTGTGTTGAGTTGGTGAATCAACCCTTGTTTTATGTTTTGATTGATTAGTGTTAAACATGTCAAGATCCAAAATGCCATACCTTTGCGCTTTTCATCTGACACTTATTTTCTCGCCCTCTTTTCTTCATTTCTCATTTGAGACTTCTCTTCTCAAGCTCTCTTGAATTTTTTACGTCCTTCATCTACTCCGTCATCCCCTACTCTTGTCTCCCAAGATGTTGCATCCAGGATGACTTTGTTTGGAACTTGCACATACATACATCGATTCCAGGATGCTGACATCTTCAATAATATGTGGTAATATCCAAGAAGTGAGTTCAGACATTTTGGACTTCTCTTTGGATTCCCTCATTTTCACAGATTCGAGGATTAAGATGACTCTTGTTCTAATCTCCCCCCTTCACCACTTTCCTTTTGCCAATAAACTTATTGTTTAAGACAAACTCTCATTCTCAACTTGCTCTTTCTTTTTGGAGGATTGATTAGGTCTTATTTTCCAATGTAATTTCTTCACCCTATCGAAAGCCTGAGTTACAACTTGATATTGAGATGGCTCCCCAGAGAAATGACAAGGGACCAACTTCATACGAGAGAGTATACCAGAATGAGGTCAACAACCAGTTATTAACATCAATCCAAGCCATTCCACAAAAGTTGATAGACCAAGCTCTCACACAAGTTGTGTTCACAGAAATGCTTAATGATATGAGGAGGGACTGAGAAAGAGGAGGATGAGATGATGAAGAACATCATGGTGGAAATGATGGTGACTAGCCTACATGAACCCATGGAGGAGAGGAGAGTGTTGGGTAGACCAAACCAACTCTAATGGAGACATACAACCCTGGAGTAGGCCACGTGATTAAGTAGATCAAGATACCTACTATCCACAAACATTTCGAGTAGAAGCCATCATTGCTTCCTCTTTTACATTTACCTACAAGTATTTAACTGGATTTGTAGCACCATGCACTAAACCAACATCCCATTGGAGGTAGTAAAGATGATCTCCTTCCCTTTTAGCCTTCAAGACAAGTCTCTTTACTTGATCAATCACCTGGGGAAGGTGGTAACGATCGGGGAAGAGTTAAAATCACCCTTTCTGCACTAGTACTATCCCCTGGCCATTTGAATTAGATGCTAGAATTGATCTCTAACTTTTCCCAAATGTTCCACAATTCATTTCATAAGGCATGGGAAATATTCAAATATCGCATGGAGAAGTGCCACCATCATGAACTGCCGAAGATCAGTATGATCCAGAACTTCTTTAGGGGATTGAATCAAGAAAGCCAACGTATTGTGGATGCCGTGTACGGAGGATCATACTTCAACAAGGATGAAGACATCGTATGTCAGATCTTCGATAAGATGGCTAAGGGCTTACATACCTTATCTTCGCCCCATGTGTTTCAAAAATCTCCATCGATCTTGAACATAACTATCTACACAGTATCATACCATGAGGAAAAGAGAGAGATGAGTTCCTATCTCAACATCAACAGGAAACACCTCTCTAAGGCAGATATCATTGAGAAATGATCACAAGACCTTTAATATTTAAATGTGATCGAACAAAGGACAAAGTCCTTAGACAAGCTCAATCAGATTTCCAAGCAGCATGAGCTTCTGATGATCACCATCCATGCCTTCCAGTTTGTGAAGGAACCAATCGATCATTTTAAAAAACCAAAGGAGCCATCCCAACATGTGTATTATGTGTAGTACGTGTATTACGTGCAGGCACCGGACCGGGGATCTTCATCGCCACAATAATAGATGGTAGTATCCAGATCACCAGGCTTTTTCTAAGCCTTTCTATCCTACACCTCCAGAAGTCCATGAGGTGAATGTTGCATGGTACAATGAACAAGATTCGACCTATTCTAGAGGACAACCTCAGGTTCCAGGCACATCTATCCAACCATTCATTGCTCACCAGGGTAGATAGAACTTCCAGCAGCAACACCACCAGTCTCCACACCAAGGCAACAACTAGAGATCACAACACCAGTACCAGCAACCAGTATATTGCTAACTTTATCATAAGAAGTAGATGACTGCCCAATATCAGAACCATTTCTTCCATCCTCTCTACTAACAACAATAACACTCTCCTCATCCATCTCACTATTACCTCCAACAATTGCAATACAACTAGCCTCAGTTCCCTCCGATTGTCGAATCTTCAGAGGCCGCTTCGATGAGCCCATCCTTGGACTGCCTAGCTCATTTAATAAAGAACATAAACGAGATGAGACAGAAGATTGACGACCTTAGTGCCACAAAAATAACCATCCAAGCATATGTTGAGGCAAACAGGAGAAAGGAACATGTAGTCTGTAGTACAATACCACCTCCTGAGTCATGTAAAAATTCTTTTATGATATCTAGTGTTTTTCATCTTAGGAGCGGTAGAATACTACAATGGACTACTTCAACCAAAAGGAAAAGTCAAGTTCTTGTGGGCGAGTCTTCATCACGATCAACTGAGCTGGAGCAGAAGTTTAGATTTAATAAGGAACAAAGAGCAACAACACCATGATGAATTTGTGATTCATCACTCTAAAAGTCATTAATTAAGCTTACTTCTTCTAAATTCATATGCATTTTATCCATTATTTTGCATAATTAATATCCATGCCTACGTAAATAATAATTACATTTTATTATGCATAATTGCATAAAATAAGAAGACAAAAATCTCAGCCCAATTGACCCATAAAAATAAGCTCATTTCTCTGATTTTTGATTAATTCGTGCTAACTCCCAATCACCTGAAACCACCACCATTATGTACGTATTACTAATAGGAATAAATGAAAAATATGAAAAAAGTCACTAACATAAATAAGTGGACTAGAAACTCAAACCCTAATTTCAGGATGATTGGACTAAAATTCTGATATCTTCCTCATATAGTGTCCAAATTGATCCTACTCATTTTGGATTATTGTACATTTAATTACCTTCAAAATAATATCATGTTCAAGTGAATCGGAGCTTATATGTGAAAGTTGCATTTTAGGGCATCTTTTGTACATTATGTATTTTACCTGATTAAGACTTATTATTTTATGTATATGATTAATTCTTTTTATTTTATTTCTTTTTCATTTATTTTCTTTGATAAAAGTTTCATTAAAATGTGCAAAAATCAAAATCTTAATAAGAACAACATCAATGAAATTAACCTACTCTGAGTGCTCGCTAATAGTCTACACAATAGTTGTCATTTCGTACTTTATTTTATTTCTTCATTGTATTACTTATTAAAATTAAAAAAATAGACTAATATGTAAATAATTATATTGTATTTTATCCTATTTTTTCTCGAATTTTATCTTATTTAAAAATGAAAAAAATATAACCCAAAAAATCAAGGTAAACTATGTACATGGAGTACCTCCAAAAATATCACTTTGCGCAAATGACCTATTTTGATTTTGATACCTACATGAAAGTCTTAGATCTCATCAAGATGAGCAATTTTTGTGAAGAAAAATTTTCGATCAGAGGTCTTATTATTTATTATAGATTTTTCTTTGTATTTCAATTAATATTTTTTTGTGGGAGTGACATGTGGCAGCTCCGAGATCAGCCACGTGTCACTCATTTTTGAGATTTTAAATATTTTTTATTCAAAATAAAAAAATAAAAATAAAACTTTCCACGTGCTGGTCGCGTGCCTCCACTACACCTGCCCAGCACATGCCATTTTCACCCCCTTCCCTATTCTAGCTGACAACGCATCCACCACCGCCTCCCAGCGATTCTCACCACCGCTTCACCCAATATATGATCTCCTCTTCTCATGAGATCCCCATATCCTTTCAATTAGCATCGCGACCTTGCCCTCACCGATGTCCCACGTGATTGATCTCTTTCCTAGATCAAGCCACGCACCCACCTTCCAATCACACCATCATCAATATAATACATTTTCCTAGCCCACCTTCAATGTATCGAAATTTCCTCCAAATCAAATCACCACCGCCTACACGTGCAATCTCCAGCCATCGTGATCTTCCTATATTTCTTCCTCCACCGAACCTTTCCACTTCATCCGTCGATTGCACAGAATACGATGGAGTGCCAGTGGTGATAGCCCGACCCTTCTCCTTCCTCGACGAGATCCGGTGGATCTTTCCATCGTTGTAGAGCTACCTCCTCCATGTGCTCGCCCTCGCTCCATCCATCATAGATGTTGAGCCCTTTCAATCCAAATCTCTCTACTCCAGCTTCTCTCCTCCGTCGTACAGCTTCGACATCACATACCACCTTTGTGCCTCTATCGTCTTCATCAGGAATCGACCACTATCGGTATGCCTTCACAAGGACCTCTGCTTTCACACTTCACCTCAATCGTCTACTTCGTGCAACGCCATCGAGCCCACTTAATTAACCACCCGCATCAATTTCGACATGCTCCTCTGCCTCGTATCCACTCGCGACATGACCTGGGAGTTCTTCGCACCGTCGTGCATAAACATCTTCATCGGTAAGGCTCTAGGCTCTACCTAGGCCTCTCCATCAACACCTCCGCCGCATCAGAAGCTTTGCAACCGCATGAAGCCACTCTCCCTCCTCCACATTTCATTTACCATCCACTCCGTCCGACAACGGTCGAAGACCCACCATTGCATAGCCTTCGCCTCTCCAGCGACCGGGCTCAAGACCCTAAACACTATGCATATTCGTGTAGTCTTTCCCCTGAACCTCATTACTGTACATTTTCCATTTTTTTCTTCTTTCTACATTTATTTATTTTCACTTTCAGCATTTATTTTCTTATTTTATTTTTTTATAATTTTTTGCCACTGTCTTACATTCTCTCTCTTATATTGCGTACGAGGTACCCAACATACGTGAAGCGGTTTTCACAAAACCGACGCATCTTCACCAACCACTTGAAAAGCCGCATTAAAATTAAGATCGAGTCGAGTTGTGAGGGAGAGTAGAGTTTAAGAATTTTAATTTCTTCAATTTTATTTTTGTATTTTTTATAGTGGTGTCCTTTTGGACTCTCGTGTGTATAAAAAAGATTCGAACATAATCTATGGTGTGTCTTGGCCTGTTTCACTCTTCGGTGAGGGTGGGGCTATACTTGAGTGATTCGTAGGTTAGACTTACACTACGACTATTAGAGCTTCTAGTATTTTCTTGCTTGTGCTCGTAGAATCTAGGATCACACTTCAATTTAATTAAGACACACATTAGATCGTTCAACATAGTCAAAATTCAAATCAGTTCTTCCCAGCTAATAGAACTATCTATTAGGCGTGTTTTTGTTAGCTTTCATCTATATAGAATAAATTTTCAATTTTTGTATTGTATCCAACATGTATATTGTGAAGAATCAATGTAAGTCTTCTAATTGAGCAAACATCATTGTTTTCTACGTGCGTCGACTTTTTCCGAATTTTATCCCTCATGTTTTGTCACCTAAGATTTAAAGGAAATTGGGACTAGATGGTTGATGTGAATTTCTGCTCATCTCATTTTTTAGTGGTCACCTAAATAAAATAGGGACTGCTAAATAAGGTCAACTTTAATTAAACCAACAAATTGAGAATTGTTGTGGGAGAAGAAACTTGTCCTTGTATTTATTTGTCTTGCTGAGAGGCGAGGGACACACACTTAAGGATAGAGCCAAGCTACTGGATTTTCATCCAGACTACTGATTCTATAAAAATGGTTAGCTACTTCTCAGTGAGGAAACACAGATAACCATTTACGATCCATCATTTCTTAGCATAGTGGATGGTTTAAAGGACACTACCTAAGGCTCCATCCTTAAGTAACGAGTAGCCACTTTACGGTATGCACTTGCACCCATGCTGGCTGAAAGTAGTCGCAACTAGTCGTATGAATTCGGGTCGGTCTTTAGGATAGGCACCTAACAACTCGCTTAAACGTATGCAAGATTTGAATTGTCACCAATTAAAAATGACAAGATAACTGACCAGACTCTTGCAGTCATCAATGCGTGAGTTGGTGAAACTAGGGTTTGAATTGTGTTTATATTGGTGTACGTGAACGGATGCAAATATCAAAATCAACAAACTTGTATATGTATAAATTAGGGTTTCCTCTCTTTAAGTATATATCTTGTGCACTTGCACGCTCTCAGCCATGATCCATTATGTCAACTTATCCATCTCCTTTAAAATTGATGGGGCATTGGTCTTTATATCCACCAGATAATTTATTTTTGATCAAACCCAAATCCTCAAAACCCCCTTCTGCCAGACATCCTCCAACATTTGTGGGAGACTCTGACTCTCGGATGAATCCAACCTGCTCTATCAATTCCAATCCATGTAACTATGATCATCTGATCGAATTCTCCACTTCTTCATATTTCCCACCTTCCTAGCCCAGTTCTACAGATGGTCAGACTTCATCCTTGGCTAACCCATCTTATTCTTGAGTTCTTGCCAAAACATTTGAAATTCGTACCACTTTTTAGACCAATGACCAGTCGAGACAACAATCCAACCGACTACATTTTCTCCTCATCACAATGTTCGAATAGGTAAACACTTCACAGATACATATCTAGACTAGATCTTAAGGAATAACACGATGGACCGATCATACCAAATGGAGAGGCCCGCACATCCTCATCTTACATACTATAAAGACCCTAATGATCATACTCTTTATAACAATCATGCGTATCATTCCTTCAGACATGACACTCATATAGGAGACAGGATTCATGATATCAACACACATGAACCTTGTATGATGACTTCACTATATGAGGGATCGATCAACTATCACGAAAACATATTCTACTCAAAGCAACTATACATACCTGAGTCACAACATGTTGACTATGAGACCAATACATTCCCGCCAATTGAGTAGACTCCTTCCAATATTCTTCAAGAGAAAATTTCAGAGGATAATAAATCAAAACGTATTTTTGATATTTCAAGAGGATCTTCTCCTAGTTCATGCATAACAATGGAAGATGAATTAATTGGTTCTCATGTTGACAACCTAGAGGATACTCGGAAATTCACAAACATTGTGCACCCTAAAAATGACTCTAACTTAGCATATCGAATCGCCTCCTCAGTTGAGGAAAGGGACACATCTACACACCACACCAAAAAGACTAAAAAAATTGAAAAATTCAAAAATGCCCAAAAAATAGAAAAACCAGAAACACCCATAAAAATTGAAAGTGGAGAAGATTTGAAGAATTTGGATCCTACTCTAAGGGAAGCACTGGATAAAAGATTGGTTTTTGAACTACCCTTGATTCAGGGCATTGAACACTTCCCCGACCTTAAAATTTTTGTAAGGAGTAAGATACTGCCGTAAAACTCAGGCAGGACGAGAACAAAGACCGAAAGACATATATTATCAATAGCCACTTCTTTCGT
Organism: Ottelia alismoides; assembly: GCA_037367405.1. Taxonomy (NCBI): domain Eukaryota; kingdom Viridiplantae; phylum Streptophyta; class Magnoliopsida; order Alismatales; family Hydrocharitaceae; genus Ottelia; species Ottelia alismoides. Next base: position 768,684 of record JAZKJV010002336.1, on the reverse strand, counting down.
ATGAGAACAAAGACCAAGAGCCGTAGAGTGAAATAGTTACATTGATTTGACAGTGGAATCAAAGACACGATATTCATCCATGCCCGAATCGATGACGACTCACCAATTAACAACCTCCGACCCCCGTGTTTGACAAGCTCAAACTCGGACCAATCATAAAATCAAGAGAGATCTTTCATTTGGCTGATAGATATGATTAAGAGGAACAACTTCAGTCATCATTACAATCCAAGGTTCTCCACTCAAAGTATATTTCACGTTCATTAATATTGAGCATCAAGGATAATTCACCCAGTCTCTAATAATTCTCGAAAAGCCGTTCTTTTTCTTGGCTAAGGCAACTATAGAGTGCAAGACTCGAGAAATCAATTTTATCGCATTGGGAGCACTTCAATCTTATACTATTGATGAATCTGCATTTCATCATCTTTATTCATTTATTTTAGCTTAAAATCACTTATAAAACACCTATATATAATACTAATTCCATATTCTTACAAACTTGCATATGTGTAAATATTGTACACTTATTATCATTTTAACTTAAAATAAATAAGTAAGTAAATAAAGAAAGAAAAATAAAGAAAAGAAAATAAAAAAGAAGCTTATATATATGTAATAGATACAGGCTGACCCAAACCCCGAGAAAAGGTAAAGACTTGACCTGATCGACCAGGAATAAAGTAGGGGGAGATATGGTCCTTAATCTAAAAAATCCAAAACAATTGTGTGTTCTGTATATTTGTATATTTACACCATTTTATTGTACATAAATTGACCTCAAACAAAATAATGTACCATATGTATATTATATATGTATGTATTGGCTATTCTTAAATAACCACCACAAAAATTTTAAAAATAACATTTTTTATTCAATTTAAATGAGTGACGAAAATACAAAAAAATATAATTGTTGTAAATAATTTTAACTTTATCTCATTTCAAATTTTCTCTCTCATCTATCATCTTCATTTAAATTTTCAAAAAAAATCGAACTCCATTCTCTCTATTAATATGGCTCTCTCTCTCTCATTTCAACTTGATCAATCTTTGGTGAGAGGAGCCTTTTCTCCTAGAGCTATCTTGTTGCAAAGAGGTGCCTAGACTCCGAGCCGTTCGGTGATAGCGAGTCGGCCTTCATCAAGGCGAGCACGATATTTTCCGCTCCTAAAGTGAGATCCATATTTTTTTCTCTTATTTTTATCCTGGGTTAATTATAGTTTACTTTTTACATTTTCATTTCCTCATCATTTTTTTCTCAGGATTTTAGAATCCATCACGATTTGATTCGCCATCGATCTCGATTTTTCATCTCACATTTCGATCTATTTGCGCCATTATTCTACCACACACAATCTTCCAACTCCGGCTGCGTACAGTGGCCGGAGACTCGGATCCATTCCTCATTATTCTCCATATCCTCATTCACGCATTCCATTTTGATTTTAGGACCGAGTCGTCATCCTTGCATCGTCATTTGTTTAAAAATAAAAAATAATAAAAAAATACAAAGTTTTCTATCTAACATTTGTTTTTCAAGAAAAAAATAAAAAAATAAAAAAATAAAAAAATAAAAAAAAGTCAGTTATAGTTTCTGATCTGATAAAAAAGATTTTTTACTGTTCCTATTTTTACAATTTACAAAAATAAAAAAAACTAGAACACGGCAGGCAGTGCCGCTCATCCCGCAGCAACGCCCGCCGCCTCCAGCCCCACTGCGCCACAGTGGCACCACCGGCCTTTGTCCGTAGGTAGCCCCGATCAATCCAGCGGTGCTCCATCACGCCCAACGGTTGCGACCCTCTGCTAGTGCTGGCCGTCATCTGCGAAGCACCAATGCCACCCATCAACCGCGCAACCCCGGCTCGACAACGATCACCCAGCCGCCCTCGCCACCGTTATCTACACCGTGTACCGCCTTGCACGACCCACCACACCACCAGCTTGGAGCTCCACCTGACCACCACCGTACATCCGACGAACACAACGCTCCCTAGCCATAGACGCTCCTCCGCCAACCGCGGTCCGCCTACTTCAGATATGAAACTACCACACACGTGCCCGCCAACAACACCCCTCTGTAGGGACCTCCACCTTCTACACCAACCCACCACCGTACACTCGACAAACAGCGCACCCCGCCGCCATAAACCGCTTGGAGAAGAGAGGTGCGACAACCCCGTTTCATCTTAAACAAAGAGAATAGCACATAACCCTAAAGGATATTAATAAAAAAATTTAGGAAATTTCATCCAGCCCCTAAAGAGTTTCTCCAATTGTTGAAGAGCCTTAGTGAATATTTTATTTAGAAAAAATGCGAGCACCCCCTCTAATATTATTAATATTGCAACGAAGTCCACAAGAACCACATTTAACGCCCATTAATTATTTTCAAAACCCCCAAAAATTAAAAATATCAAAAATCTTGGAAAAATCACATAAAATTCTACGAAAATCCAAAAATTGTGATTTAACTTCCTATTTGTAGATTTTTGTCTATAGTTTAGCATAAAATAGTCTCCCAGAGTTTTGGGATTAAAATATTTTAAGTTGCAAATTACTCCAGACTATGCACTCTTCATAATTTTTGTCACTGTTTGATTTTTAGAAAAATAAAAAAATATTTTAAAATTCAACAAAAATGGACAAAAAAATTTCAAATCCTTTAAAACCCAAAAAAAATTCTCTAGATTTTTTTAGCATTTCTAACTATTTTGAAAAATACAAAAATAGTGTGGTATGTGTATTCCTTTACTTGTGCATATTGTTCCTTTTGAAAATAAAAAATTCCAAAAAAAACATTAAAATTTTGAAAATTAGATAATAAAAAAATAAAAAGACAAAAAATAAAAAGATAAAAAATTCACAAAAAACCAAGATAGTTGCATTTGAGATTCTCTTTTTCTTTTAATTGATTTTCGATTAATTGAAAAACCCTCGGGAATTGTAGCCTCCTTGAGTTTGATCCTATTGCTATATAGGTAAATAACTAGCAAAAAAATCTCTCGCTTCATTATTCTTGTAATTATTTTTGTAGCTTGAGAAAGAAAAAATTGTGTTTGTTTGTTGCGGGATATTTGAATTGAAACAACCAATACACATTGAATTTCATATCTTGGATTTAAAAACCCCAAGAATCTGATCCAACAATATGGCACCATTGCCGAGGAAGCACGACGAGGGTAGTTAGGTTTCTTTTTTTACATACTATTCATGGTTGTACATATTTGTTTATATTTTTCCACATTAACTCCATTATTCATATTCACTGCATTTATTTCATTTTTTGCTCATATTTGATAATTGTGTTTCTTACACATTATATCTTTTCTTTTTCTTGCAAGGGCCCACAGAGCGAAGGAGGCGATCTTAGGAGAGCCGAATCACCCAAGTGAAGCAGAGGAAACTTGATTCTTCATCGAGCCGCACCATTGCATGAGAGGAGGAGAATAAGAATTGAAGGAGACAAAAAAACTACTTATTTATTTATTTTTTCTAGTATTTGAAACCTTGTAAACGAACATTCATTTGTTGCGGGGACTGTTTCGCCAAGTGCCGGTGTACATGGGGGACTTCACCGGTTTTGTTTTCATCTCCTTACTTTTCTTTGTTTCCCCCGTATTTCATAAGCTACTATTGATTGCTTTAATTAATTTGCTTGAGCAAATTAATTAATTTGGTCCAAACACCCTAAACACGAATTTCTGTACCTATATAATAGAGCGAAGTTGGACTTAGTCAAATTAACATGTTCTTGCCCGTTATTAGGAGCTATTGTTAGGACGGTTCACTTGCATTTGCATACAGGTTAGTTTATTTTTCTGTATTTCAGTTCTGCACGGATCACCCTATATGTAGATTGATGGTGATAAGGTACGCATCTCTACCCCCAGCATACATCATTATGTTTAATCACGCATTAGCATTTCCGATCTCCTTCCTTGCTTTCACTCACGTAAGTTAAAAAGGAAATTGGACACTCAATAGGTGATTTATTGAAAATATTCAAACCAAGTGATAACTGCCTCAAATTCAGGACTGCCAAAGAAAACTCGACACTAAAATAAACGTAAGGAAAAATCATTGTTTTAAGGAGGGTAACCCCCATCTTGTTTGATTTATCTACAACGAGAGAGAAACCTACACACTAGGACAGAACCACACCCGAGCTCTCTTCAGATTACTGTCTTGTGCTTAGTTGTTCTCTTGTAAGGACTTCATCGGGTAGCCGATAATCAGTCTGAGATTTCTTAAGCAGAATAGGCAGATCAGGTAGCTGGTAAATGGTCCGCACCTATATTGGCTGGGAAAAACTAGTTGTGAGATTGGGACAGTCTCCTCGGAGCATTGGGTTCCTAACAACTCACTTTAACCGCTATGATAGATTGTATTCACACCAAACTCTAAAAATTGACAAGATAATTGTCCGAACCTTAACGATCTTCATACTGCATTGAGTTGGTGAACTGGGGGTTTGTTTTGTGGTTTATTGCTTGTGTGCATACTAGATCCTTCTGCGCATTTGCACCTTTTTTTCTCCACATCTTTTGACTTGACCCTCATGCTCTCTCGATTCTTTATTTTGTTTCGGAGATGGCCAACTAGAGTTATTTTAATACAATCTTTACAGGTCCCTCATACCCTCCAGCCGATCCACCTACCTTTTTCCAGGAGGACTTTCCCCCTTATTTTTGTGCATATTCTCCTAACCCATTATTTCAGGAATCAAACAATGATTTTTCTCCTACCCTCATTCCACTCACCCGACCTTGTGATTTTGGAGTCACATTTCATGGTATCCACACTTGAGACCCTGAACCAGATGATGGAGCATATGAGTTCAAGGATTACCGATCTATTTATCATAAATGAGAGCCAGAACGTTGCTCCATTGTTTGAAGATATGGATTCACTAAAGGATAATCATGAGAGCTTACAATCGCCACACATTGTTGATTCATTTTGTGAGGATAGGGCACCCATGTCAAACCATTTTCTCACACAGTCATTCACCACATGTCCCACCTTTGATCTCAAGGATGCTACTGTACAAACTACTCTTGGCAATCCTCGTGCATATGCTGATTCTGATCGCTTTCCTTATATGGAGAAGGTCCAAAAATTCAAAAAAAATGTTGACTGAACCTGAAGTGATGGCATGAGATTATTAAAGCCTCACTTCACCAGGCCCTGACACATTTATCTGACTACTCAACAAAAGAAGTGAAAGCGTAGAAGTAGATCTAAGCGTCACATCTCGACCCTGGCCACTACCTACGCCATCTCTCACCATCCGCATTTTGAGAAAGGGAACACTGCCACACCTCTTATGAGTTGCTCCATATCTAACTATTCTTGTGATAACACTCTCCTTGATTGTGCTTCGTCAATCAATATAATACCCTTTTCTATTGTACAGTCTGATGGTTTTGCGAGTCGATTGGAGCGAATTTGAATCGATTTGAAAATGGATTTGATCGTGCGTTAAAGATTGGTAATTAGACTATCGAAAAGAGCGATTAGCCACGCTAATCGTGGCACAGTTATCGAGAAAGAAAATCAAAAAGTGGATGAATTGGTCTATGGAAATCCAAGTGTATGACCTGGAAACGGATGCTCGACGGTCGACCTCGTCGGAGCTGTACGCGGCGCTTGGCGGCGATGCAAGGCGAAGCTTCGCCTTGGATCTCTTCTCCGACGTATCCTCTCCCTCGCGAGCCCTTCCCGTGGAGCTGTCACCTACGGAGTAGGTTGGAATCGAGTGGGGAAGTTAGGTAGTCGGTTAGCCTGGAGCTGGGAAGCTGAAGGTGGAAGAAGATACTTGTAATGGCGGGTCTTGGGGAGCTTTTATAGGGGCGATGCTTGGGCTCCAAGCCAAGATCAATGGCTGGCGAGGTAGAGGGTTGTTAGGGGTAGGGAATGGTGGGTTTAGATCGGTCGGAAGGTTCGAGATGCGAGCGGGAAAATGGGTGGAAATCGGGTGGTTGGAACAGAAGTCGGCAGTCTTTCTTGGGGAAGAAGGCTCCAGGTGCTGACACGTGTCAGCACCTGGTTGGCCCAGACACTATAAATACTTATAAATTAAATATAAATTAGTAAGTTACGTTATTTTAAATAGGTATAAATACAAGAAAGTTAAATATATTTATTTTCTAAATTATGGTATAATTACTTTTAATAAATAATAAATATTATTTAAAATATAAATATTTTATTAATAAATATGTATTAATAAATAGGTTTTGAATTTTTAATTTAATAAATAATTAAGTAAAAATTAATTTTATATTTTATTAATTATTAGGTCATTAAATAAGACTTATACAAATTTTTATAGATTTTTATGAATTAATTTACATATTTTAATAAATAGAGGAAGTGTCTCTATAGGTCAAATATACCTATATTTTAGGGTATTTGATTTTATAAAAATAATAAATAGTCTCCAAAAATTTAGAAATAATTTATGGTGAAACTAGAGGATCATGAAATAATTTAGAAATTATAAAATTAAGAAAATAATAAATAAGGTGTGTTATATAAAATAAATAGCCCAGAAACCCCTTTGTCTTTTGGTCCCAAAACCGACTTTTTGCAAACGGACTCCGAATTTAGTGAAACCACCTTTATTAATTAGATAATATTATTTTATGAACTTTAAAGGTGAGTAGAGTGAAATTGGAGTTCGTATGAGGAAGTTATGATGTTCGGAAGTTGAGATTTTGACAATTTGTAAGCTGGATTTCTTGGCATATTTACAGGGTAATATTTTTAACTTATTTTTATATTTTTATTTACATTTTTGTGATTAATTAGGAGAAAGATTTGGTGAAGAATAAGTTAAGATGAAATAATTAAAATTCTTTAAAGTTTTGTATTTATTTAATAAATAGTGGAAGGTGTATATACATGAGATAGATTATTTTTATTGGGTTTTCTTTCCTTATCTCCCCCTACTTTTTGGTTTGTCGACCAATCCATGCTGACTTGGTCTCGGGGGTTAGGCTATAAATATATCTTCCAGTTATATTTATAGTTTAAGTCATATTACATATATATACATATATTCCATATGCCTTTTATTTTTCTTTTTTTCTGATTCTTTATTTATTTACATGAATTTAGTGGTTAAAAGTGAATATTTATACATGAATGGGGTTTTGTTAAAATATGAGAATTAGTGAGTATTTACATGTATTTGTTAAGGGTTTTAAGACAAAATGCGACAGAAAAGTTAATGAATCATGGATTCATCACAGTCTCTCCATCTTGGGCCTCTTAAGAAAACCAGGATGATAGTTCAATTTGTTGATGGATCTATCAAGAGGCCGAAGGGTATTCTTGAAAATGATGTATGAAATTCACTTCTGATTTTGTTGTGTTTCCCATGGAGACCTCCATCCCTGTGGAGTACCCTTCAATCATCATGGGATGGCTTTTCCTCGCCTCTGTGAGAGTTGTTACTGATTATGGATATGGAGAGATTCACTTTTGTTCTGATGTAGGGAGCGATGTATTGATCACTATACCCACTACTGACCAGAGACCTACATCCCATGAGAGTGTGCCTGTGTTAGCCAACCCCAACGACCTTGACTTTATGATGATATCAGAGATTCTTATTATACGTTGGATGATAATAAAACCCAAGAATTCCTCTTCAAGGAGGAAGACCCAGAAAGCATAGACCATGGAGATCCCCCTTCTGGTATGTGGAGATGTATTGATGACATCCGCGGAATTTACATGATAGATACACTAGAGCGGAAGGCAGACTCTGAGACTAGATAGGACAGAGATGATTTGACTACTTTCACTAATGTGTCTGTTCCTATTCACCTTGATTTAGATGAGACTGATAAGGTCAAATTTTATCTGATTGATTTTATAAAGGACTCTAGGCCTGTTGATAAAGATGATGATCTAGTAGAAGCTCGCCAGGCTGGAATTGATCCTACTTTTTCTAATAATGATTTCGAGTCTTTTTACTTTGATGTTTGCGAGACTTTCCCGGCAGGACATGACCACACTACTTCCACTAACTGATTCCTGCCTGCACACTCTGAGACTGCTAAGGATACATTCTTGGTCGATCCTAATCAGTTTATGTCTAATGATGACCCCAAGATCGACCTACACCTTATTAGATCCATTCTTCAACGGTCCCGTAAGAAGGTTTGCTTTCGACCTTCTTAACCTATATACATCTACTCATGTCGTATATCCTTTCGTTTCATTATTTCTTCTTCTATTTTATCATTCACCCCTTTTCTGTTGTGTGTATATATGCTATACTTAGGATGTGCTTTATCCTAAGTATGGGGGGTGAATGAGTTGTGTTGTTCATATTCGTCCTTTTCATCACTCTTGTTGTAGCCTATACTTAGGGATACTCTACCCTATGTATAAGGGGTGGTGTTGGTCATATCATCTTTTTTTGTGTTTTTTCGTTGAGTCTGTACATTCTCTGCATCGTTTTTCCCCTTTTGTGTAGTCTTCTATACTTAGGATTACTTGATCCTAAGAATAGGGGGGATCACCGACTTTTATTGTTTTCATTTTCTCTCTAAGTCGTTGTAGCATAGGAGTCTTTTCACTTTTCTATACTTAGCATGAGTTATGTCTTCCTTTGCCGCTCTCTGATCACAATGAGGACATAGTTCGAGCTACGTATAGGGGAATGTCGTATATATTGTATATATACTTTAGACATAACTCGTACTTTTAATTATTAATTTTGGAGATTTGTATATAAATTCGTAAAATCCACGTGTGTATAATGACTTTGATCACCTTTCAAAATAACAAACAAAAAAAAGCACAAAATAATAAAATTAAAAAAAATAAAAACACATAAAAATCTTGAATAAAAACCAAAAAAGTCCTTGTATATTCTTGTATATATTTTACTAACTCATTTTTCTTGTTTAAAAAAACTACAAAACCAATAATCTATTAAAAGTTGCATAAAAAAGAGACCTCTTTTCACATGTGAATCTTTTTTTTCCTTTTTTTTCCAAAAACCGATAAAAAGTTCAAAATGAGAAAATTGTTTCAAAAAATGCTTTCTTTTGCATTGTACATATTTCTTGCATTTGCAAGTGCATTTTTTAGGATAGTATTGACATTTAAACTAAGTCTGGAATACGTTTGTAGAATGGAGCTTAGTTGGGCCTTAATCCACTTAACTTCAGAGGAACCTTATGAGAACTGGAGTAAAAACTTTTTAGGTCCTAGTGACTTGATTCTTTCGGTCCATAAGACTATGTTCACATGTCATCGTGATTAGTCTTAGTAGAACATTTATCTATACACGTATGATTCTTTCAGACCGTGGCTTATCTTGGACAAGTACTCTACACGTAGCTCTTCATGGAGGTGGTAGTGAGGAGGCAGAATCTTTTGGCTTGGGGTAGCATATGAGGGTAGTACATATAGGCGGAACCTCTCATCTTCCTTTATGGAGGGTTGTGCATATCAACCTTATCTGGTGGCACTGAGGTCTAAAGAAAGGATGCTGTAGGGTTGCAATAATGCATCAAAAGAGGGATAGTCTACTAGCTCAACAGAGAAAACTTCTTATGTACACGTTGCACTTTGTATATATTTTTTTTAAAAAGGGGAAAAATTCAGAATCTCCAAAAGTGGACAGGCCTTATTGAAAAGTAAAATTGCCTGCCATAGTGTATATACAAGGATTGAAAAAAGTAACTAATAAGAGCTTCAAAGTCAAATTTTTATAAGCTTGCAGTTGGATGACTTGCCTGCACTGGTCATGCATCGAAGGATATGAAGCTACACAGGTTCCCTTCCATTCTTTTCTCCATATCCTCTTTTTGAGCTGGTTGTACTTGAACTTAAAAGGGAATATACTCGTTCCTCAATGAAAGAGTTGCTAGATCAGGGGACTAGAGCTACCTTGTTGACGAAGGTTGTTTCTTTACTATTTTTGAGATTCATAGTCACCATACACGTAAAGATTCATAGTCATAAGATTTTGTGTATATAGACTTGTTCTGACCTGACTGTTGAGGAGACTAGAATATTAGTCTTATGGAACTTAGAGGCTGTTAGGTTTTAAATCCATTTCCCATAAACTTTCCGCCACACTAATAATCGCAAGGTCTGACAGAGCTCCATACTACAATTTTATGAAGATAAGTTTAATACTCAAGATTGTCCTAATTTCTTTATTTTTTATTTCTCTTTCTTTTTGTTCACTTATTCTCTTAAATAAGTGTTTGCCAAGGGACTTGCAAAGGTAAAGCATAGGGGGATGATGAATAAGCATTTCATCATCTTTATTAATTTATTTTAGCTTAAAATCCCTTATAATAATTGACAGTAGATTCATGAAAAAGTCAGGGGGATGTAGAACATTCTGTAAATGCATGGACGGTGAGAAGGTAATCTCCCCATATCCAACGATGGGAGAATGAGTCCCATCAGCTTTGATCACTGACCGTCCAGGTGGAATGTCTCTGTATGACTCAAGTCTATCTATGTCACGACAGAGATGATGGGTTGCGCCGTAGTCCATGATCCAATCTGAGATATTATGACAGGATGTAAAAGTAGAAGCACTATATGAGGTGCTAGCAGAGGCAGAAGTACTGGCAGATGTAGAAGCAGCAATATTTGAAGAACCACTTGGAGAATCTATAGATGTTTGAGGCATAATATCGCGCAATCGCGCCACAAGCTCCTCAAACCTGTGATCTGAAGTGGATGCCGGCGGAGATGTAACATGCTCAGCTACATGCACCGATGCTGGAAACCCATGCATAGAATAGCATGTATCCTCAGAGTGACCTGTGTGATGGCATAAAGTGCATGGTTGGCGACTACTGAAATTGGTACTTCAACCTATTGTTTATTTTGAAGCATGAACATCTAACGACTAGAGATTGGATTGAAATGATGTTGCAGATGAGGAATGGCCTGGTAGCACAATTTTTCTAAGACCCCAAAACATGGGCAGAACAAAAGATTCTATATCTGTCGCGGCAAGCAAGAATGCAGAGCAATGTCTATCAAAGAAATACCAAAAAATAAGCATACACATAAAATTTAAATATCTGTGAGCTTAATAAAAGGCATGATTCTTAGTGGAGTCCTGGTTAAACTAATCAGGCTTAACAAGGAAATGCGACTACACTGGTCCATTTCCATTTCTGTTCTCTTTCTTCTAGCTTCTCCCTTATTCATTGTGCAGTAGCATGTACCTGAACATAGAAGGAAATATTCATCTCCCTGAGAACGAGTTACCAGAGGAGGAGACTAGTGGATAGTTCAAAAGCTTATCTAGCAAGAGCTAACACAATTCATATACATTGTACATGTCATTTCAGGGTTACAAGTGTATACGTCTGAAAGGATGTTTCTGACCAAGTGGTTGAGTTGAACTGAATAGAGGAACTTGGAACCTAAGGGTTGTTAAGTCACAAGTCCAAACCATAAAATTATTCCGAGCATATGAATATCCAAAGGTCTTAACTAAGCTCTAGATTTTGATTTTGCAAGCACACGTTTGAAATTCTTGATCATTCTACCTTCTTTATTTTACTTTTTTTTATTTTCTCTTTTGCATCACTTACTCACCTTTTAAGTGTTTGCGAGGGACTAGCAAAGGTAAGTATATGAGGGGAGGGGGTTATAAATACCCATTCATGCTCCTTTATTCCTTTATTTTGTATTTAAAACCTTATCTACATGTGATAGGCCCCCAGGTGAACAGACCGGTCTTGTGTTCCACACAAGGCGGGAGCACAGTCGTAGTGTCGACCAACCAAATCCTGGAGTCAATCAACAATTAACCCACAAAGCAAGAATGTATCAATTAAGTCCAAAAAAATAAATGTGAATTAATTTTTATTACTCTACAACAAAATGTATAGTGACAAGCATGTAGAGGTCGAACCACAGAGAGCAATACAAAATGCGTAGCCTAGATGTATCACCAAGTCATCCATGTGTGAAGCTTGTTTTTATGTGGGTTTTTAATTTTATATTTTTTTATTTTTTATTTTTTTTTATGCTTTTTATTTTGTTTTCATATTTTTATATATTTTTTTTTTACATTTTCTTTTTATATATATTATCTATATAGGGACATAGATATACATAGAATATATAATATAGGTATAGGGATATACATATATATATAGAGATAGGTGTGAGGAGAAAAAGATATATAGAGTACATATATCAATATGTATGTATTTATGCAAAATATAGTATCTACAAGATCTTTTTTTTTTTTAATTTTTTTTTAATTTCAAAAAGGTCCTTAATATAGGACTATATTAATGGCCGAATACAATTAGGGCTTTTAAAAATATCAAATGAATCCAAAAATTGCCCAAATTAATTTTACTAAGTAAATAATATATATACATAATTATTAAACAGAGAAATATGTTTTTGGCATTTTTCTGGGGTTTTTACATTTTTTTGATGGACTTTGGAGCTTTTTAATTTTTATGTTTTTCTTTTTCTTATTTTTAGGTTTTTTCATTTTCTGGACTCAATATATAGATATTTATACCATATATATTTTTTTGGAATTTTTCAAAAACATTTTATAATTTTTTTTGTATTTTATAAATTAGACAGTGAAGAAAATGCATGTTTTTGATTTTTAATAAATACCAAAATGCAACAAAATTCAAATCTAAAAACACAGCAAGCAAGGGTACCCTAACAGGAGCATATGCCTATTTTTTCAAAATTTTTCAAAGAAATATAGAGCACAAAATAAATAGACAAAGCATCCCAAAATATATGGCCTGGCAGGGGCATTTTTGCAATTATAACATTTGTTCGGGGTGTCCATGCAAATATCACAGTACAAATAAACATTTCTTTTTATTTTACAGGCCATTTTACAATTATCGAAACCCGGCAGGGGTTATGTGCAAAAACTCCTGCGCCTCACGTGGGACTACACGTGAGGCGCAGAGGGACCCATCTGCAAATAAAATTAACCTAAGGGATCAAACTGCAAATTATACAAGTTATTTACAACGTGACATTTTATTTTTGGAATCAAATATTAATTACAAAAAGGCGGGGGGGTGTATGTGAAGTTTACCCCCTCAGGCGCTTCATCCAACGGCTGATCTTCGCTCACTTGCCACGCGGCGCCTCCACGTGAGCCGATACCGCTTCGCCGATGGAGGGCTGGGATTAGATCACTTGAGGTGATCTGACGGTTGCTGCGGGGCTCCATCCAACGGCTCCCTTCTAATCTGGGACCTTCATCTTCATCCAACGACGGAGAGGACGCCTGGAAGAACAGGGAAGAACGCTCGCCTGAGCGAGCTTCTCCCGGCTGGATCTCGCACCTCCGCCGTCCATCACTGCTCCACGGTGTCCCAAAAGCTTCCTGGAAGGTTCCTCTGTCGTCCGGAGGTGTTGGATCGGACAGAGGTACACTGGAGCACCCTCGCGAGGTCGGAGAAGAAGTGGGGCTCCAGGTACCTCCGGCGTGACTTGATTTCGCCTCAGGGTGCTTATTTGCGCACCAGACCTGCACAGGAAGATAGCATGGCTCGAGGGGATGCTCCTCGACCAAAAAGGTTGAAGCTGTGCAGCAAAATGAGGTGGAACGGAGGAGCTCCGACGAAGGGCGGAGGAGGAGCTCCGATTCGCCAAGACCTGGGGTCCTGGGTTGAACAAGTGTGTGCATTTGATGGAGAACTCGAAGGGGATGGAGATGAGGCGATTTAGGCGGTCGGAGACAGATAGGATCACAGTGGGGAAGTCGCCGGAGCTCAGCTCCGGCGAACTTCGAATTTCGGATTTCGGCCTAAGCCAATCATCTAAATGCTAACCTAAGGACTGGAATTAAAAGCTAATACTAAAACCTAACTACTAAGCAAGAAAGAACAGCTCTTATACCTGGGGGCCTCCAGGGAGCAGGGCGGACGCCGGAGCTCCGCCGCGTCAAAATTCTCCTCCCTCCGGCCGAGTCTCGATGCTGGGCTACTCCCCCTGTCACGAGGAACAATCCAGGCACAAGATCTAGGCGTTAGGTTGGAATGAAAGTGGCCAAATTCGAGGAGGAAGGCGGAGCTTTTTATTTATAGACATTGACGAGTGGCCTTATTGACCGGCGATTATTGATTAAACCAATGAGTATCAGATTGATCTATGATCTTGGCGGGCATCATGGATGATCAGAGGACAAATCTTGTGAAGGAAGCGAGTGCGATGGTTCACTGAGCCAGGCGGGAAAAATGGCGGAAATCGGGGAAAAGACAGGTTGCGTGAAGTCAGACGCCTGGAGGTCCAGTTGACCGGGGTCAACGCGCGGAGGGATTGGGTTGGTCCACCTCAGCCCGCTACAAGACAGAATAGGGAATATTTCGCGAAATTGAATTATTTGGCATAGTAAATGATTTTATTATTTTTTTCCTATAAAATAAAAAATGTGTATTATTTCATGTAGTATTTATTTATGATTTTTATTTATTTTTTTGGATTATTTTATTATGGTTTTATTAAAATAATGTGTATATGTATGTATTTACATGTGTTTTTGTGTATTTTATTTTTAATTTGTTTATTTTATTTTATTATTTTATTTTCTTATTTTATGAATTTATAATTTATTTTTATGAGTATAAGGGTATTTTTGTTTGATTTTTATGTATTCATTTACATTTTCAAATAAATATGTGTATATATAAGTAAGTATACTTATAGGCATTTTACCTATAGATTATATACATCTTATTTATTTAGTGAATTTTCTTTATTTTTCTTTTAGATTTGTATTTTTAATATGTTTTATGTAATATTTACAACATTATAAAAAATGTGGATGAATAAGGAATAAAATCCCCTTTTACATATAAGTGGTATAGGTATTTTGTCTATGTGGTACATAGACTTATTTTATTTTACAAATTATTTTTGGTTTTCTTTTAATATCAATATGTATAGGTATTATATACATTATTTACAAGATTATAAAAATGCAAATTTATAGAAATACTAAAGATTGAATAAAATGAATATTTTAATCAGGTCTATATACAAGGAGGGCCAAAAACCTAACTTTCACAGATGGACTCCAAAAATTATGAGATCAATTTTATAAAATAGTTTATGAGATGCTATATACAATTAAAGGTGAGTTTGGGTGATTTGGAGTTTTTATTTGCAAGATATGGGTCTGTGAAGTTGAGATTTTGGCTTTTTATTCTGTGTATAAAATGTACACTGAGTGTTATTTTTACACAAACTCAATTTTGTATTTTTATTTACATTATTATCTACAACTTTCATGAACAAAGTTTCTTGATTTGATGAATAAATAATTATGTACAAAATAGGTGTCAAAAATGCATAAATAAATGAATAAATAAATGAGATATTTATTGTATAATTGGCCCTTATCTCCCCCTACTTTATTCCTTGTCGACCAATTCCATTCTGGACTTGGTCTCGGGGTTAGGGTCATAAAATATTTGCAATATTTTATTCCTTTTTCTTTTCTTCTCTTTATTCTATAATTTTGGCATTAAAAACCTTATTTAATGTATAATAAATACAAATGAATAATGAATGCTATTATGTCCAAATTAATGCTGTTTACATGCATTTGCCGGGGTTTTTGAGGCCAAAATGATAGAATAAAGGTGATGAAATGGAGATTCATCACCCCCCTATACTTGCCTTTGCTAGTCCCTAGCAAACACTTATGCAATAAGCGCAGAATGAATGAAGAAAAGGAAAAGGAAAATGCAAGAAAGATAGAGTGAATTGGGGTGCTTTCAGTGCAATGCATGTCCTTACAAAATCTGAATTTGGAGCTCCTGTCAGACCTTGGGTGTGAAGGTGTGTGGAACCTAGTCGGGAACCAGCTCTAAAGTACAACAGCCTTCGGTAATCACAGAACTTGGTTCAACCCATCTCAATAGCCGGGTCAGAACTAGTCTACATCATACGCAAACTCTTATAACTATGAAGCTGACTTGCACAGTGTAAGTGATATGTAGCTCCCCACCTCAGAAGTGACAAAGAAACAACCTCCCCCAACTTGGTAACTCTAAGGCCTCGGTCTAGCAACTCTTTCCTCGAGAAGCGGGGTATTCCCTTCTAAGTTCAAGTGCAACCGGCTCAAGAAGAGGGGGAAGAAGTATAGACTTTTGGAAGCTCAGCCAGTGTAGCCGAGTCTCCCGCTGCAAGCTTCATGAGATGAAACATGGATAACATAAGCTTTTGCTTTATTGAACTATATACACTCCGGTGGGGTTATTAAATTTTCAATCCGACCCACCACTTTTTTGGAGTTCTCTCTTCCTTCCTTTTTTTTTTCTCAATTGCATCTGTACAACATATCTACATGGTGCAGCCTATATACAAGAAATTTCTCCTTGAGCCAGTAGACTATCCCTCTTTTGAAGCTTTATTGCGACCCACGGCTTCAGTCCTTAGACTTCATCACCACTAGACCAAGTTGAGGTGCACTTCCTTCACTATAAGAAGAAGAGAGGTTCCGCCTAGAAGTACTACCCTCATATGCCACCCCAAGCCAAAGGAAACTGCCTCCTCACCACCTCATCCATGGAGAGCTATGTGAAAGGTGCAGGTGTCCAAGTTAGGTCACGGCCGACAAGAGTCATGCGTGTGTTTCGAAAAGTTCTAGTTAGTCCACTGAGGTGCCTTGAACCCAGCCCTGCTTTCTCAAAGAATTAAGTCTGACTGGACCTGAAGTACCTTAAACCTAGTTCCCATAAGGTTCCAGTGCAGTTAAGTGCAGTAAGGTCCAACCGAGCTCCACTCTGAGACTTTATTAGACTGATTCAATCATCAAGCTCACTCAAAAAGAGTATGAATGGTATGCTTATGCTATGTACAATGAATGATGCAATTTTTCACAAAGAAGCAAAGAATGTTTTTACACAAAGAAATTTTGCAAACAAAATAAGAGCTTGACACATACAAAGAGTATCTACCATTATTTACACGGGCGTACTGCTTTATTTACAAAATATATGAATTTATACAGACTTTACATGGAATAGTTTATTTAGGTTGTTGAGAAAGAATTTTATGTACTTTATTTCTTATTTACAGGTATTTGTAATAGTGATCTTATCCTTCAGTTCTTAGTTTTGAAAATAGTTTTGCAAACTATAGTACACGATAATTTTTGCAATCATTTACACGCATTTGAAAACTATTTTTGCAAAGAATTTTCACACTATATGTACATTTTTCGCAATAATTTTGACAAGCATTTTTCAAAACATTTGCACATAGGTTTTTGAAATCCTTTCTTTCACACAAAGAAAAAATTTTGCAATCAACACAGTTTCACGCATTTGAAATCATTTCACATCAAATTTTCCAAAACTGGTCACACTATTTTTCAAATCATACTGTATAGGTATCTGATTTTTTAATCAGTAGGTACAAGAGAAGAAAAATTGTCTTTGACGTATAGTATGGTTCTGTTCTTATAAACTTTATTTGGCTTATTCCTTATTTACAAATGAAAGATTTTTGTGTGGATTCCTCAGACTCACTTCGAGAATCATTTTCACAAGGGTTTTTGAAAACTCTAGTCCAAAATAATTTTGCAATATGTACACGCATTTGAAAATCCTTTTACAAATGTTTTACACAACATAAATAGATTTTTCAAAACACCTTTTTGACAATCAACTTTTCACAATCATTTGCACACTAATTTCCACATATTTTGCTTTCACTCAAAGAAAATAGGTTTTACACACAAACTAATCTTTCAATCGTTGAATACTTGTTCACGCTATTTTCAAACAAATTTCACAAGATTTGTCAAAGGAGAAAGTTTCGTAGAACACTTTTCTGACTTACTAGTCAGTATAATTACAATGAGTCTGAGGAACTCACAATCATCTTTCATTATTATAAAGCTACTTTTTACATTTTATTTTGTTGTTGTAGTGATATTTTATTTTTCAGTATGAGTTATGGCTTTTAGTATATACACAGTATATACGACCCCCCTATACTTAGCTTGAGCTATGTCCTCATAGATCGAGAGGAAAAAGCAAAGACATAACTCGTACTGCGTATAGACAGATCTAAAGAATAAATACGAACGAAATGAATGAATGAGAAGTTGACCGTCCCCCCTATACTTAGGATCAAAGAATCCTTTGTATAGCAGACTGTTTACAAAGCGGGGAGGGTCAAGGGTGAGAATACACTGATCGTACTCAGATTGTCTCCCCCTATACTTAGGGTAAGATACTCCTAAGTATAGACAAGAAGAGGAGACAATGGAGAGGATCGAACAGAAATCAAGAACCCTAAGTGCTCACCCCCCCTATATTTAGGACCAAGTACGTCCTAAGTATAGAAAACTGTCTACAAAGGCGGCACGTTTTAGATAGAAAAAGAAAATAGATAAGGAAAAGAAGAAAAGAAGAAGAAAATCAGAGCAATAATGGTTGGAGTACATCGTCTGAATCTTTTGGTGCTGCAGGAGGTGTAGAGATATCCTCGGGGTGCACTAACTGAATAGAGTCAACGACGGCCAAGAATGAATCTGGTTCCAAGTAAGGCTTCAGGAGTTGGTCGTTGACGACGAATGGCTGTGCGTCAGGGGACAATTCTGATATAGCAATGCTTCCGTTGTCACGCACTTCACATACTCGAAATGGCCCTGTCCACTTACTTTTTAATTTACCTGGGAATATCCGCAACTTTGCATCAAACAACCACACTTTCTGCCCAACATCGAAGGTCTTTCGTCTGATGTGCCGGTCATGCCAGCGTTTCACCTTCTCTTTGTACATCAAGGTGTTATCGTATGCGCAGTCTCGGAATTCCAAGAGCCTGTTCAGATCGTCCTTTCTCTTCTGACCACCTTTTCGTGAGTCCAAATTACAATTACTAATTGCCCAAAGGGATTTGTGAATTAATTCCACGGGCAGATGGCATGGTTTTCCATATACAAGACGGTAGGGCGACATGCCCAAGGGAGACTTGTAGGCCGTACGGTAAGCCCAAAGAGCTGAGTCCAGGAGTTGAGACCAGTCTTTTCTGTTTGGCCTAACAAGTTTCTGCAATATGGTCTTGATTTCTCTATTGGATAACTCCGCCATGCCATTGGTCTGCGGATGATAAGGAGATGCGACACGATGATCGATGCCGTACTCCTTCGTTAACTTCTTGACCTCTTTATTGATGAAATGACTACCCCCGTCGGATATGAGAATCTTCGGTATCCCAAACCGCGAAATGATGTTCTTCTTCAGAAACTGGCAAACTGTTTTGCTGTCGGCGGCTCGGGCGGGGATAGCTTCAACCCAACGACTCACGTAATCTACGGCAAGAAGGATGTGCTCAAAACCTTGGCTGTTAGGGAAAGGTCCCATGAAGTCAATGCCCCATGCATCGAAAACATCTGCTATCTGAATGATTTTCAGAGGCATTGAGTCTTTGGCAGTGAGTGTTCCTTTCAGTCGCTGACAATCAAGACATCTTTTAGCAAATTCTGCTGCATCCTTAAATAAAGTGGGCCACCAGAGGCCACACTGCAATACTTTCGCTGCCGTACGATCTCCAGAATGGTGCCCACCAGATTCGAGCGAATGACAATGCTCGAGGACACTAGATTGCTCCGTCTGAGGAATGCACCTGCGCCAAATACAATCTGCTCCTTCCCTGAATAGAAGGGGATCTTCCCACTGGTAAAAGCGGATGGTCGACAGGAATTTGTTCTTCTGATTCTTCGTCCAATCCGAAGGTATTACCCCAGAGGCGAGGTAATTTACAATGTCAGCATACCAAGGGAGAGCATCCACGGCTAAGATAGCTTCGTCAGGGAAGGTCTCTGTGATAGGTGCGTTGCTCAAAGGAGAGTCATGCTGCTCTATTCTGGAGAGGTGATCTGCTACCACGTTCTGAACTCCAGGTTTGTCCTTAATTTCCAGATCGAATTCCTGGAGGAGAAGGATCCAACGAATCAGTCTGGGCTTGGCATCCTTCTTCTGCTGTAGGTATCGAATAGCAGAGTGGTATGTGAAAATTGTGACCTTTGACCCCAACAGATAGGATCTGAACTTCTCTAAGGAGAAAACCACAGCCAGCAGTTCTTTCTCTGTTACTGTATAATTTCTTTGAGCTTCATCTAATGTTCTGCTGGCATAGTGAATGGCATAGGGCGCCTTATCTTTCCTCTGCCCTAGAACAGCTCCGACGGCAAAGTCTGACGCATCGGTCATTATTTCAAATGGAAGAGTCCAGTCTGGAGGCTGCAAGATTGGAGCCTGAGTGATAAGCTCCTTCAATTGATTGAAGGCAAGGAGGACTGGCTGATCAACAATAAATTCTTTCTCCTTGCACAAAAGTTCTGTCAGAGGTCGGGCAATGCGGCTGAAGTCCTTGATAAATCGTCTGTAAAATCCCACATGCCCCAAGAATGACTTCACATTTTTAACTGACTGAGGTGGCTGAAGGTTTGAAATGACATCCACCTTGGTTGGGTCGACTTCCATGCCACGTTTGGAAACGACATGGCCCAACACAATACCCTCTGTGACCATAAAGTGGCTCTTTTCCCATGAGAGCACTAAATTGACTTCCCGGCATTTCTGAAGCACTCTGTCTAGGTGCTCGAGGCAAGAATCGAAACTGTCACCATAGACGGAGAAATCATCCATGAACACCTCGAGAAAACTGCCTACCATTTCGGCGAAGACTGCTAGCATGCATCTTTGGAAGGTTGCGGGTGCATTGCATAATCCAAAGGGCATCCTCTTGAAGGCGTAGGTGCCGAACGGGCAAGTGAAGGTAGTCTTCTCTTGATCCTCAGGGGCGATCGCCACTTGGTTGTACCCGGAGTACCCGTCCAGGAAGCAGAAGAACTCCTTCCCTGCTAATCTCTCCAAGACTTGATCAATAAATGGTAAGGGAAAGTGGTCCTTCTTGGTTGCTGCATTTAGGCGGCGGTAGTCAACACACACCCGCCAGGATGTCGGTACCCGAGTTGAAATCTCCTCTCCTTTTTCATTTCTGACCACAGCAAGCCCGGATTTCTTGGGAACTACATGCAGGGGGCTTACCCACTTTGAATCGGAGATGGGATAAATGAAGCCTGCATCACACCACTTTGTGATTTCCTTCATGACCACATCCCGAAGGTTAGGGTTTAGCCTTCTCTGGAATTCGCGGGATGGCTTGGCATCGTCTTCTAAATAGATATGGTGTGAGCACAGAGCGGGGTTTATTCCTCGGAGGTCTGATACACTCCAACCAAGTGCCTTGCGGTTCTTTTCTAGAATCTCGAGGAGTCGAGATTCTTGATCCAGATTCAGCCTGCTGCTGATGATGACTGGATACATGCGTTCTTCACTCGTAAGGAAAGCATACTTCAGGCCTGCAGGAAGTGGCTTGAGTTCTGGTTTCAGTCTGTCCCCTTTACCGGTCACTTCTGATACCATGCTGGTGGTGGGATGTACTTTGAGACTAGTACCATCCTCAACATTCTGTTGAGACCCAAGTGATGTACCGAACGGTTCTGCGGTGAGCTGATTATGTTCGGTCTGGAGTGAATGCTCAAGAAGATGCGCTTGTATCTGAGAATCTGTCTCCCACAAATCATCGGAGCATATGCTGACCGTGCTTTCCAAGTCCTCCTCAAGAGTGAGGATTTCTCGGGTCCATGGATCGTCCAATGATAACTCTGAATCTCTGATCTCTGCAATAAACTCACAGTCTGCATCTGATGCTGCTTGACTCTCATCAGTTGTGGCGTTCTGCTCCTTGTTCATGTTGATGGTGATTCGCTGGGTCTTCGAGCTGAAGGTGATCTTTCCAGACCCGTAGTCAACCACGGCGCCTGAAGTACGGAGAAATGGTCTGCCGAGGATGATAGGAGTCTGGAGCTGTGGTGCAGGAGAGTCCATATCAAGGACTACAAAGTCAGCTGGGAATTTCATATCCTGCACGGTAACTATCACATCTTCCAACAAACCGCGGGGCCGCTTAACGGATCGGTCAGCGAACTGAAGGATCATTCGTGTCTGCTTGAGCGGTCCCAGCCCGAATTCTTGCATTATGGACGAGGGTAGAAGGTTGATGGAAGAACCACTGTCAAGAAGAGTACGCTCGAAGACCTGACCGAAGATCACACAACTGATCAGAGGTGCACCTGAGTCTTGCTTTTTCTGGGGGAGGTTGGTGATAGCTGCAACTGTGGCCATGGACAAAACGTGTTTTCTACCTCTCGACGTCTGTTGTCTTGCGCTGGGCGACGCCTGTCAGTACATGCCTCTTTCAATCCTTTCTTCACAGCTGGCATGTATTCCACGACCTTTAACAAGGGAATCTCAACAGTCAATTTATCCAAAATATCTACAACTCCTGGATCAGACAATGCAGTTTTTCTTTTTATCATTTTTTTGGATTTTTGTATTGCATGCGGAAAAGGAATAATCGCATTACTGGCAGGAAAATTAGAGTTCTTATTTACATCAAGATTATCGCCCACAGAATGTTGTACATCCGGACTACAAAAAGGTGTACAAGCTGGATCTAACTCTGCTGGTGCTGCTGGGCGATCAAAAAGGGTAGCATTGGCTCCATCGGCTGGCACAGGATCAGCTGTTGCTGGCGGCTCCTCCAAGGCTGGCGCGGCTTCACTTCTGCTACAGGCTTCTTTTTGGTGTTTTTGTTTTTTGCGGATTTTTTTGTATTTTTGGCTGGAATTGCTTCCGGCAATGCACGACGGCTGGACTGGCTTCTCCTTCCTCTTCCTCCTCACCCGCCCCTGGAGCTGGCATGGCTGATGCGGAAGATGACGATCCACCTGTTTCTTATTCACCCCATATCTGGCAGCAGGCGGAGGCAAGGCCCTACCGCTCCTGAGAGTAACAGCATTAGAAAAAGCAGTAATATCATTATCACACGCGGACTGGACATCACATTCTACCTGCTCCTTCTTCTTGAAATTGTTGGGGTTGGCTTCGACCTGCGCCGGAATGGTAGTGCGAGTGGCGGTCAGGTCATCAAGCCTCTTAGTCATCACCGCTAGCCCTTGGACAAGCTGGGCTAGACACTCCATGGTGGGATTAGCTGGGGGCATATCAGAAGATGCAGCGTGCATACCACGCTGCTGTTGGTTAGATGGGTGGGAAGGCTGCTGATGGTGTTGCTGTGGTGGAGCAGGAAGTTGAAGTTGTTGGTAGGATGGAGAGGGATACTGCTGGTATGATTGAGGCTGAGCAGCCGTGTATTGGTGATACGGCTGCGGATGGCGATACTGCTGCTGCTGCTGATACGGAAAATTCTGCCTCCATTGATGTGCGAATTGAGGAGGCTGCTGGTGTTGCTGAGAGGGGTGCCCAAAACGACCACCCTGAGGTTGGTGGTACTGCCGGTTGGCAAATGGCTGACCCTGGAGTTGTCCCTGAGGACGGGTCGGCTGTGCATCATTAGTCCAAACCCCGTTAACTTCCTGGACCAGGGGTGGTGGCGGGAACACTGAATCAGTGTCTGAGATAAACTCTGGTTGGTACACAACCATCTGCTGTTGCGGCTGGTTCTGATCAGGTGCCTGCACGTAGTACACGTGCTGAACTGTCGGTGGTTGCTGGCTTGGCTGAGGCTGGTGTAGCGGTGGTTGCTCGTCTTTTCTCTCAGCTGGAGCTTCGAGCGGTGCTGCCGACTGAACAGAATTGATGGTACCTACCAGCAGTTCTAGCTGCTTGGTGATGTGATCCAGTTTGTCCAAACTCTGGGTCCTCTTCTCGATTAAGGCGAGTTTTTCGAGATCTTTTGATCGCTTCTCGATAATGTCAACTTTAGAGAGATGGCCCCCGATGATGCTGAGGTTGGAGCTCTCATCTCTCTCTGATTCCTTAGATACTGCCATGTGTACTTGCTTTTGAATGATCTGGGGTTGCTTCTGATAAGCCTTGGATGAAGAGAGGGCGGCCTCTCCTTCGGCCATTTCTTCAAAGATCTGCCAGACGACATCTTCATCCTTATTGAAGTGTGAGCCCCCACATGCTGCGTCTACAAGCCTTTGACTTTCAATGTTCAGTCCCCCAAAGAAATGCTGAACCAAGCTGGTCTTCGGAATATCATGATGGGGACATTTCTCCTGCAAGTCAGTGAATCTCTCCCATGCTTCATGTATTGACTCATGAGGTCCTTGGGAGAAATTACTGATACGGGCTCGCATCTGGTTGAGCCGACCCAGAGGGTAATACTTGTGCAAGAAGGCAGACTTTAGCTCCTCCCAGGTCGTCACAACTTTCCCCATATGATTGACCCAATAAAGGGCCTTATCCTGTAGGCTGAAGGGGAAATCCGTCATCTTGACAATGTCCAGGGGGACATTCGGATAGTGGGTGGTGCGGCAAATGCGGGAGAATTGCTGCAGGTGAATGTATGGCTCTTCATTGGTGTTGCCATGGAATGCAGGGAGAAGGGCTATGAATTGTGGTTTCAGCTCAAAGTGAGCGTGTACCGGTGGGATGAGAATCCACTCGGTCATCTGGCTGTCTCCTGGATTGTATGTTTCTTTGAGTGTTGGCTTCGGCTGTGGTTGGAATTCAGGATCATCATTGGGGTCGTCACCACCTCCTCCACCTCCATCTCCTCCTCCTCCTCCCCTGCCTCCTCTGCCTCGGCCTCCTCCTCCATCGTTACGATTCATCATATCATTCAACATATCCTGGAAAGCCGTCTGCGTAAGGGCCTGCTCCGTCAGCTGCTGCTGTAGTGCCTGGATGGATGCCAGCAACTGTGCATTGACTTGGTTCTGATCTGGCATCTGTCCCTCTGGTGTGGGTGGCTGCTGACCCTTGCCCTTTCCTCCTGGCGCCATGTCAGGGTCTGAATCGGACGAAATGAACTCTGGAGTAGTCTCCAGGGCTCGCACTGTCTTCTATCTGCATAATGAGACGGCCCGAATCAGATCACTTGCCATAAATACTCAGCTGTCGTGATGAGGCTGGAGTTCAAGTCAACCCCAGCGTGTTGTGAATGGAAAAATGATGTAGACTGTAATCGACTCCCATTCACAACGGCGATAGTGGGACAAAAGTGATCCCAGTTTATTGGGTGGCCAAGAGAAAGGTAGAAAACGAGGAGTCTGGAGTCCGATCCGCAAAGTCCGGGTCAGTTCTCGGGAATCGCCTCGAAATTATTGGCGAAGGTGAGTCCATGGAATCGATGTAGGTGTCGGCATGGTCCCGACGAAACCATCCATGGATCAACTTCGTGGAGCACAAGAGAATATCGGATTTTGGAAGAACGATACGATGGTCAACGAGGAACAAAAAGGAGTGTAAAACAGTAGAAAGGCTCGGTTGAGCGGGGTGGTCAAAGGGAGACATAACAGAATTGGCGCAAAGGCGCGGGACTTTGATCTTTGAACCTTAATCTAGATCCATACAAACACAAGACAAAATCGGGTTCACCAACTCACGCATGTGAAGCCGTGAGAGCTCGGCTATTTATTGTCTTTTCATTTTTAGAGTTGTGATTTTTCAGGCATATCTTATAACAAGTCCTTAGTACGCTACCCTATAGGAGAGAGAGTACTGCCGGAAGAGTATCCCGTACTTGTCCTCCTCCTGTGTAACCTGTAGTCTGTACTTTTTGGAGTCCTTGTAACCCTTCCTGGATCCCTACTCAGCCAAAGAAAAGAGAGAGGAAGCCGATAGGCGAAACCAATACTTCGGTTCTCGCTCGCAACGGAATCACCCGTGAGCGTGCAAGAACCTACTCGGACGCAGGACGATGAGACAGACACCCCCGTGAAGGCGTGGCCTATGCTCAATACTTCGGACAGGGTCGATGCTCTCACAACAGAGAGTCACCATTGGTGACCAAGTCCTACTCGCCTACGTACGATAGAAGCGCCATTACTTCGGAAATCCAGGCGATACACAAGGCAGTTGCAGACTGGGTTTTGGGCTCTAATCCTTAGGGGTCGCACTCGCTCAAGGGAGTAGGGTTTTGGTCCCCCTCCAAAGTACCTGAAAACAATGAGGGCTTTATGAACCCGGTACAAGGATAGTCCATTACAGATTTTAATTAAGGTCAAAGTTTATTTAGCAGTCCCCTTGTTTTAATTTTTGGGTTTTCACTTTTTTTGGATCTGTTTTCATACCAGCGCCTAACGTTTTTGTAAGTTTTCATTTAAGTCCTAGGTGCTCAAAATCAGAGGGAGATAGCGGAAAAAGCCGTGCAAGTGGTTCCATGATGGAAATCTCACCATTGAACCGAATGATGCATGCTGAGTTAGAAGACTTACAGTGCATCCCAGCTCTCTCCATGTGGTATGCAAAACAGAATTTTTAAACCTATCTACATGTCGGTATGCAAGGCACAAAATCGTCCTAAACATAAGCTGCTATTAACGTGAAGAACCATAAGCTTGGTCATTCATCTTTAACCTAAGGGTTCGGTCTTGGCTCACCCCTCCTCTTCTCGACACACTCGAGTTTAGGAGTAGCGCTTGATGGGGCTCGCTCACGGCACGTGGGTTAAGAGATAAATGACTTAGCTGTTTAAGTTTGACTAGATCCATACGAAGTGGCCTATCTAATGCCCATCTCCTTGCTTCCTTGATACTCTCTCCTGATGGTCATGCGAAGGGAAGACCATCCTCCTCCAAGCTTGGCTGCATTGGCCTCCTAAGAAGCCATCCTTGCGTGGCGGACCCTCGCATCAAAGTCACAAAAAGAGTGTGTTAGAATAGTTCGAATCAATCAATTATAGAGCACATAAAGATAATCACAAGAAATGGATCAATGAAGCACAGTGATTAATGGCAATAAAATAGCTGCTCACAAAATATCATCAATTATGAATCAAAAATGCACACAAGAATGACAAAAATAACGTAGGCTATGCTCATTGCTCCCCGGCAACGGCGCCATTTGATAGGACCCCAGGTGAACAGACCGGTCTTGTGTTCCACACAAGGCGGGAGCACAGTCGTAGTGTCGACCAACCAAATCCTGGAGTCAATCAACAATTAACCCACAAAGCAAGAATGTATCAATTAAGTCCAAAAAAATAAATGTGAATTAATTTTTATTACTCTACAACAAAATGTATAGTGACAAGCATGTAGAGGTCGAACCACAGAGAGCAATACAAAATGCGTAGCCTAGATGTATCACCAAGTCATCCATGTGTGAAGCTTGTTTTTATGTGGGTTTTTAATTTTATATTTTTTTATTTTTTATTTATTTTTTTTATGCTTTTTATTTTGTTTTCATATTTTTATATATTTTTTTTTTACATTTTCTTTTTATATATATTATCTATATAGGGACATAGATATACATAGAATATATAATATAGGTATAGGGATATACATATATATATAGAGATAGGTGTGAGGAGAAAAAGATATATAGAGTACATATATCAATATGTATGTATTTATGCAAAATATAGTATCTACAAGATCTTTTTTTTTTTTTAATTTTTTTTTTAATTTCAAAAAGGTCCTTAATATAGGACTATATTAATGGCCGAATACAATTAGGGCTTTTAAAAATATCAAATGAATCCAAAAATTGCCCAAATTAATTTTACTAAGTAAATAATATATATACATAATTATTAAACAGAGAAATATGTTTTTGGCATTTTTCTGGGGTTTTTACATTTTTTTGATGGACTTTGGAGCTTTTTAATTTTTATGTTTTTCTTTTTCTTATTTTTAGGTTTTTTCATTTTCTGGACTCAATATATAGATATTTATACCATATATATTTTTTGGAATTTTTCAAAAACATTTTATAATTTTTTTTGTATTTTATAAATTAGACAGTGAAGAAAATGCATGTTTTTGATTTTTAATAAATACCAAAATGCAACAAAATTCAAATCTAAAAACACAGCAAGCAAGGGTACCCTAACAGGAGCATATGCCTATTTTTTCAAAATTTTTCAAAGAAATATAGAGCACAAAATAAATAGACAAAGCATCCCAAAATATATGGCCTGGCAGGGGCATTTTTGCAATTATAACATTTGTTCGGGGTGTCCATGCAAATATCACAGTACAAATAAACATTTCTTTTTATTTTACAGGCCATTTTACAATTATCAAAACCCGGCAGGGGTTATGTGCAAAAACTCCTGCGCCTCACGTGGGACTACACGTGAGGCGCAGAGGGACCCATCTGCAAATAAAATTAACCTAAGGGATCAAACTGCAAATTATACAAGTTATTTACAACGTGACATTTTATTTTTGGAATCAAATATTAATTACAAAAAGGCGGGGGGGTGTATGTGAAGTTTACCCCCTCAGGCGCTTCATCCAACGGCTGATCTTCGCTCACTTGCCACGCGGCGCCTCCACGTGAGCCGATACCGCTTCGCCGATGGAGGGCTGGGATTAGATCACTTGAGGTGATCTGACGGTTGCTGCGGGGCTCCATCCAACGGCTCCCTTCTAATCTGGGACCTTCATCTTCATCCAATGGCGGAAAGGACGCCTGGAAGAACAGGGAAGAACGCTCGCCTGAGCGAGCTTCTCCCGGCTGGATCTCGCACCTCCGCCGTCCATCACTGCTCCACGGTGTCCCAAAAGCTTCCTGGAAGGTTCCTCTGTCGTCCGGAGGTGTTGGATCGGACAGAGGTACACTGGAGCACCCTCGCGAGGTCGGAGAAGAAGTGGGGCTCCAGGTACCTCCGGCGTGACTTGATTTCGCCTCAGGGTGCTTATTTGCGCACCAGACCTGCACAGGAAGATAGCATGGCTCGAGGGGATGCTCCTCGACCAAAAAGGTTGAAGCTGTGCAGCAAAATGAGGTGGAACGGAGGAGCTCCGACGAAGGGCGGAGGAGGAGCTCCGATTCGCCAAGACCTGGGGTCCTGGGTTGAACAAGTGTGTGCATTTGATGGAGAACTCGAAGGGGATGGAGATGAGGCGATTTAGGCGGTCGGAGACAGATAGGATCACAGTGGGGAAGTCGCCGGAGCTCAGCTCCGGCGAACTTCGAATTTCGGATTTCGGCCTAAGCCAATCATCTAAATGCTAACCTAAGGACTGGAATTAAAAGCTAATACTAAAACCTAACTACTAAGCAAGAAAGAACAGCTCTTATACCTGGGGGCCTCCAGGGAGCAGGGCGGACGCCGGAGCTCCGCCGCGTCAAAATTCTCCTCCCTCCGGCCGAGTCTCGATGCTGGGCTACTCCCCCTGTCACGAGGAACAATCCAGGCACAAGATCTAGGCGTTAGGTTGGAATGAAAGTGGCCAAATTCGAGGAGGAAGGCGGAGCTTTTTATTTATAGACATTGACGAGTGGCCTTATTGATCGGCGATTATTGATTAAACCAATGAGTATCAGATTGATCTATGATCTTGGCGGGCATCATGGATGATCAGAGGACAAATCTTGTGAAGGAAGCGAGTGCGATGGTTCACTGAGCCAGGCGGGAAAAATGGCGGAAATCGGGGAAAAGACAGGTTGCGTGAAGTCAGACGCCTGGAGGTCCAGTTGACCGGGGTCAACGCGCGGAGGGATTGGGTTGGTCCACCTCAGCCCGCTACAAGACAGAATAGGGAATATTTCGCGAAATTGAATTATTTGGCATAGTAAATGATTTTATTATTTTTTTCCTATAAAATAAAAAATGTGTATTATTTCATGTAGTATTTATTTATGATTTTTATTTATTTTTTTGGATTATTTTATTATGGTTTTATTAAAATAATGTGTATATGTATGTATTTACATGTGTTTTTGTGTATTTTATTTTTAATTTGTTTATTTTATTTTATTATTTTATTTTCTTATTTTATGAATTTATAATTTATTTTTATGAGTATAAGGGTATTTTTGTTTGATTTTTATGTATTCATTTACATTTTCAAATAAATATGTGTATATATAAGTAAGTATACTTATAGGCATTTTACCTATAGATTATATACATCTTATTTATTTAGTGAATTTTCTTTATTTTTCTTTTAGATTTGTATTTTTAATATGTTTTATGTAATATTTACAACATTATAAAAAATGTGGATGAATAAGGAATAAAATCCCCTTTTACATATAAGTGGTATAGGTATTTTGTCTATGTGGTACATAGACTTATTTTATTTTACAAATTATTTTTGGTTTTCTTTTAATATCAATATGTATAGGTATTATATACATTATTTACAAGATTATAAAAATGCAAATTTATAGAAATACTAAAGATTGAATAAAATGAATATTTTAATCAGGTCTATATACAAGGAGGGCCAAAAACCTAACTTTCACAGATGGACTCCAAAAATTATGAGATCAATTTTATAAAATAGTTTATGAGATGCTATATACAATTAAAGGTGAGTTTGGGTGATTTGGAGTTTTTATTTGCAAGATATGGGTCTGTGAAGTTGAGATTTTGGCTTTTTATTCTGTGTATAAAATGTACACTGAGTGTTATTTTTACACAAACTCAATTTTGTATTTTTATTTACATTATTATCTACAACTTTCATGAACAAAGTTTCTTGATTTGATGAATAAATAATTATGTACAAAATAGGTGTCAAAAATGCATAAATAAATGAATAAATAAATGAGATATTTATTGTATAATTGGCCCTTATCTCCCCCTACTTTATTCCTTGTCGACCAATTCCATTCTGGACTTGGTCTCGGGGTTAGGGTCATAAAATATTTGCAATATTTTATTCCTTTTTCTTTTCTTCTCTTTATTCTATAATTTTGGCATTAAAAACCTTATTTAATGTATAATAAATACAAATGAATAATGAATGCTATTATGTCCAAATTAATGCTGTTTACATGCATTTGCCGGGGTTTTTGAGGCCAAAATGATAGAATAAAGGTGATGAAATGGAGATTCATCAACATGTTAATATAGTTGACCTGTACAAATTAATCTTCTAATTGTTGTCTATAACTAGTACATAAACACTTGTATTTAAACATAATGTAAATGAATAAAGAAAAGGAAAATAAAGGAAGTAAAGTAAATACTGATTGAACCTAAACCATGAGACTAAGTCAATATTGACTTGGTCGACAAGGAATAAAGTATGGAAAGAGACGGGCAAGTAAATACAGACAAAATAAACGGTCACCAAGAAACCCTAGGTGCCCAATACACTTTATATGTCTAAAACTTACACCTAATTATACACACTATTACACACCTCAGATAAAAATATTTTCAACACAAAACATGTAATGAATTTGTTTAGAAAATTATAGAAATAAGTGCATATAAAAATAACACATGGTGTGACTAGGACACACAGATGAAAAAGTCATAAACATAATTTCATAGATCTACAACTTCTCCATTTGAACTCAAAATTGACCAAACTCACCTTTTTAGTAATATATATTAAATTATCTATCTATTGGAGGTGATTTAATTAAAATTGCAGTTAAGATACAAAAGTTGGCTTTTTATGTCCCATTGTATTCAATACCTATATAATTTTATTCTATGTATATTTTTACATTTTTATATTTTAAATACTTGTAAATATTATCTGAAATGTATTAAAAATATAAACATAGAAATAACATACTAAAATAAGAAAATAAATATTTTCATAAAATATATAGGTATGCTATACCTATAATATACATACTCATATTTAATTTAGTACATTTATAAACTCCAAAAATAAATAAAAATATGTAAATACATTTTTAAATACTTTATAAATATATAAGTTACGTATATAAAATAATAAAATCTAAAATAGAAAATAAAAATAAAATACACAATATATAGGTATTTGTACATATAATTATACTTGTAAAAACTAACACTTGATAAATATGTCAATATAAATAAAAAATATCCTTAAATAGTACGTAAAATAAGGAACAAATTTCATGTTTTGAGAAAATTTTAAGAAAATCATTTCCTATTTTATTTTCCTTTATTTCTTTTTTTATTTTTATCTTGGCTTGTAATGTCCGACATGGACCAATCACAGAGCAACCTTTGTTGACTTAGGTCAACTCCCTGCTCTCCTATTGGACTGATCTGTCCCATGTTTTCCCCCCATTTTCCTAATCTATACAGACCTATTATGCCCTCGATTTATTCTTGTGAAATCTTCACTTAACTCTGATATTTCGCGTAGACTAAGTCGACACTAATCATACCTCGATTCCACCAAATACCCATGCGAAGGTCATCTTCCCAGCAGCTCATATATATTCTCCTCCTCCACCATTTTTGAATATTAATCCTTCTTAATTCTCTTTTGTCCCCATGGATCGAAGCTTGGAGCAATCCTCTATGATAGGGAGTAATTCCCATTGAGCCACAACAAGGAGGAAGGGAAGTCGGAGGCGATTCAACCCTCGCTAGAGATCCTCTTAGCAACTTTTGCTCCATGCCACATAAGATAGGTGAGCTTCTATTTTAATTTCTTTTTCAATTCTTAGGAGTAGCAGTAGAATAAACATGCCTTTCGTTTCATTTAATTTCATCTAGTTTACCTTAAAATACACAAATCCTAGTTAACCAGAGCTCTAGGTTCCAAGCTATATTCATTGTGTTCTTGATTGCTGACAGACTATCAGATCACCCCTGCACCTTGACCACTCCATCTTTAATAGCCACGATCCATTTTCACCCCAGATATAAATTAGATATGGGAGATCATTGTTCCTCCTCTGCCTCTCATCAGAGTACCTTTGCAACATCTATACCCCCATCTTTTTGAGCATCTAACAGGTCGAGGATCTTTGCCCTTGATGCAGTAGTCTTCCTGTGCAGTTTGGGCCATTAGAGAACCCCTTTTGGGGCATGATTGATCCTTGGATAGAAACCCCTAGTCTTGGAACTTCATTGAGCTCACATGCCTCCATTGTTGAGTTCTGGAACCATTTGAGACCTCTGGCCGCTATGGATTCGGCCAGGGGAATGTTTTGAGCTAGTCAGCAGATAGGGAGACCCCGTGGATTAGGAGTTTTATCGGATCGAAGCTCGCCCAACTGAGCCTTCTTCCCTATTCTTCCAGACCCTCTCCCAATCATTGGATGAAGAACGGGTACTTGGTGTAGCAGTAGCCATACAATTGAGAGCCAAACAACCAACAGATCAAGTGTTGAAATCTAATCCCAGTAGCTCTTTCACGAACCATTATCAGTCATTCATCTATAGCCATGTGGATTTGTGGCACTCCAAATGTCATCCGCCAACACTTGTTGACTCGTATATTACATATTATCCCCTCCAATTTTTGTATTTATTATTTATTATTTAATCTAGAAACATTCCTCTACTATTGTAAAATCTCTATAATAATTACACTAAGAACCCTAAGCTTTCTTAAATTTGCACTTTAGTCCATTCTACATCACCTCATGTGCTTGTGTGCATGAGGGGGTGGAAATTTTGTGTGGATATCCTTCCGTGTTTTTGTATTTATATTTGATCCTGAAAATTTAAATATCATTTGTATTATTTTTGGTAAATTTGCATGTTTGGCCCTATTGTTATGGATAATTGCATTTATACCTTGCTAGTGTGGATAGTGCATTTAATTATGGAAAAAATTCACATATGCCATAAGATTTTGTTTAGGTGTTATTAAATTCTCTAAAACATTATGAAAATTACAACTATGTCCCTATACTATAGATGCTATTTTGTATTTGTATTTTAATTATTAAAACTAGCATTTCGCATCCAAAAATAAGTGGAAATTATCTTAAGTGCCTGAAAGTATTTTACATCACATATATTTTTTCTTAAGATAATTCCATTTTATCTTGTTTAGCATTTAAAAATATATAAAAAATACAAATTTTTTAAAAATTCTAAAAAATTCCTATATGTTTATTTATCTATATTTGATTTTCTAACAACATATTTTTCGAAAGTATTAGGAAAAACACTTAAATATTGAAAAATAAAGAAAACCTTATAAAAAAATTAAAAGCCAAAAATATGTTTTGATTTTCTTTATATTCTTTAGATTATCTAGTATTTATATATATTTAAATTGGTCGTAATCTGATTTGGTAGTTTCTATTAAGACATTTCAGGTTCTTTGATTTTCAATTTTGATTATTTTGTGTATTTCCTTATTTAAAATTACATAAAAAATCTTAAAAGTTATCCAAAATTATACAATAATATATAAATTTTATAAAAACCGAAAATCGTTTTATTTCTGAATTTTTGATTTAATTTCCTAAATTTTAAAAATCTAAAAACATTGTTTTATACTTTTCTTTTATATTTTATCTATACATTGTATTATCTTATATTTTATTTTAAATTTAAAAGTAAAAGCTTGCAAAATTTAAAACATAAAAAATATATTTTAAAAAAAACATTTAAAAATAAAAATTCTCAAAAGTTTCCTATGTTTCTTATTTACTGTATTGTTGTACCTCGTGTGTTCCTTTGTTGTTCGACCCCTACTTCACACGTACTATACACATTTTTGTAGTGTACAATAAATTTTATCTCTCCTATTTGTACTTGCTTAATCATTATTGTGGTTAATTATTAAGATTTCACCGGGATTGGGTTCCTACTGAGATGCGAGAGAGGCCAATACAACGATTGTCGGATCTGACTTGTCGGACAACGTAGGACCTCCAAGAGTGTACGTTGGTACCCATTCCTAGTGCTCTTTTAGATATTACAATAATTCCCAGCTCTCTCCTTGTGTTATGTAAGAGAGAAAATCTATCTCTAAATGCTTGCAAGTCGATAAAAATCGCAACCTAAACATGCTACTATTAGAGGGAAAGAATTTCATTTGATTTTGGCCAAGTAGTGTGATGATTATGTGCATCTCAATGAATCTTTCGAGATGAAGTCGAGCTTATATGTGTGTTATAAACTATGATTAAACACATTATGATATTTAATGAATCAAGCTTAAAGAGTCTCGTGCCAATCCTAGGTTGAACCCTCACGTAAAGCCCCACTTGAATTAGGTGTGAAATAGGCTCCACACACCACATAATGTCCAGTGTCATTATTACATTCACGAGCACTCAAACTAGGACCACTGTAAAGGTACTTATTACAAATCAATACAACACATGAATGAAACACTAATGCTAATTATTCTCATGATGTCTTCACAAGTGCTTCTACTACTCCTCATAGTGGGAGCTCCCAACTCCTCACCTCCGCACCTCTCGAGCATCCTCAGTGATCGTGGTCCCTACCACAAAACTTGAGCATTGGATACCTATCAAGAGAAATAGTTAGCATTTAAACTAAACAAGACAATGTAAAGACATCACAAAACAAACATTGACCTAAATGATAAAATCATCAACTTAATTAAATATTAAAATATAATAAATAAAAAGGATAAGACATGTCCCCGACAATGACACCATTTGATGAACTGATGAGTATATTTTAATTTAATCTCGTTGTTATACGACCACGCAGCAATCTATTAGAAATAGAACCCAAATTATTTCTGTGAGGAGGGGACTCAATTTAATTAATATATACTAAACCCAGAACAAGTCCAAGGGTCAAACTCAGGGAAGCTACATCATGGATTAATCAGAGAATAATACCTAAGTTAAGCGACTATTTATCAATCTTGGTCAACACTGCATAAGATATGATGCAATACACAACATATGGATAATATATATATATATTTTATGCAAGTAAAAATAAGGTTGAAAAATGATATAAAATTAAATGAAAAATAATGCAACTACAAACTCACAAAAATACCACTAATATGATTATTGGTTGAATTATAAGTATCAATTTGATTTCATGACTATTTGATGCATCTACTTAAGATTGAGCTAAAAGTATAATTTTAATTTCATGACTATTTGATGCATCAACTTAAGGTAAATGACATTTAAATATAGGGTAATATGGCACAATTCAAAACAAATTGAACATCATATTTATGGTATAAAATCAGAGAATTATTTCATGCCATCAAAAAGAGCATCAATTAAGCATCAAAATATAACTCTAATCATTGAAATATGAGCTCATATGCTCAAGATATTTAAGAAAGAGTCTAGGAGCATATATGCAAACAAAAACATGGAAAATATACATAGAATCATCACATAAAGGTCCTCATAGAGGTATTTTTGCTAATATGAGAACCTGACGGGCCTTCTTAGAAGGGTTGGGCTGCAACTCTTGGATTGGTGAACGACCGCTAAGGTGGCTGGAGGAGGTAGATTTTAAGGTGAAGAATGGTGGTTCCAGGTTGTTGTCAATGGGGCATCAACTGTTATTCCTTTATTAGATGTTACAAAGATATGGTCCTAGTGCTTTTGCGTGGACCATGGAGGTTATGTCTCAATCGTGGAGTAGTCTGTTGGTCAAGATTGTGCTTGGAGCAGTTGGGAGAATGGGCGAAGATGGGCAGTTGCGCTTGTTGTGGTATTTGTGGGAGAAGGCAGTTGGGAGGAGGAAGAAGGTGTATCAATCGCCAGATCAAGATCATCCAATAGTCGAAGTGCGGGCGGGAGCAAACAATTGAGATGGGCCTGATGAAACTAATAGAGTAGATATGGAGCGATGAGGAGATGGAAGGCTTGGATTTGATCCATTAGGGGAATCCGATGATGGAGAAAGAATGCGTTAAGAAGCAAAGGATTGGGCCACATGGCTAGAATAGGGATCATGATTAACCTAGAAAAGAAACCTCAAGTAGTGTCTTATGGTCCACACAAGATGGGACCACTAAGTTTATGTGATGACAGCCTAAGATCGTCTCTGATTAAATCAACAATTAACCCACAATATAAAAATCAAGCAATGCAATATGGATGTGGATCAAAATTTATTATACCCTACGATGAATGTGTATAGTCGACAAGCAGGTAGAAGTCGAACTCAGGGAATAAGTAGGTGTGTAGGTATATTTTTTATAAATAAATATTGAATAAATAATATAGGTATCTTTGTACAATATTCACTTACTAAATTAATTTAATTTTTATGGGTTTTAATTAAATAGATATATATTGTTCTATTATAATAATTTATTTTTAAATATTTATTGTTTTTTTATTTTTAAATTTCAGATTTTTAATTTCTTTTAATTTATTAATGTATAATAATGATATATATATATGTATATATAAGAGTATATATATGTATATGAGGCATATATACAATATAGGTGATATGTAGAATAATATATGTAATAAATATATAAAAAATAGGAATGATAAAAAAGAACAGCCCTTTTTATTTTATACAGGGTTTAGAAATATTTATAAGGTATTTACATTAATTATAATTATATTAATTATATATAACTATATCTAGTTATAAAATACAACATAAGGTATTATAATTATAAAAATTGATATATGTATATATATAATCAAAATCTATAAAATAAAATATTTTTGTTTTTTTCCTCCCATTTTTGTGATCTTATGGGTATTTTTGCTAATTTTTATGTATTTTTAAATCCAAAATATACAAAATTAGGGACTTTTTAAATAGGCCTGATTGTTTTGGGAATTAAAAATAACAAATAGAGTCAATGTTTCTAAAAACTCATTTTAATATATAACAATAGTATCAATAAACTTAAAAAGAAAAAACTATTTTTTATATTTTTGAAAACATTTTGTGATTTTTTAAGGTTAGAAACGGTTTTCAATTTTTATGGTTTTCTTTTGAGATTTTTTTATGATTTTTGATTCATAGTTATATTATACAATAATATATGATATATATATTTTTTTATTTATTTTAAAATATGTTTTCTCTATCTTGTATTTTTATCTTTGAAAAAGGAATTCATAACTACAAAATAATTTTGAATAAATGGAATAAGAGAGGAGAATGCCAAATAAAATATCCTCATGACCTAGCATAAAATGAAGCACATTTCCCTATTTCCCATATTTTTA
The DNA here is from genome assembly GCA_037367405.1 of Ottelia alismoides. NCBI lineage: Eukaryota > Viridiplantae > Streptophyta > Magnoliopsida > Alismatales > Hydrocharitaceae > Ottelia > Ottelia alismoides. The sequence continues at coordinate 730,804 of JAZKJV010002336.1, read as the reverse complement.
CATGCCTGGGAGCTATTTAATTGAAAATAAAATGCACAAAAAAATTATAAACATAATTGGTTGGGGTATTGTACAATATAATTAAAGTTCAACAGGGACAATGCAAAATATCCCGAAGTTATGAACTATTTATACATTTCAAAATACCAAAACTAAATAACGAAACCTAGAGGGGCTTAGTTGCAAAATACTTGGCTCACGTGGGGTGCCACATTAGTCGGCGTGGCATAGGACCTATACATAATTTTCAGTAAGACTAGGGGCCCAGTTGCAACTAATACACAAATTTTATTACTTAAATAAATATTTACGGGACTAAAAGTTAATTACAAAAAGGCGGAGAAGTTACTTAGTAGTTTACCCCTTTAATTGCGCACCAACAGACGATGCAGGATGTTCTTCGAGGCAGATCTGGGGGCTCTGAGGGAGCTTCCCTTCGTCGAATCTCAATGGCCCAGATTAGATCTGGGTCATGCCTTCATCGAACGGTGGGGAGGATGATTGGTGGATCTGGGAAGAAATCGCCACCGACGAGTTTGATTGGCTACTCCTGGTCACCTCCGACCTGCTCCTCCTTCTATGAAAAGCTCCTCTGCTTCCTGGAACTTATGCGCATTCGGTAGGTAAATCTAGAGGGTCCTAGGCTCACTAGAAGTGCCTTGAAGAATTGGGACCTAGAGCTCATGTTCTACCCTTCAATGGTGCTCCAAGTGGATCTCACGATCCTAGTCCTACATGAAACTATTAAGGGTGTTGAGGGCTAACTCCTCGACCCTCTTATGAAGTAGCGAAAGCATGATGGCCATGGGATGGTAGGACTCTGATGAAGGCGGCGACAGAGGAGCCTGGTGACTTGATTCATTACAGGAATCAAGAGGAGAACATAGTTCTTTTGCAGAGAAGACTTTGGGAAATCTAATGGAAGTGGAATGGAGGCGTCACAGAGTTGGAGTACAATAGATTTGGTGCCGGAGCAGAAGGCTCCGACGATATTGATTTTTAAAATTACACTACAAGCAACATTAAAAGATGAATTTAAAGCCTAGTCTATGATACAGGACTTAAATGCAAGAGGAAGAAATGTACCTAACAAATCAACAAGCTCTTGAGCTTGGAGCATATTAAGCTTGTAGAGAGGAGGTCTAATGAACCTGGAGATGGCTCTCCTCCACCTTGTCCACACCGCAAGTGGCAGGAGTGCACCTTGTTGTCACTAGGAACTCAACGGTAGGGTTCAATGGGGATTATGATGGCGAAAAGAGATCAAAAGCAGAAAAAAATGTCAGAGGGGTATATTTGTAGGGAGGTCTCTGGCCAAAAAGGGCGCATCGATAGCGTGAAGTAGGGAGCTGGTTGGTGAGAAGTAAGGAGATGGCAAGTAGAGGGCGGTATGGGGGGAAATTTGGTGAAGGGATAGACTGCCATTAGGCTCTAGATCTCTACAAATAAATGGTGAAAGTCAAAGGTTACGAGACCTCTGATAAGGTGGCGGGGGAGGCTGGACAGCTGACCAGCTGGGTCAACAGTCCTTGCGCTCTGGCTAGTCCACGTGGATCAACTAGAAATTAAAGATCAATAAATCCCTTATTAATTCGATAAAAAATATCAAATGATTTACTTATTTCTAGTCAAAACATAGAAAATGTTTGTAATTATATATAGTAGTTAGTTATTATTTTTTTATTTTTTCGAGGTCATTTATTATAAATTACTCTTTACATGTATAAGTATAGGTAGATATACATGTATTCTGCTATTTTTATATTTATTTTATGTTATTTTTTATTATTGTATACATGTATTTTGTGTATTTTTAACTTATTTTACACATATTTAGGTATTTTTATTGTATTTTTCTGAGTTTGTATCTCTACTTAATAAATAATAATATATACATAATTGGAATATACATGTATATTTGACTAGTGTATTAAAATGTTGTACTTATTTTGATGTTATTTTGATGGTTTTATTCTAATTTAATTATGTATATATGTTCCAAATAATATTTAAAATTTTATAAAAATAAAAGAATTTGAAAAATACAAGGAATAAATATATTGAATAAAATATATAGGTATATTGCACAATATGGGCCTGAAATCTAATTTTTGCATATTAACACCAAATTAGATGAAACCACCTTCATTAAATCTCTTATTAAATGTTATATATATAATTGAAGGTGATTTTGGTCCATTTTGATACAATATGGAGAAGACAATGGCATGCAAAGTTTATATTTTGACTTTTTATTTTGTGCGTCCAGGAACACTGCACATTATTTTTTTTAAACTCAATTTTATATTATCTTTTTATTTTTATCTATATTATTCCTGTTTATTGTTTTATTATTTTATGTGTAAAAATAGTAAAGGAAATTAGGTCTCAAAAGGCCTACTAATGTTAAATCAAATTAGGGTTTTTAAGTGTGTTCTCTTTACAGTTTCTCTGCCCTATCTTCCCCTACTTTAATCACCGTTGACTAAATCATCATGATGACTAGGTCTCGGGGTCTTGGGTCACTCAACAACTATGGTGTCTCATTTCATTTTATTTCTTCTTTTATTATTTTTTTTGCAATTAAATACATAAATTATACAATATTTTAGACAGTACTACAATTTATATAGTGTTTATGTTGACAAATTAATGAGATGTACATGCATTTAATTAGGTAAGGACAAAATGAATGAATAAAGGTGATAAAATGGAGACTCATCACCCCCTATACCTGCCTTGCTTGCCCCTAGCAAACAATTATTCCTATAAGTGCAGAAAAGAAAATAAACAAAAAAAGGAAAAACTTGGATTGATTTTAACTTTTAAACTTGTACTCTTAATATCAAAGTTTGTAGCTCAATCAGACCTTTCGATTTGTAGTTTGGTCAGAAACTGTGTCGGGAACTGGACTTGAAACACAACAGTCTATGAGAATCACAAAACTCTTCCCATGTCTCCTCTAGAGTCGGGTCGGAATAAGTCGACATCATATGTAGTCCCTTATGACTACGAGTCTATCTTGTACAATGTTTGTGATTTATAACTCCTTTCCGATAAAGAGGTAAAAATCATGCTTCTTTAACATGGTGACCTTAATTCCCCAATCCAATAACTCTTTCTTCTAGAAGCGGGGTATTCCCTTCTAAGATCATGTACAACCGTCTCAAGAAGAGGAGGTGGAGAAGAGAATGGACAGTAGCCAGTGTATCCTAGGATGCTTGACCTGTGTAGCCAAGTTATCTGACTACATGCTCACATATGTCAATGACTTTAAATCTCAAGATTGCTTATTGAATATATACATACTTCAATGGAAATTGATTTTTCATTGATTTTCCCCATTTATTTTTTGTAGTTTTTTTCTTTTTGCATATTTATTATTATTATTATTTTGAAAACTATATATATTGGCATATATATATATTATAAACTTGACCATATTAGCTTGATGCTTGGTATGATACTAATTGTATTACCCCTTACAAATGTGCCAATTGAGTTTCTACACAAAGTTAGTTTTATTTATATCCCGTGGTTGTCTTGATTTTAGAGTATATGTTGCATTTATTGAGGTTTGCCGGCTCTCAATTCCAAATATTTTCGAGGTGACAACAAGCCTCTCCCACATCTGAGAGCATGTGAGAGTTTCTGGATTTCGTCATCCACACATGTCGTCATAGATCTACCAAAGACGTTGAGTTTCTTCGACCGCCACATCGAATCAAGGCTATAATCCCTATCCGTCCATATGTAGGTAACTTAGAAAGCATTTCTTTCAATTCCGACTTAAAATTTGCATTTAATTTCCTATTTAGTTTTAATTTTCGATCACCATCATCTAGCTCTGATTTGCACTATCGGAGCTCTCCGATCCTCTAGTTACAAATTCGATCATATCTTCATGATCGCATGACCCCTCTTCATATTCTTCCAAAACCTGCCCCCCAGTCATTCCAGATCTGAGGTTTGATCTCCTCCCCGATCACCCCATCACCGAATAACCCCATTCCTCCATTCCTTGTGTGTTTATGCATAATAACTCGTTGGAGACCTCTCTGAGAATTAATAATTTATTTTAGGTGCTTAGGAGCATAAACTAAGTCCAATTATCGAGATACGTAAGCCTCTTTCATTCTCTCGACATGCAGCACCTCCAAATCTACACCCAGGCAGATCTGAGCGTCTTTGAGCCATCAGATAGTTAAAGCAACAACACATGAGAGCATTTAGATTTTCAAAAGGCTTCATCGATCGCGATCGGTCAGGTTTAAACCGATGGAAGTTTGCTGGAGTCAAACTTCAAGCATGTCCTTCCTATTCCTTCATTTGCCGTCAGATTAAGATCATTATCGCCAGATTACATCTCATCCGTCATTTTTACCCCAAACAAAGGTCTCCCATCAGATCACCTTCAACGAAAATCCAACCATCCATTAGGTAGCCCCTTGTCATTTGTTTATTTTGTGAATTAGCCCTTACAGGGACACATGTCATATTATATTTAGTTTGGATATTTGAATTAGAAGTCCAATGTTTTATTTTATTTACCATTTTGTCCTTTGTGAACTCACAAACGTGCATCACACATGATTTCTTGGAGTTTTTGCAATAATGATCGTGCATATCTGATTAGCCCTTAAGATTAAAAAAATTCCAATATAGTCCTATCTAGTGCATATAATGAGCATTGGCATGAGACTTTGTGGGAAAATTATGTGATTCATCTTTTCATTATTATTTGTTATCTATTTGGCACTTGAAATAACTTTTTATGCGGATAGGTCCTTGTGAAACATAATTTGATCTTATTTATTAATTGTAATCAATAAATATCTAATCTCGCCTAATAATTCTATAAAAATTCACATAAGCTCATGTTAAGTAGTATAATCATCCCTATTCTTAGTTTAACATTTTATTAATTTTTTAATATTTTTTAAAAAAATAAAAAACCCACCTTATTTTCCCTGTTTGTTGCATTAATTAAATAAAAAATACAAAACTTCTTGAAAAATTACATACTAATTTATGTTTACTTGTCTTATTTATTTTTAACATATATGTAAATTTCATCTTTAAATACCTTATAAAACCATAATAATCATAAAACATTAAAAACACAAAAAAATCATAAAAACACACAGAAAATCCTAAATTTAAATAAAATAGCTTTCTATAAAGATTGAAAAATTTCCTTTCATTCCTCATATATTTCTCGAAATTTTGATTTTATATTCCATTTGAAAAACCCAAAAACATTTGCATTGTTTTTTGTTTTCTATTTTTTATGTTTTTAATTATTTTGAACATCCTAAAAACCCCGAAAAATCATCAAAAATTCACAAAAATAGTAAAAATTTAACAAAAAAATTATTCATTTTTTTTATATTTCTCCTCATTTTAAAAATAGAAAAAGTTTTTTTTATTTCTTTTGTTTATATTATTTATTTTTTTTGAATTTAAAAATTAAAAATATAAAAACATTTGAAAAATTAAAAAAACATTATGAAATATATCACATTCAAAAACATTAAAAAATATAAAAATAAAAAAATTTCATTAAAAATTAAAGATAAAAATCCTTAAAAACGAATAATAGTTCAATAAAAAAGAATCCTGCTTTTAATTTCATTGATTTTTTTCTTTCATTTAAACAACCCTCGGGATTTGTATCCTCCGAGAGTTTGATTCTAAGTGCTATAGATGTAAAAAAATACTGATTTAGTTCTCTTACTCACATTGATTACTTTATTTTCTTTTCTTGGGAGCTTACTTAATTTTGTTGAGGGAAATTTTGGGTTACTTCGACACTCTCACCTCTCACTTTCTTAATTAAATAAAAATGCCTTGAAAATCTAAAAACTCCTGACAAATCTCCATTTCATCACATTTATTCTTTCATTTTGACCCCAAACCCTAAGATCTAGGAATCATGATGACTGGGTCAACAAGGAATAAAGTTAAGGGAGATAAGGGCCAATAAATACAATAAATCTAATTCAAAATTCATCAATAAGTCTAGTTTGGGACCTATTTTATTCTTTATTATTTATACATCAAATCAATGAACTATATACATGGAAGTTGTAGATAAAAATACATAAAAAATGTAAAATTTATTTCACATAAAAATATTGTACAATGTGCCTTCTACACATGGAATAATAATCCAAAATCTCAACCTCACAGACTTGTATCTTCTCCGTATGAACTCAAAATTCGTTAAAATCATCTTTAATTGTATATAACTTTTTATTAGCTTTTTAATGAATGTGGTTTCATTTAAATTGGAGTTAAGATGCAAAATTTAGGTTTTGGACCCCTATTGTACATTATACCTAAATAAAATAATTATTTTATTTATTCCTTATATTTTTCATACTTTTCTATTTTTATAACTATATAATATTATTTATAACATATGTACATAAATAAAACAAAATAAAATCACTAAAAATAAATCAAAATAAATATGTAAACTTTGATACATAGATGATATATACTTACTTAAACCTATATAATTAATAACTATATTTAATTAAGTGTACATTTAAAATTTAAAAAATACAATAAAAATATCTATATGTGTATTTAAGTAAGTTATAAATATATAAATATGTAGATAAAATAATAAAAAAATTAAATGAACTAAATTAAAAACAAAAATAAAGGTAAATCTACCTATAAATGAACATGTCAAAAGTAACATATGATAAATCGACTTGTAAAAACAAAAATAAAGGTAAATCTACCTATAAATGAACATGTCAAAAGTAACATATGATAAATCGACTTGTAAAAATAAATAAAAATCAGATTAAAATACTACATAAAATAATAAAGTTTTCTTATGTTTTAATAAAAAAAATCATTTAATTTTTTTGGATTCTTTTTAAATTTATTTTCTATTTTTCTTTTGTGGCTTACATGGACCAATCGGGTTGCAGCCTCGGTTGACCTGCTGGTCAGCTGAGACCCCTGCAACCCTGAGTCATATAGCCTCACATACATGCGGTCTTCATCAAATGTTCCCCATTATGTCTTGCACTTTTTTGGGTTGATTCATTCAACAATTTTGCTCCTCGATCCATGCCCTTTCACGTAGCAATGATACCTCGATCGATGGATTGCTGAGTTGATCTGTGGCCTTGGTCAAAGCTAGCTTCTATAAAACTAAGTTGCTGACCACCCTTTGATTTTTAATCCTACTTCCGCTTCAAAATCCTTGAGTTTTATGGCATCTGAGGTTGCTGGTGACAACAACTATTTCACCCAAGTTCTTGGTGGGGAGGAAGAGGTCGGTCGAAGGAGATCCGAGCATCGCTGGAGTAGTTGGTGAAGCTCCACCTTGGTTCCCTCCTTCTAAGGTAGAACCTTGGTTTTTTTAGTACTTTCTATTCATAGAATCATAGGTAGCCAAATTTAGGATTTAGTTTCACTTTTTTCGCATTTTATTTCTTAATATTCCAAAAATCGAAGTTCATCGGAGCTTCTGCTCCGGCCACTGTCCTGCCGTCTTCCAACAATTCGTTGACCCTCTTGTCACCTTTATCTTCTTCCCATCGGAGTTATGAATGTCCCACTCACCTCTATTCACCCTGATCCTCATTGGATGAGGGATATAGTTCTCTTCTTCGATTATATGTCGGAGAACCTTCACCTGCTTCCATCATTGCTCATTTCCAACTAATAAGACCATCAGAGCCTTCCTTTTTTTGTTGGAGCTAACCGTGCAGGTATCGAATGTCAAAGACCTCTATTGGGTCGAATTTCGTCCATAATGAATTTCCAGAATCCAAGATTGTTCCTCGACCTCTAGTGCTCACTCTGATGACCCTCAGACTTCTTCGAAGTCTCCAGCTTATCTGCTCAACCATTAGGATCATTTTGCACCTCGTCGTGAAGACAAAGACCATCGAAGTCATGCAGGGGAGCAGATCAAAGTTTACAGAACATGTATTCATCCCTTTTTGTTCTACCTTACTCTCCACCATTAGATTAACGAGGAGCTCTAGATCAAGCATCTTGCGTTGGATCCTTCGACCATTAGCTGTCAGGTCAACAACTGGGATCTAATCTCAACCATCTAGGGGTGAAGTGGTATAGGTCATCCATCACGTGCCATTTGGATTAGTGGATTACATACAGCCGTCCTCAAGAACATGTAGGGGTAATTTTGACCTCGACCCCCTGCCTTTTTGTATTTTACTTTTAATCCTTAAACTTTTCTCTATAGTCTAAAAACATCTAATTATTTTTCAAGTAGCCCCTGTATTTATTTTATTTGCACTTAGGTCCTTCACCATGTCACCTCATGTGCCCATACACGTGAGGTGGTGGGCTTTTTGCAAGGACCCCACTTTGTTTGTATGTTATTGTTTAATCAAGAAACTTCGTATTACAGTTCAAAACTTATTGGGATATTTGCATGTATTCCTACCGTGTTCTATAAATTTCATTTATACCCCTACTAGTGTGGAATGAATTAAATATTTATGGGAAAATTACGCAGAGGCCCCAATACTTTTGAAATTTGTTCTGAATTGCATTTTTATCTAATTTTATTTGCATACTAGTCTATATGAGTATTGCATTTTTTTATTTTGTGTATTATTTGCATTAAAAATATCATTTCACATTTAAAAATTATAGGTTTTTTAATATAAATCCCTTATATTATACATCATCACATATATTTTTATAAGGCATTTAATATTAATTTAATATATTTAAAATCCAAAAATATTTCTTTTATTCTCTTCTGCATTAAAAAAACCATAAAAATAGAAAAATGTTTTGAAAAATATAGGAACATTATGGGTTACTTATTATTGTATTTTACACCAACAGAACAAAATCACTAAAAAATTCAAAATAAACACCAAAAATAGCAAAACCTCTCTAATCATAGAAAAATTATCAAAAATCATTTTAAAATCCATAAATTGCATATTCTATTTTCGAATTTTCTTTATTTCATTCCCTAAAGATTAGAATTAGTTTCAGAAGTTTTTTAGATATTTATCCATTTTTGAAATCCAAAATAATTCTACATATTAATATAAGTCATTGTTTTGATATTTTTATTCAATAAAAAATACAAAAAATAGCAAAAATTTTGAGAAAAATTTGAAAAGAAGAGAGAAATATAGAAATGCCAACAAAATCATTTTCTTTTTTTGAAGTGTTTATAACTATTTTATAAATCTAAGAAGTCACATTTATTTATATAGTGATATTTACTTTTATTATTACTATTGTGATTATTAAAATTTCCAATAATACTTTAGATACCCTTAAAAATATAAAAAGGACTGCACCTTATGGTATTTTATAATTTTGTCTTTATTTTGTATATTTATTATGTAGGTCATATGTATTATGTCTATATATTATATTCTTATCTTATATATAAAGAAAAAGAATAAAAAACAGAAAATATAAAAATAATTATAAAAAATAATTATAAAATTTATAAAATGAAAACACGTTAAAATATAAACAAAATTTTAAAAAAAAATAATTTGAAACCCAATAAAAATAAAAAAATCTTCTCAAACACACCAAAAACAATTCATAACTTTTTTTCCATTTTTCGTTGTCTATTCTCATTTCTCCCTGTAACTCTGCACTACTTTCCCTATACACATATTTTGTAGAGCTATAATAAATTTTAATTCCACTCTTATTTTGCATTGCTATATCGACTTATGCATTAATTATTTATTGATCTAGAGTTTTATGAGTGTTCGCCTCGGCAACACTAGCCTTCACCTTGTGAGGACTGTTTAGACCCTTGTAGAACCTTGTTCATCAAATGGCGTTGTTGCTGGGGAGAAACACGTAGGATGGATTTTTAGGTATATCTTTCCTTCATTATTTTTATTGATTTATTTTCTCTTTATTTGATATAATTGCATACCTGTGCTAATATATTCTTGGGTATTTTTCTTACGAGGGACCTCAAGGTGACGGAGATCGCTTAGGTGGTTAAAGCACCCGAGTCACAAGGATTTGGTTATTGTACTTGTTGTCTAAGAGGAGAGAGCGAGAGCGAGAGATAGAGACATAGAGAGAGAGAGAGAGATTTAGCATAGCCACTTTCTTTTATTCTTGGCAATGGAGTGACTTATTTCGCTTTATTAATTTGTAATAATATAAGTGGACTTGGACTTGAACACTCATGGCCAATTTTCAAAAGATGGTTTACTTGGAGGTCCACCATATTTTCTCGAGATTTTATCACCTTTATTTTCTTTGTTTTATACATTTTCTATTTCCCTCATTATTTTAATTTATTTTGTGGAATGATCCCTTAACATTTTTAGGATTGCTTGCTCGGTAATCTACGACCAAACACCTAATATAGTGCATGTACCTATAGCTTCTACGTTTGGACATAGACCAAAAAAAATAATTATTGATTACTTTGAATTGAAACCACATTTTGTGAGAGGTCTCCATACAATGCTTACAGGACCCACTTTGGTGGGCACCGAGGATCCTGTAAAAGACCAGACTCTTATGTTTCTCTTTTAGTATTTAGCATTTGGATGTTAACAATAATAAAAATTCCTACTTAGGATGATTTCCTCTATTGCATAATGTGCATGTAGATTAGGTTTATAAATTTTTGTCGTGCATCCCACATGGGGAGCACTGGGAAGAACTGTACATCTTCTATCTGAGCATTTATCATTTAGGCACAAAGGTGAGATTTCCATCTTAATGTAACCTTGCATTGCTTTGTCGTTCTCTCCCTTTGGTTTTGACCACTTAGGGTATTTTTATAATCTTTCTCTTTATTTTGTATATTTATTATCTAGATCATCCACACTATATCTATATATTATATTCTTATCTTATATATAAAGAAAAGATGAAAAATTAAAAATAAAAAAATATAAACAGAAATAAAAAAAATAATAAAATAAAAAAGAGATAAAAATATAAAAAATTACCAAAACATTAAATAATTATAAACCCATTAATAATAAAAAAACTTCACGAAAACACCAAAAACAAATCTTGACTTTTTTCCACATATGGTTGTCTGTTTCCCTTGCTCCCAGTGTTCATCACTCTACACTAGTTGCCCTATACACATCTTTTGTAGAGCTATAATAAAATTTAACTCCACTTTTATTTTGCATTACTATATATACTTGTGGGTTAATTGTTAATTGATCTAGGGTTTCATGAGCTTTCGCCGGAACGAAACTCTATCTTTACATTATGAGGATATCTTAGTCATACTAGTAGCTCGGGGTAGCGGATTTTTTTTAAAAAAATTAAGCGATGAAACCACATGATCCAAGAACAATTCTCGAATCATTTCATCTAAACCACAAAAAAGATATAGGAATACCTCTTGAGGCATGGTTGCATTCGAAGCCACTAAAGTAAGAGACCGTCTGTCTCAAATCAGACCCTACGGAGAGGACGCTTGTGAGCATGTTGATGAGATGCGTCCTTCTCACAATCCAAGATGTAGATCCAATCAATAGATCTCCTGATCTTGTCACACTAAATCCAAGGTCTTCTTCACGGGATGAGTATCAAGGAAGATGAAGATACACGAGTGGCTGAAGCAGTGGCACGATGGTATAACGACGATGATGATTTTCTCTAGGTCAAGAGGTGGATGGCCACTGATTGAGTGGGAGAGAGAGGGTGTGTATGATGAGAATGAGAGAGAGAAGCTTGTAGTTATGTTGTGTAAAATAAGATCTGCGGCTGCCTCTTCTTTTATAATATTTTGTGAGTCCATTGATCATAATCCATGTACACACAAATTCAACGGTTGTGATTTATTTTTGTTTCTTTCAGTGGTCATGACTTTGTTGTTAAAAAATACAAAAGCAATTATGTAAATTAAATTAGAAATATTGAATAATCATTAATATAAATCAATTCAATCAAAATCCATACACATTAAAAGATTAGGAAAGGAGGAAGGCTCCATCCAATTAAAGGGGGGGACCACCATGAATTAGGACTCAATGGTGGATGTCCACCCTCCCCATATGGAAGGGGCTCTCTCTTTTCAAATTATGTGAGATCATGTATCTCACATAATCCTTTAATTGTTTGCAACAAATTTATTGTCATTTATGTCATAAAAATAATTCCAAATTATTTTGTGGTTATTTCAATCATGGCATTGGAAACTGTGAATCATATTCACACACCCAAAATAAAATGTAAATTTTATTTTCAATTTATTATCTAATGTGAATCCAATTACAATTAATATTTATTTTATATACTATTTACAAATATATCTCTCCAATATATTATAAATCACATTTATAATATATATGATATATATAGACAATACTATCCATTATTCATATCCATGATACTTAAATTACATCCAATAATTTTGGTTCATCATTCTCATCCATTTAAATATTATGAATCACATTCACATTATTCATGATGATTAAATCACATTTAATTACCATGTTCTCAGTGCTCATATATACATTTTAACAATGGAATTATTCTTGAACTCTTTCAAGAATAATGCTCTTTCTCCGTAGATACTTGAAGATAAGGATAGTGCGATTCTACGTTCTGCATATACTGACTTGGATATTGAGATGAGATCTCAAATCCAGATCTTGAGGACCTATCACATATGCTTGATTAAGTCAAAGCTGTAGATTTAATCTTCTCATTGCATCTGAATCACATTCACATCATTGTCTAGCATTTGGTCTAAAATTAGATTACTTCTCTACTGAGATGAGTCATTGAAATCCAAACCTGTTTCATCACTCCCTCATAATGGAAACATCATGGTTCTATAATCATTTATAATCACATTCTCCTCGAGTATTCCTAATACCTTTACATCTTGCATATTAAAAGACTTAGAATATCAAGGAGATTTAGATCAGTTCTTGACTATCTTACTCAAGGTTTTATCATTATGTTTCGCATTCGGACAGTTGGAGTTGGTATCGATCATATGCTTTCCAAAAGTTTTTATCATACCTACAAATTCTTATCATGCTTCCAAAGCAATATGACCATGCATCGAATTGTATTAGTCCTAATACATCGTGAGTGAGCTCATGTATTCCGGTTCACTAGTGAACCTGTATGATCCCTTTGAGAGATTATATTAATTATAGGCCATCATATGCACACCAGCTCATCATTGTATAGACCTTGATTAGGTCATCAACCAATCGGTCTGCCAAATTTACTTACTCAAACATATAACAATACATCTATCTCTGGTTAGAGGATGCATGGCTATATCATGATAGTATATGACATAGATCTTGGTTATCTTGATCTCTTTAAGTCAATTCATTGACCTAACTTATCTGAAACCTTTGAATCTCTATTCCTATGCAGAGGACCTACATCAAGAGGTCGATCAGATATAAACCTTTAGATAAGGTTTGACATCTCCATCTAAGGCTGGAGATCACCTTTTAATAATCATTTGGTGGTGCTTGATGAGTCCTCGATCTAACCACTTAGATATCATCAAAGATTCAACCATTGAACCAACGGTTGTATAAATATTAAGATGGTCTTGGTACATAACCTTAACTTTACAAAGGGACGTTATAGTGCATTCATTCTTTTAATCTCAAACGAAGAGAATTAATCAATAACTTTTATTGATATATCAAAGATTACAATAACATTTGTTGTAGAAACGGTTTGGCTCGTGCTCACATGGCTAAAAATCTCTCACGAGCCCTCACAACCATTAAGAACAATCTTTATACCCATGCTCATAACATGTTGGTCTAAAACCTTTTGAGTCAAAAGTTTTGAAAAGGAGATCAACAACATTGTCGGTAGAGGCCACCTTAGTGATGATGATGTCACCGCACTTTTGAATCTCCCGAATGATGAGGAGAAGGTACCATATGGATTCCATCCCCTCAACTATGGTTCTCGTGTTATCGTAGGGTAGCAGGATGGGATTATCAAAGGAAACTATGAAAAGTTCTTGGATGAACTTGCACAACCACACAACCTCCTTTGCAGCATCTGATGCGATAATGTATTTTGCTTCTGTTGTTAAATCGGTTGTAGCGTCTTGCTTCTTCCTTCTCTAGCTCACAACACCACAATTCAACAGGAACACAAACCTTGTTGTCAACTTTCGATCATCAATATAGGACTGGAAGTACAAATCTGTGTTTCCTAAGAATTGGAGATCACCATGTCCATAGACTAAGATGTAATCTTGCATCCGTCTTAGATACTTAAAGATGTTCTTCACTTCATTACATCATTGTTCTCCATAGCAGGATTGGTAACGGCTTACCACTCCCATTGCATGGCAAATATCTGGCCTTGTGCACATCATGGCGTACATTAGGCATCCCACTATAGATGCATCCATACAACCATGGCTTTCTTATCTTTAAAACTTTGAGGATCCATCCATATAGATAGGTGGATACCATGTCTTAAGGGAAGGAGGACTTTATTGGAATTCTGCATATGGAAATGTTCCAAGATCATCATAATGTACCCTTATTGTGAGAATCCCAAATTCCTCTTTTCTCTATTTCTAAACAACATCAGATCAAAGATATAAGAGGATTCTCCAAGATCTTTCCTCTAGAAGATATGGGACATCCAAATCTTAACACTGGTAATTATTCTTATATCATTCCTAATGATAAGTATGACATTTATGTAAAGTATGATGAACACAATGGTGCTTCCACTAATCTTCTTGTATGCATATTGCACACCAGGATTCTGAATAAAATTATAACTCTTTATGTTTTAGTCGAATATGATGTTCCATCTACGAGAAGCTAGTTTGTGCAGATAGATGGATTCTTCATCTCATATATTTTTCCTTGCTCGGTTATGAAGCCCTAGGGCTGCTCTATATAGATATCCTCTTTGATGTATCCATTGAGGAAAGATGTCCTGACATCCATCTGCAAGATGGCATGGTCAATATACGCAACTATAGTTAGCAGTGCCTTGATGGACTTAAGCAAAGCTACATGAGAGAATGTCTCATCGTCGTTGATTCCTTGTCTCTATGTGTAGCCCTTGGCTACGATTCGTGCTTTGAAGGTCTCTACCATCCCATCAAGTCCCTTTTCTTCTCTTGAAGATCCATTTACACCTAAGGAGTTTTACACCTCTAGGTGGATCCTATAGGGTCAATACACCATTCCTATGTATGGAGTCTATTTCAGAGTTCATTTCTAGCATCCATCTATCCATGTCATGATCTGTCAGTACTTAATCAAATGAAGTTGGATCATTGTCAGCTTCACCTAACACATGTAATCCATACCTTTCAGGTGGTGCAACCACCTTCGAACCCTTCGAAGAGGTACATGTGTTACATATTCATTTACTTCATCAATTTATGGTTCATGAAGCTCAATATCTTTCGGATTTAATGAGTTCCTTTACTTCATTTTTATATGTATTCTTAAGGAAGTCATCATCCAGAAATTTTACATCTCTAGAGACGAATATCTTTTGAGTCTCAAGGTCATAAAGTTGGTATCCAATACCGTCATTTACATTACACAATGAAGTAGCACTCTCGAGTGCGAGATTCTAGATTACTTGCATCCCCATTAATCGCATTGATCAAGCAACACCAAATCCTTAGGTGTCTAACACTAGGTTTGGTACCATAACAAAGATCATGAGGAGTTATAGGTACATATTTTATAGGAATCTTATTCAGGATATATATAATTCAATCTCTACTGCATATCCTCAGAAACTAAGTAGTAAATGTGCTTTACTCATCACTGAACAGACCATGACCATGATGGTCATGTTGGGTCTTTCATCAACACTATTAAGTTGGGGAGTTCTAGAGGAGTGAGATTGGAGACAATTCCTATCTCTTTCAGGTATTCCTTAAATTCATCTGAGAGGTACTCGTCACCTCGATGAGATTGAATCTGTTTAATCTTCCTATGGGTTTGGTTCTCAACCAAAGCCATGATCTCTTTGAACTTTTCAAAGGTTTCAGATTTATGACATATTAGGAAGATTATGTCAGCATATATTAGGACAAGAATACCTTCACATCTTGTAACCTTGTTACAGAAATGCATCATAGTCACTTTTCCTCTAATATAATGTTTATAGATAGGCAAAGTTTAGACTTGTAGAAAATCTAAGGGCCCATCCTTTATCAATTTATTGATCCAATCAACAAATAAATGACCAAGCCTTTGATGCCAAATCATATTTGATTGATTTCCATCCTCTCTTGTTCTTTTAGTGTTATCCAAGCCTTTGATGCCAAATCATATTTGATTGATTTCCATCCTCTCTTGTTCTTTTAGTGTTATTTTTATTGGTAGTAACATCCATGATAGATTCATCAATGCATAATTTATAGAGTCCACTAGCCGTTGGAACATATCCGCTATATAGTTCTCATGACGATTTAAGATAAATTTATTACAAAATAGAGATGAATATCCATTTCTAACTAACATAGATATAGATATAAAGTTCCTTCAAACATCTGGAACATAAAGACGTTCTTCAAGTACTATGACTATCCCACTAGATAATGATAGTTTGCAGGTCCCGACGGAGACTGCTACAATAGTTACATCAGATCACATCTTCATGACTATCTCCCCTTCACAAAGATTCCTAGTTTCCAGAAATAGAACAAATTGCATACATGAACAGAAGCACTGGAATAGATGACCTAACTACCTTCTCGTCCTACAAGAAAATTGATTTCAATTATGAAAGTATATTTTATACCAGCGAGGGATTTACCTTTCACGACATATTAAGGAACATTGGGAAGTTACACTTCTAGTACCTCTGCTTCTTGCAGTGATGACAAACATCGGTTTTCTTCGATGCCATTAGTGTGGAAGCATTAGAAGATGAGTTAACAACTTGACTCTTCTCGTTCTTCCACGTGAAACCCTTTCAAGACCCTTGCTTCCAAGCGTATTTCTATTGACCTGGGCAACCATTGCACTATCAGAGGGAGTCTCTTTCTTCAATACATCTTTTGCTGACTTGTAATGAAGCAATGAGTTCAGTGTTAGATAATCTCATTTTATTTATGTGGTATGATACGACATAATTGAAGAAAGACTTAGGGAGATATAACAGAATGAAGTCGGACTGCATATCTACGTCCATCTTAGCCCCAAGAGTCTCCAGATCTGAGAGGTAACCAAACATTTTGATGACATGTTTTTCAGATCGAAGTCTCTTCCTGCAACTTACAATGAATATCTTCATTCATTACATTATATCGTTGTATAAGGTTAACATCACCGAACATACCTTTCATATTATGCATTATATACGGGTAGGAGTCCATCAGCACATGTTATTTCTAGAGCACATTGGATAAGTATCCCAGAACATAACGCCAAGCCAATGCATGATCTTCATCATATTTTTTAATTGAACATGGTCTCTTCTAGTCTATCAAGGTTTGTGTACTTGTTCATAGACATCACAAAAGAAATGCGATCTGCAGATGGACAATATCCAAATTATAGATTCAGTCCGAGTAATTTGGTTCATTCAATTGATTGACCTCCAGGAGCCTTTTGAGTGGGTTCAAGTATTTCATTTTATGAAATTAAGAATGCATTATATTAGAAAATAGAAATAATTATATATTCAAAATTAAATATTTGATTAAGGATTTTTATTCGAATTAGTCTTGTCATTTTAGCTCTCAAAGTTCATACCCATAATCACTTTCAAAGGAAGAGATATACTTACCACTATATCTTTAGCAAGATACTTGATCTCCTTTTCTACCTTTGTTAGATACCAATATGAGAAACTGCAACTCAGGTAAAAAGAAGCAGGAACACATTCTGCCCGACAAGTCCAACTTGCATTTCCCAATTTGGTCATTAACACCCAGGCCCACCACCCCTAAGGCGATGTTGACCCGTTGTTAATGACACAACCGTCAACATAATTAGAACATTCTATATGCAATCCAATATCTCCTCGATAATATGCAGAATCGATATTGGATCACTATGCATACATGCTTATTCTTTCAATAAGCAAAGAGCCTGATGTGTGTGCTCTTATATGGAGGAGTTGTCACTTCGGATACTCATACATACAATCAATGATGAGGGAGCCCTTTGCATTGATGGGAAAGCATGGATGCCATTGATATCCCATTCAAATTTTAATTAATTCTTCCATCAGAAATACAACTCTATTCATAATAGAGTGTTTATTTTATTTTGATCTAATTAATTTAATTGTGTTAAGTTATTTATCAATCCAATTCAATCAACGAACAAACGATTAAGGTTTGCTTTATATTACTATATAGTATACACCCTCACAAGTACGTATTATTTTATATTTTAATAATTAGAGTACAACTTGACTTACTCATATTATTCTTTTCTAAAAAATGGATCCGGCCAGTACACTTAATTTATGTTGGGAGGGAGCATTTCCTTGACATGCAATGCGCTAATTAGTAAACAAAGACAACATACACAGACTAGACACCTTCACCACTTCAATTAAGAATAATATAATAATATCAATGTATTTTCAATTTTATCGATCAACTTTGATGACTGGAATTATATTATATATTAATCACATAGAAATATTAGGCATCTTAAAAAATTGAGATTTAAAAATTTCTAAGCATAATCAAGCAACTATGTTTTGCAAGTAAAAGCTAGCCCACAACTATTGTAGGATAAACTAGGGTTTTCATGAAAATACATTAAATGTCCAATGACGTTTAATCAATATTTTTCATAATTATTAGGCATCAAAATAATCAAGTAAAATTTATAATTTCCGTGATTACCATTGAAAGATAAACCCGTTAAGCAAAGAGATTTGATGATCCAATCATCATTTGACCCATCTCCACTAAATATGGAATATCTAGGGTAAACGAAGTTAGAATCATGTGAAATAAATAC
The DNA here is from genome assembly GCA_037367405.1 of Ottelia alismoides. Lineage (NCBI taxonomy): Eukaryota > Viridiplantae > Streptophyta > Magnoliopsida > Alismatales > Hydrocharitaceae > Ottelia > Ottelia alismoides. Next base: position 711,863 of record JAZKJV010002336.1, on the reverse strand, counting down.
AAGCAATTTTCTGGTTTTAGTATATATTTAAATCAAGTGTTTATTTTATGTTTCATGATGGGAAAATAGTAAGAAAATTTAATTTTCTTACAGATTGGTGAATACATGCAAAAACAATATTGCAGTGGGAACTCTTCAATTTTTAATCATGCACTTTGGTATATTCAGACTTTATGAATACATTTTAATAACCAAAAAACATGCCCAAGTAGTGCACAAACAGTAGATTTGATTTTAGCGAAAAAACCAATTAGAAACTTGTATCCAATGCAAAACAACGAGTCCCCGCATATACGATTTACAAAACCATATTTACATAGGGTTGTGGATCATATCCAAGAACTCAACCTATCTCTGATAACATATGAAGGTTATGGGAAAATCCTTAAGTGCATAATAGAAATGTGAAGATTTCATCATATGCGATTAAGAACAACTAGTCATACTAGTTGCTCGGGGCAACAGAAATTTAAATTTTTTATAAGCAATCAAACCATAAAATCTGAGAACACTTATTAAATCATTTATTCTAAACCAAAAATAAGATATAGGAATACCTCTTGAAGCGTTGTTGTCATCGAAGCCTCTAAAGTAAGAGACTGCATGTCTCAAGTCTGACCCTACAGAGAAGCCACTTGCGAGCATGTTGTTGAGATGCGTCCTTCTCGCCATCAAAGATGTAGATCCAAGCAATAGATCTCCTAATTTTGTCACACAAAATCAAAGGTCTTATTTACATGCAAGGAGAATAGAGGAAGATGAAGATCCACGAGCATTCGAAGCGCCGGCACGACGACGTAGCGACGAGGATGATCTTCTCTAGGTCAAGAAGTGGATGGCTACTTCTTGAGAGAGAGAGAGAATGAGAGAAATAGAGGTGTGTATAATGATAATGAGAGAGAGGCACTTGCAATTAAGTTGTGTAAAAGAACAGGTAGGGTTGCCTCTTCTTTTATAATATTTTGGGGGTCTATAAATCACAATCCATGTACCACACAAAATCGATGGTTGAGATTGATTTGTATTTCTTTCAATGGTCATGATTTTGTTATTAAAAACTACAACAATGTTTAATAAAATTAAATTAGATATATTTAATAATCATTACTAAAATTAATTCAATCAAATCAATACACATTAAAGATTAGGAAAGGAGGCAAGCTCCATCCAATTAAAGTGGGGGGGGGGGGATGACCACCTTCAATTAGGACTCCAGGGTGGCTGTCCACCCTCCCATACGGAAAGGGCTCCATCTTTTCCAATTATGTGAGATCATGTATCACATAATCTTTTAATTGTTTGCAACAAATTTTAGTGCAAATTATTTCACAAAAATAATTCCAATTTATTTTGTGATAAATTCAATCATGCCATTGGAAATTGTGAATCATATTCACATACCAAAAATAAATGTAAATTGTATTTTCAACTAATTGTCCTATGTGAATCCAATTCACATCAACATTTAATTTATAAATTCTATTTACAATTAGCTCTCTCCAATATATTATAAATCATATTTATAATATATATGATTAATATGGAGAGTAATATCCACATTATTCATATCCATGATAACTAAATCAAATTTAATTATCTTGGTTCACTATTCTCATGCATCTAAATATTACGAATCACATTCACATTATTCATGATAATTAAATCACATTTAATTATCAATTTCTCCATGCTCAGGTATACATTTCAACAAAGGAATTATTCTTTAACACTTTCAAGAATAATGATCTCTCTCCGTCGATACTGTAGGATATGGGGAGATTCTTAAGCGCATCATAGAAGCGTGAGGATCGCATGGTATGCAATCAGGAGTGACTATTCATGCTAGTTGCTCTAGGCAGAGGAATTTAAAAATATAATCCAATGAAATCAAATGATCCAAGAACACTTCTCAGATCATTTCATCTAAAGCACAAATAAGTATTAGGTTTACCTTTTGAAGCGTGGCTGCGATCGATTCTCTAATCGAAGAGACCTCCTGTCTCAAGTCTGATCCGATGGAGGATATGCTTGCTAGCATGTTGATGAAATGCATGCTTTTTGCAATCCTTTTTGATGATCCAAGCGGGGAATCCCCTGATCTTGTCACACGAGATCCGATGACTTCTACACAAGCGAGGTGCATAGAAGGAGACAGAGATCCACGAGCAAATAATCCGACAGCATAACGAAGATGTTGCGGTGATGGCGACTCTCTAGGTCCCCATGGTGGACAACCCCAATGACAGAGAGAGAGGACATGTGAAGAATAAGAGAGAGAGAGAGAGAGAGAGAGAGAGAGAGCATATGTTGTATCTCTTGTTGTTGCAACTTCGAAGAGCAAGGGGTGCCTCTTCTTATGCAGTATTTGAAGGATACTGGAAAAAATCCTCAAGCGCATCACGGAAGCATGATGATCGCATCGAATGCGATCGGGAGGGACTAGTCGCACTAGTTGCTCGATGCAACGGAAATTAAAATTTTCTATGTGACAAAATCACATGATCCAAGAACACTTCTCGGATCATTTCATCTAAACCAAAAACAAGTAATATGATTTCCTCTTGAAGCGTGGTTGTGATCGAGTATCTTAAACAAAGAGACATCCTGTCTCAAGTCTGATCCTACGGAGGAGACGCTTGCGAGCATGTGGATGAGATGTGTGCTTCTCGCAATCCATGTTGATGATCCAAGCCACGGATCTCCTGATCTCGACAAATGAGATACGACGTCTTCTACTCGAGCAAGGCACGCTGAAGTAGACGGAGATCCATGAGCAGACGATCGGACAGCATAACGACGATGCTGCGACGATGGAGGATCTCTCTAAGGCATCCATGGTGGATGGCCACATGAGAGATAGAGAGAATGGGCGTGTAGAGAGAAAGAGAGAGAGAGAGCATTCATTGATGTCGAGTGTCTTGAAGTGCAAGGAATGCCTCTTCTTATATAGGATTTTGGGTGTCCATGGATCCCAATCCATGGACAACACACAATAACCGGATGAGATTGATTGTGTCCTATTCAATGGCTAGGATTGTTGTTGGTAAAACACAACAACAATTGATTTAATTTGAATTAATTCATATTGATAAATAAAAATAATTAATTCCAATTAGAATCACATTTGACTAGAGAAGAGATAATGAGAAGACTAAACCAATCCCCCTAAAATAAGGGGACGGCTACCATCATCTCATCAGATCTCAATATCTCATGAGATCTCATTATCTCGTGAGATCTCATTATCTCATGATTATATCAAGATCTCTTGTCGATAATATTTTCACTAAAAAATAATTCTAAATTATCTTATGGAAAATATCAACCATGCCATTGAAATTATGTGAATCTCATTCACAACCCAAAGCTAAATGTAATTATAATTTCAATTAATCATTCAATGTGAATCCCATTCACATTAACAATTAATCAATAAATATAAAACACAATATGGCTCTCTCTTATATATTATAAATCACATTTATAATATATTTGATTAATATGGATAGTGTTATCCACATAATTCATATCCATTATAATTAAAACATATTTAATCATCATGGATCTCTTTTCTCATGTGCCCAAATAACATGAATCACATTCACATTATTCATATCCTTGATAAATAAATCCCTTTTAATTATCTTAGATAACTCTCCTTATAATATGAATCAAATTCTTATTATCTATGATAATTAAATCACATTTAATTATCAATTTCTCAATGCTCGAATACACATATCAATAATAAAATTATCCATGAACTCTTTCAAGGATAATGCGCTTTCTGCGTAGATACTTGGAGATAAGGACATAGCGATTATATTGTTCCACGTATAGTGTCTTGGATATTGAGATCACATCTCAAATCCAGATCTCGGGCCTCCCATCGATGCTTGATTAAATCAAGATCGCAAATCTAATCTTCTCATTGCATCTGAATCACATTCAGATCAATGTCCAAAATTTGGACCAAGATCAAATTACTTCTCTACTGTGAGGAGACACTAAAATCCAGACCCATTTCATCACTCCCTAGGAATGGAAGAGTCGTGGTTATACAATCGTTTAGGATCACAACACCCTCAGGTATTCCCAATACCTGTACATCATGCATACTGGAAGACTCAAAATAAACAGGAAGTATTAGATTAACTTTATACTGTCTACTTCAGGGTTTTATCAGTAAGTTTCTCATTTGATCGTTAGGAGTTGGTATCGACCATACTTTCCAAAGTATATATCATACTTAGGTCTTGATCATATACTTTCCAAAAGTATATATCAAACCTACAAATTCAGTCAAGCTTCCTAAGCGAGACAACCATGCCCGCGGAATTTGATTCTTCCCAATATCTCATGAGTGAGCTCATGTCTTCCGGTTCAGTAATGAACCTGTATGATCCCTTTGAGAGGTCGTATTACTCATATGCCCTTATATGCACACCAACGCGTCGGTGTATAGACCTTGGTTAGGTCATCAACCTATTGGTCTGCCAAATATACATACTTAGACATATAGTAACACATCTGTCTCCGGTCAGAGGATGCGTGCCTGTATCATGACAGCATACGATATAGGACTTTGGTTATCTCGATCTCGTCATTTCAGCTCTTTGACCTAACTAATCTGACACCTTCTAATCTATATTCCCATGTAGAGGACCTACATCAAGAGGTCAGTCAGATATCACCCTTTGTGAGAAAGGATTGCCATCTCCTACTCTGGCTGGAGATCATCTCTTAAAAATCATTTGACGGTACTTGATGAGTCCTCAATCTAACTCTTTAGATATTCATCCAAGCACCAGCCTCTATGATTCAATAATTGAATCAACAGCTGTATGATCATTTAGATGGCCATGCTACATAGCCCTAGTTGTACTAAGGGACCTATTATGCAAATTAGTTATTCTTCATTTCAGATCAGGGAATGATATTTGCAATAACATTTATTGCATAATGGCTCGCCGTTGGCTCGCATGTCCAACAATCTCCCACTAGGCCAAAGAGCCATTAATGGGCTAATCATTTAAACCAACACTCATGTGACAATCATAGACTATTTAGAAAATAGCTAGGTAAGCTGATCAATCACTCTGTTCCCGCGAGACTATGCCAAGTTCTTTTACGGCACTTGCATATCCCCAGTAATAGTGCTCGCATCTAATGTGAATGTTGCATCTTATGCTACCAATACTCAATCTTGTAAGTTATACTTGATACTATAGCTTAACAATTATTATAACCAATATTTCCATAATCCTTATCAGAATACCCTTATTCTTGGAGATCTCTATCTCCAAAGGTATCCAAAGTTAAGACCTTTTAGATCACTATCTATAAAGTCTTAATTTCTTGAAGATAAGACTTGGAGATCACTATCTCTAATGTCTTGTCATCTGAAGATTTTTTATTACTGCAATCAAGTGTTTTCTCTCCATAGTAGGATTAGAAACATTTTACTACTCCCACTGCACGGCAGAAATCTGGCTTTCGTACGCATCTATTATACACTCAGCTTCTCGTAACTGATGAACAAGTGCAAGTAGTTCTAGCATTCACTTCCTCAACTCTTTGAGGTGCTATCCTTTTAGATAGGTCAGTACCATATCTTAAGGGAAGGAAGCCTTTCTTAGAATTTTCCAGAAAATGGAACATGTCCAAGGTGTACTACTAATGTGGCAGTCCCAATATCCATTTCTCTTTGCTTTTGAACAACTTCAGAACTAAGATCTAAGAGGTATCCTTGAAACCATATTTCAAGATATGGAATAGCCGATCTATAAAACACTTATTATCATCCTTATATCATTCCAAATGATTAGGATATTAATCTACATTTAGCACGATGAACACATTGGTACTCCCACTAAGCTTCACATGGTTCATCAAGATTCTATTTGAAATCATAACATCATCAAATCTTATGTTCCAACTACAAGAAGCTTATTTGATTCCATAGATGGATTTCTTTAGCTTGCACATCTCGCTTTCCTCAACCATGAATCCATGAGGTTACTTCATGTGAATATCCTTAAAGAGGTATCCATAGAGGAATGCAATATTGACTTTCACCTCACAGATGTCAAAGTCAAGTTGTGTATCTACAGTTAGCAATATTCTGATGGGTATAAGCGTGGTCACTGAAGAGCAAGTCTCATGGCAAGCAATGTCTTCTCTTCCGGTGTGTAGCTCATGGCTACGAGCAGTGCTTCGAAGGTCTCTACCTTCTCATCAAGTTCCCTTTCTCTTGAAGATCCATTTATACCTTATAGGTTTTACCCTTATAGGTGGATCCTCGAGGGTCCATATACAACACTTGTATATGAAGTCTACCTTAGACCCTTATTGCTAACATCCATATTTCCATGTCATGATCCTCAGGAGTTTCATCACATGAAGTCCGATCATTGTCAGACTTAACTGACACATGGAATACATCCTCAAACTCATTTGAAGAGGTATTAGTGTTTCATCTTTAATTATCCTTTTAGTTTCCGATTTCAGGAGCCTCATTATCATCTCAAGACTAAACGAGTTCCTTCACTTCAATTTCATCTTGATTCTCAAGAGAGTCATCCTCTAAGAATCACATTCTCAGAGATGAGATCTTTTAAGAATCTCAGGGTTATAAAGTAGATATCCAATATTATCCTTTATTTTCTTAATGAAGTAGCACTCTCTAGTGCTCGATTCCAGCTTACTTGCACGGAATCTTATTAAGGATATATAATGTAGTCTCCACTACATATATACCAGGAAACCTAAGAGGAAATTATGCTAAAACTTCATCATTGATCAAATCATGTCATACATGATCCAATTGTATCTCCCTATAACTCTATTGAGTTAATGTGTGTTAGGAGGATTGAGATAGAAATGATATTCATATCTTCATAAGGTATTCTTTGAATTTATCTAACAGGTACAAGCTACCTAGGTTAGATCAAATTCATTTCATCTTTTTCAGACTTTGGTTCCGAAACAAAATTATGAAATCTTTGAACATTTCAAAGGTTTCATAGGTGAAGAGAAGAAATCTCATATCATACATACTCATCAATACATATCACATATCCATAATGTTTAATATGATATAGATGATCCACATACATTTATATGTCTGAGATCTTGAATAGCTTGACATCTAACACCATTCCCAGAGAAGGGTGTATTGGACATTTTACTTTGAATGCTATATTCACAAGTATGTATGATTTGAAATTTTTTAGACATTCTAAAGCTTCATATCTTACTAGCCCATTGATCTCATCAACAAACATATGTCCAAAACTTGATGCCAGATCATTGTCAAATGATCTTCATCCTCCTATTGAACTTTTAAGGCTCAACTTTTAGTATTAGAAATCTTAATGAACCATTCATTAATTTTCTAATTTTATGGAGTCCACTAGATGTTAGATTACTATCTGAAATATATCCATCATAACTCTTTATGATAGGTTTATTCCAGAATTCTTGTTTATTTCCAACATTTAGAAACAAACAATGAGTGTATTCCAATATCTAGGTCATAGAGACATTCTCTAAGACTAAGGCTCTCCCACTGAAATTAATAAGTCTATCAATCCAACAGAGATTAATGCAACAATTGCATCAATATCCATGTGGATAACTATAAACCTTAAGATCAAATTTCTTCAGTCTTCTAAAACATATGCAACAATTGCAATGTCAATAGAAGAATGAGATACAATTATTAGACTTTAATCTAATCTTATATGAGAAAGTCAATTTCAATGATAAAATGTAGATTATTCTGGTGCTCTATCCGAGTCCTTCTCTAAGGATTCCAGACAGACTTGATAGTCATACTATCAATACACCAACTTATTGCAGTATTGGCATTCATCAAACTCTCTGGATGTCATATGGAAGTCATAGAAGTAGCTCAACACTTTGACTTTCCTTCTTACTCGGGTCTGACCCATGCTTCCACCGCACTCCCTTTATCAATAAACAATCATTGCTTAAGACTAAGGATCTCTTTTGTTAAATTCAAAAGAATTCAATGTGAGAGCATTTCAACATTTATACAAGCTTCATTAAATTCATACAATATGAATATTATGAAGCTTCACGAATGACTACGGTATAGACAGTAGAATTATGACACTCATCATGTCTACATCCATCTAGACTCTCAGAAACATTGGTTCAGGCAGGCATTTAAACATTTTGAAATGGTATTTCATAATTAATGGATTGAGCAGCAGCTCGTAGACCACCTGAGAAAGAATATTTATTATTCGACCCATACCCTGACATAAGAAGCGCAATCAGAGCAATACTAGAAATGGCGATCATTCTGCATGATGCAATGAACCATGTCATTCATGATAAATGTCAAGAGCACATATGTATGCCAAAATATCTTCTTAGGGTTTTATAAGGATTAAATGACAATTACTATCATCATCGACATGTCACTTCCAAAGTACACTCGATGAAAGATCAAGACTATAGAGACATACAAGCCCTAAGGTGATGTCTTATTATCTTATTTAATTGTCATTCCCCATTATGTTGAGGAAACTTGCACATTGCAACCACATACATTATGTGTACAACTTCATGTACAATATCTAGATCATGAGTCCAATCCATGATATTTTACTGATTATTATTGAGTATAACATTGAGGGGGTCTAATGAAGGATTACGTGAAATAAGAAATTTGCATGTGTATATATTTATATATATACTTTATTTTACTTTGATTTAGGAGTTTTTATATCAAAGTTGTATTGTCTTGTCAACACTGAAAGTTCATTCCCTTAATCACTTTCAATGTAAGAGATGTACTTTCCATTATATCTCAAGCAACATCTGGGATCTCCTTCCTTATCTTTGTTACATCCTAATAATATGATAACCTGTAACTCGGATAAAAAGAAGCGGGAACACATTCCGCCTTGCAAGTCAAACTTGCATCTCCCAATTCGGTCTTTAACACCCAGGCCCACCACCCCTAAGGTGATGTTGACCTGTCATTAATTGAACCAACCGTCAAAAGGCTTAATACTCACTATACGCAATCCAATATCGTCCCAATAATATGAGGACCTGATATTGGGGTCACTACGTATACGGCCTTACTCTTTCGAGAAGCGAAGAGCCCGATCCAAATGGATTGTATGCTGGAGCTATCACTTCGGACATGCTTCTCCTTACATACAATATTTGGCGACGGAACCCTTCGCCTTGATGGGATACCATGGATATCACTTATGTGATCCTCCCTATCATATTCAAATTCTAATTAATCATTATGAATAATATTCATTATGATTAATTCTTCCAAGGGAAATAATATCTCTATTCATAATAGAATGTTTTATTTTAATTGGATTCCAATTAATCTAATCATATTAAATTAATGATCCAATTAATATCCAACAAACATTCTTAATTGTTACTTGAATTATGCCATTATTTCAAATACTTATTATTTCGAATTTTAATAATTTGCAAAATACATCATGATCTCATAGGCACCATTCGTTCCCTACCCCTGTCATGGCCAGTACCGGTAGGAGTGGGACGGACCACAACCAGTGCGACCCGCTACCCCAGCGATCCTCGACTAGACACCATATCCTCCTCGGGAAAAAGCAATGCTGAGTAAATCACTTTGTACTTGAGATGATCATCGGTTTTTCACCCGAAATTATACCATATAATATTCATCAAAACCATTTTGATAATATTATAGGGAGATTTGCTAAACAAATCCCCAATCCTATTCAAGCAACAAGGTTTTGCAGGTAAAAGTTGTCCTACAACTATTGTAGGATAAACTAAAGTTTTATGTTCGTTGGAATGTGTATCAAGCAACCAATTGGTGATCTAGATCTAATGTAATCATTCGTTGGTTGAGTCAAATGTCATTTAAGGGAATATATATTGTTCTAATATTTCTCAAATATTATCCATAATTATTTCAGAAAATTAACTATTAATTTCACAATTTTTCTTAAATGACAATCACAAGGTTTCCGATAATGATGCAATTTCAAGTAGTGACCCTCACTTACTAAAAATAGCATATCTCATTCATTTTAAATCCAAATTAAGCAAAATCAACTTATAGAGATTGATAACTTGATTTAAAAACGAAACCATGTGATAAACATGCATTTTCGGACGTTTTAGAAACTGTAATTAACAACTTAATTATGGCTCTAATCGCCATCCCCGAAACAGTGGATATATGGTCGATAAAATAATCATATCTTGAGCAAACGAAATCTAAATTATACAAACTCAAATCCTACTGTTTCCTTAATTAATGAGGAACATTATCTAATTTAAAAATTCGTGTTTAAATATTTTAAACTGGGCCGAAATTTTATCACAAGACATGGCTGCGAAAATTGAAATGCTAAAATCTTCACGAACCCAAACGATCCCAAATCTTCGTAGGTTCATGGATCCCATCCAAAACCTTCAAGAACATGGCTCTGATACCACTTGAAGGATATGGGAAAAATCCTCAAGCGCATCACAGAAGCGTGATGATCGCATCCAATGCAATCGGGAGCGACTAGTCGCACTAGTTGCTCGATGCAGCGGAAATTAAAATTTTCTATGTGACGAAACCACATGATCCAAGAACACTTCTCGGATCATTTCGTCTAAACCACAAACAAGTAATAGGATTACCTCTTGAAGCGTGGTTGCGATCGAATCTCTTAAACAAAGAGACCTCCTATCTCAAGTCTGATCTGATAGAGGAGACGCTTGCGAGCGCGTGGATGAGACGCGTACTTCTCGCAATCCATGTTGATGATCCAAGCCACGGATCTCCTGATCTCGACAAATAACATACGACGTCTTCTTCACGAGCAAGGGACGCTGAAGTAGACGGAGATCTATGAGAGACGATCAGGCAGCATAACGACGACGCTGCAACGATGTAGGATCTCTCCAGGGCATCCATGGTGGACGGCCACATGAGAGATAGAGAGAATGGACGTGTAGAGAGAAAGAGAGAGAGAGCATTTATTGATGTCGAGTGTCTTGAAGAGCAAGGGATGCCTCTTTTTATATAGGATTTTGGGAGTCCATGGATCCCAATCCAGGGACAACACACAATCAACGGATGAGATTGATTGTGTCCCTTTTAACGGTTTGGATTGTTGTTGGTGAAACACAACTACAATTGATTTAATTTGAATTAATTCATATTGATAAATCAACATAATTAATTCCAATTTAAATTACATTTGACTAGAGAAGAGATAATGAGAAGACTAAACCAATCCCACTAAAATAAGGATACGGCTACCATCATCTCAAGAGATCTCAATATCTCATGAGATCTCATTATCTCATGAAATCTCATTATCTCATGATTATATCATGATCTCTTGTCGATAATATTTTCACCAAAAAATAATTCCAAATTATCTTATGGAAAATATCAACCATGCCATTGAAATTACGTGAATCTCATTCACAACCCAAAACTAAATGTAATTATATTTTCAAGTAATCATTCAATGTAAATCCCATTCACATTAACAATTAATCAACAAGTATAAAACACAATATGGATCTCTCTTATATATTATAAATCACATTTATAATATATATGATTAATATGGATAGTGCTATCTACGTTATTCATATCCATGATAATTAAATCACATTTAATCATCTTAGATCTCTTTTCTCATGTGCCCAAATAACATGAATCACATTCACATTATTCATATCCTTGATAAATAAATCCCATTTATTTATCTCAGATGACTCTCCTTATAATATGAATCAAATTCATATTATCTATGATAATTAAATCATATTTAATTATCAATTTCTCAATGATCGTATACACATATCAACAATGAAATTATCCATGAACTCTATCAAGTATAATGTGCTTTCTGCGCAGACACTTGAAGATAATGACAAGGCGGTTATATTGTTCCACTTATAGTGCCTTGGATATTGAGATCACATCTCCAATCAAGATCTCGGGCCTCCCATAGATGCTTGATTAAATCAAGACCGCAAATCTAATCTTCTCATTGCATTTGAATCACATTTAGATCAATGTCTAACATTTGGACCAAGATTAGATTACTTCTCTACTGAGAGGAGTCACTAAAATCCAGACCCGTTTCATCACTCCCTAGGAATGGAAGCATCATGGCTATACAATCATTTATGATCACATCACCCTCAGGTATTCCTAATACCTGTACATCCTGCATATTGGAAGACTCAGAATAAACCCGAAGTATTAGCTCAACTTTATACTGTCTACTTCAGGGTTTTATCAGTAAGTTTCTCATTTGATCATTGGGAGTTGGTATCTATCATATACTTTCAAAAAGCATATATCATGCTTAGGTCTTGATCATATACTTTCCAAAAGTATATATCAAACCTACAAATTCAGTTAAGCTTCCAAAGCGAGACAACTGTGCGCACGGAATTTGATTCTTCCCAATATCTCATGAGTGAGCTCATGTCTTCCGGTTCAGTAATGAACATGTATGATCCCTTTGAGAGATCGTATTACTCATATGCCCTTATATGCACACCAGCGTACCAGTGTATAGACCTTGGTTAGGTCATCAACCTATTAGTCTGCCAAATGTACAAACTCAGACATATAGTAACATATCTGTCTCCAGTCAGAGGATGCGTGCCTGCATCGTGACAACATACGATATAGGACTTTGGTTATCTCGATCTCGCCAAGTCAACTCTTTGACCTAACTAATCTGACACCTCTGAATCCCTATTCCCATGCAGAGGACCTGCATCAAGAGGTCGGTCAAATATCAGCCTATGTGAGAAAGGATTGCCATCTCCTACTCAGGATGGAGATCATCTCTTAATAATCATTTGACGGTACTTGATGAATCCTCAATCTAACTCTTTAGATATTCATCCAAGCACCAGCCTCTATGATTCAATGATTGAATCAACTACTGTATGATCATTAAGATGGCCATGGTACATAATCCTAGTTGTACTAAGGGACCTATTATGCAAATTAGTTATTCTTCATTTCAGATCAGGAAATGATATTTGCAATAACATTTATTGCATAATGGCTCGCCGTGGGCTCGCATGTTCAACTGTATTTTGGGAGTCCATAGATCCCAATCCGTGGACTACACAAAATCAATGAATGAGATTGATTTGTGCTTCTTTTAATGGCCAAGATTTTGCTGTAAAAACACAACAACAATTAATTTTATTTAGATAAAATATATAAAAAATATAATTAATCCCAAATTAAATCATTCAAGCATGGAGATTGTGGAATGGAGATTGCCTCCTTCCATGATATAGGAGTGGATGGCCACCTTTTCCTAATGGAAGTTGATGGTCATCTACCCTCCCAATTGGGAAGGAGCTAGTCTCATGTAATTTCATGAGATTACATTATTACATGTAAATCTCCATGATTTGTAATAACACTTGTTGTAAATTATTCTACAAAAATAATTCATAATTATTTTGTGAATATTGCAATCTTGCCGTTGGAAAATTATTAAATCACATTCACAACCCAAAATTAAATGTAAATTACATTTTCAATTAATTGTCCAATGTGAATCCAGTTCACATCAACATTTAATTCGTAAATGTTATTTGCAAATATCTCTACGATATATATGATTAATATGGATAATGATCATATCTATGATAATGAAATCACATTTAATTATCTTGGATCTCTATTCTCATGTGCCCAAATACTATGAATCACATTCACACATACTTGATAATTAAATCCCATTTAATTATCTAAAATAAATCTCTTTATAATATGAATCAAATTCATATTATTCATGATAATTAAATCACATTCAATTATCAATTTTCTCAATGCTCGGAATCATATATCAACAATGACATTATCTTGAACTCTTTCAAGGATAATGCGCTTTCTCTGCGAATACTTGGAGATAAGGACATGGCGACTATATTATTCTATGTACAATGACATGGATATTGAGATAACATCTCAAATCCATATCTTGTGGACCTCTCATAGATGCTTGATTAAATCAAGACTGCAAATCTAATCTTCCCATTGCATCTGAATCACATTCAGATCAATGTCCAACATTTGGACCAAGATCAGATCACTTCTCTACTGAGAGGAGTCACTAAAATCCAGATCCATTTCATCACTTCATAGGGATGGAAGCATCGTGACTATACAACCGTTTATGATCACATCACCCTCAGGTATTCCTAATACTTGTACATCCTACATACTAGAAGACCCAAGGTAAACTCGAAATTTTAGATCTCTTTTGGATTGTCTCCTTCAGGAATTTATCATTAGGTTTCTCATTCGATCATTGGGAGTTGGTATCGATCATAAACTTTCTAAAAGCATATATAATACCCAGGTTTTGATCATATATTTTCCAAAAGCATATATTAAACCTACAAACTATGTCAAGCTTCCTAGCGAGATGACCGTGCACGGAATTTGATTCTTCTCAATATCTCATGAGTGAGCTCATGTTTTTCGGTTCAATTAATGAACCTGTATGATCCCTTTGAGAGATCGTATTACTCATACTCCCTTGTATGCTACTAACGCACCGGTGTATAGCCCTTGATTAGGTCATAAACAAATTGGTCTGCCAAATGTACATACTAAAATATATAGTAACACATATATCTCTGGTCAGAGGATCTGTACCTATGTTGTGATAGCATACGACATAGGTCTTTGGTTATCTCAATCTCGCTGATTCAACTCTTTGACCTAACTTATCTAACACCTCAGAATCTCTATTTCTATGCAAATGGCCTACATCAAGAGATTGGTTAGATATTAGACTTTAGAGAAATGATTGCCATCTCTTTCTCAAGCTAGAGATCACCTCTTAATAATCATTTGATGGTGCTTGATGAATCCTCAATCTAACTCTTTAGATATCCATCCAAGCATCAGCCTCTATGATTCATCAATTGAATCAACAGTTGTATGATCATTAAGATGGACATGATACACAACCCTATTTGTACTGAGGGACATATTATGCAAACTAATTTTTCTTCACTTCAGATCAAAGAATGATATTTGCAATAACATTTATTGCATAATGGCTCGCTGTGGGCTCACATGTACAACAATCTCCCATTAGCCCAAATAGCCATTAATGAGCTAATCTTTAGACCCTTACTCATGTGACAATCATAGGCTATTTAAAAAAATAGCTAGGTAAGTTGATCGGCCACTTTGTTCCCAAGAGGCTACGTCAAGTCCTTTTATGTCAGTTGCATATCTCATAGTAACAGTGCTCGCATGCAATGCGAATGTTGCATCTTATGCAATCAATATTCAGTATTGTCAATTATAGTGTTCTTGACACTACAACTCAATAATTATTATAACCAGTATGTATTTTCCATTATCCTTATCAGAATACCCTTATTCATGTAAATCCCTGTCTCCTAAGGTATCTGCAGTTAAGACCTTTTAGGTCTCCATCTATAAAGTCTTAAAAGTCTTGAAAGTCTTATCCTCTTTGAAGATATTGTTATTACTGCAACTAAGTGTTTTATCTTCATAGTAGGATAACAATTTACTACTCCCACAGCATGGCAGACATCTGTCTTTTGTACACATCTAGCATACGCACGACATCTCATAACTGAGGCACAAGGGCAAGCAGTTTTAGCATTCACATCCTCTACTCTTTGAGGTGCTATCCGTTTAGATAGGTCAGTACCAAATTTTAAGAAAAAGAAGTCTTTCTTTTCTAGAAAATGGAAACATCCAAGGTATACCACTAATGTAACGGTCCCAATACCCTTTTCTTTGCTTCTGAACAACTTCGGAACTATGATCTAAGAGATATCCTTGAGATCATATCTCAAGGTATGGAATAGATAATCTATAAAACACTTATTATTATTATCCTTATATCATTCCAAATGATTAGGATATCATCTACAATTAGCAAGATGAACACAATGGCAATCCCACTAAGCTACACATGGTTAATCAAGTTTCTATCTGAAATCATAACATTTATAATTGCATCAAATCCAATGCTCTAACAACAAGAAGCTTATTCGAGTCCATAGATGGAGTTCTTCAGATTTCGCACCTTGCTTTCCACAATCATGAAGCCGTGAGGTTACTTCATGTGAATATCCTCATAGAGGTATTCATAGTGGAATGCAATATTGACTTCCATCTTGAAGATGTCACAGTCAGATTGTTCAATTATAGTTAGCAATATTCTGAGGGATCCAAGCATGGTTACTGAAGAGAAAGTCTCATCGCAAGCGATGTCTTCTCTTCAGTGTGTATCTTGTGGATACGAACCATGCTTTGAAGGTCTCTACCTTCTCACCAGGTTCCCTATTCTCTTGAAGATCCATTTACACCTTGACGGGTCTAACCCATATAGGTGGATCCTCGAGGATCCTTATACAACATCTACTTTAAACTATATTGCTAACACCCATCTTTCCTTGTTATGATCTTCAAAAGCTTCATCATATGAAGTAATATCTTTGTCAGACTTAACTGACACATGGAATCCATCCTCAAACTCATTTGAAGAGGTATAAGTGTTTCATCTTTAATTATCCTTTTAATTTCCGATTCCAGGAACCTCATTATTTTCTCAAGATTAAACGAGTTCCTTCTCTTCATTTTCATCTTAATTCTCAAGAGAGTTATCCTCTAAGAGCTTAATTCTCAGATATAAAATCTTTTAAGAATATCAAGGTCATAAAGTAAGTACCCAATACCATCCTTTATTTTTCCTAATGAAGTAGCACTCTCAGGTGCAAGGTTCCAGCTTACTTGAACCCATGAAATAGTTATGGACCAAGCAACCCAAAACCCTCAAGTGTCCAGCACTAGGCTAGTTTCCAAACCATACCTTATGAGGATGTTCGGGTTTAGATTTGCATGGAATCTTTTTAAGGATATATATTGTAGCATCTACTATGTATATACTTGGAAACTAAGAGGTAATTATGCTAAGATTCATCATTATTCAAATCAAGTCACACATGATCTAATTGCATCTCCCTACAACTCCATTGAGTTTAGGTGCATTAGGAGGATTGAGATAGGAATGATATTCCTTAATCTATAAAGTATTCATTGAATTAATCTAATAGGTACGTGCTACCTAGGTTAGATAAAATTCATTTCATTTTCCTTCAAACTGTTGTTTAAAAGCGAAATTGTGAAATCCTTGAACTTTTCAAAGGTTTCTAAGGTGAAGGGAAGAAATATCATATCACAAATAATCATCAAATGATATGACATATCATCAATGTTTATTATGATACAGATGATCCACATACACTTATATGAATGAGATCTTGAATACCTTGACATCATAAACCATTCTCAGAGAAAAGTATATTGGACATTTTTCTTTCAATACAATACAAGTATGTAAGATCTTGGATCTTCATAGAATCTAAAGTTCAATATCTTACTAGTGTATTCATCTCATAAATATACATATGTCGAAGATTTGATGCCATATCATTGTCAAATGATCATCCTCCTATTGATCCTATAAGGTATAATTTTCAGTATTTAGAAACATTAATAAATCGTTCAGTAATTTTCTTATCTAGTAGAGTCCTCTGGATGGTAGATTACTTTCTGAAATATGTCAATCATAACTCTTTATGGTAGGCCTATCTCATAGTTCATGTTTATATCAAATATTTAGATATAAACAAAGAGTGTATTCTAATATCTAGGTCATAGAGACATTCTGTAAGACTAAGGGCTCTCCCACTGAAAATATGAAGTCTATCCATCCAACATAGATTGTTGCAACAATTGCATCAACATCCATGTGGATGACTATTAAACCTTAAGATCAAATTTCCCAGTATTCTAAAACATATTCAACCAATTGCAAGTGTTATTAGATGAATGAGATACATTTATTACACTTTAATTTTATCTAATAAGTAAGTCAATTTCAATGATGATATGTAGATACAGATTATCTGATGCACTATCTGGGTCCTTCTCAAAGGATCTTAGATAGTCTAGATAGACACACTATCAGTGCATCAACTTATTGCAGTATTGGTATTTATCCAACTCTTTAGATGTCATATAGAAGTCATAGATGTACAATCACCTCTTTGACTTTCCTTCTCACATGAGCCAGACCCATGCTTCCAATGCGCTCCCTTCATCTATACACAACCATTGCTTAAGATAA
This sequence comes from Ottelia alismoides, assembly GCA_037367405.1. Lineage (NCBI taxonomy): Eukaryota > Viridiplantae > Streptophyta > Magnoliopsida > Alismatales > Hydrocharitaceae > Ottelia > Ottelia alismoides. Next base: position 693,630 of record JAZKJV010002336.1, on the reverse strand, counting down.
AAGGATCTCTTATGTTGAATTCAAAATATTTCAATATAAGAGTACTTCAACATTTATGCATGCTTCATTCAATTCATATAATATGAATATTATGATGATTCATGAATGACTAGAGTATAGATAGTAGAATGATGGCACTCATCGTTTCTACATCAATCTTAATTCTTAAAGAATTTTGTTTCATGCATGTACTCAAATATTTTGAGTACACCATCTCTTATCGAGCCACCATTCCGCATAATGCAGAGAACCATGTCATTCATGATTATTTAATTCCAGGGCACATATGTATGCCAAAACATATTCTCATATTTTATAAGGATTATTTGACATTTACGATCATCATCGACATGTCACTTTCGAAGTACATTCGATGAGAAATCAAGACCATAGAGACTTACAAACCTAGATTGTTGTCCTATTGTCAATTTAATTGTCATTCCTCATTATTATGAGGAAACTTGAACATTGCAACCACATACGTTATGTGTACAACTTCAAGTACAATATCTTGATCATGGATCCAATCCATGATATTTTACTGGTTATTACTGAGTATAGTATTGAGTGGGTTAAATGAAGGATTATCTGAAATAAGAAATGTGCATAAATAAATATAAATATATTTTTTATTTTGATTTAGGAATTTTTATATCAATGTTGTCTTGCCTTGTCAACTCTAAAAGTTCATTCTCATAATCACATTCAATGTAAGAGATATACTTACCATTATCTCTCAAGCAAGATCTGGGATCTCCTTTCTTATATTTGTTACATCACAATAATATGTAAACATGCAACTCAAATAAAAAGAAGCGGGAACACATTCGACCATGCAAGTCCAACTTGCATTCCCATATTGGTCTTTAAAACCCGGGCCCACCACCCCTAAGGTGCTGTCGGCCCGTCGTTGGTTGAACCAAACATTAAGAAGATTAGAACTCACTATGCGTAATAAAATATCACCCCAATAATATGAGGACCCGATATTGGGGTCTTTATGCATATAACCTTACTCTTTCGAGAACCAAAGAGACCGATCGAGATGCGCTTGTATGCAGAAGTTGTCACATCGAACATGCGTTTCCTACACACAATCCCTTGCGAAGGAACCCTTCGCCTTGATGGGCCACCATGGATGTCACATATGTGATCCTTCATATCGTGTTCAAATTCCAATTAATTATTATGAATTATATTCACATAATTAATTCTTTCAAACGAAATAAAAATTCTATTAATAATAGAGTGTCTTATTTTAAATTGGATTCCAATTAATTTAATCATATTAAATTAATGATCCAATTATTATCCAACAAACATTCTCTATTGTTACTTTAAATAAGGTATTATCTCAAATACGTAGTATCCAAATATTAATAATTAGAAAAACACATCACGATACCTTCAAACATTATCCCTTCCTTACCCGCTATCATGGCTAGTACCAACGGGAGCAGGATAGACCGCTCATGGAGCGACCAGCTACCCCAATGCTCCCCGACCAGACACCATATCTGCCTCAAGTCAGGATAACACCAATTGATTACTTTGTACTTGAGATGATAATCAATATTTCAACCGAAGTTATACCTATAATAATAATAATAACAACATTTTTTATTAACATTATAAGGAGATTTGCCAAACAAATCCCCAATCATATTCAAGCAACTTTGTTTGTTAGAAAGAAGACCATGAAACCAATTGTAATCTTGATCATATCTAATCAATTTTGGTTAAGGAAATGTCATTAAAGGAAATAATTATCATCAGATATTTCTCAAATATTTATCCATAATTATTTCACTAAATTAAACCATTCAATTTCAGTAATTGATTAAATGACAACCACAAGGTTATTGATTAGGAAAGCAATTTTCAGCGGTGACCCTCACTTTAGCAGATCTCAATCAATTTAAATCCAAATCATGCAAAATAAGTTTACAAAGTTTGAAAATTTGATTTAAAAAAGAATTCAAGTGAATTTCATGCATTTCTAATCATTTTATAATCGTAATAAATTTTTTAATTACGTCAAGATTCGACATCCCTGAAACAGTAGATACATGTTCTATAAAATTATCATAACTTGAGAAATCGGATTCCGAATCACGTAAACTCAAATCACACAATTTCCATATGTAATGGGTAACATAATACAAATGATAAATTTATGTTTAGACGAGTTAAAAGGGCAAAAAAACTAACAAAACAGTGCTATGTGAATAAAATGCCATAATTTTTCACAAACCCAAATGAGCCCAACTCGTCCAAAGTTTATGGATCATATTGAAAACCTCCAACCTGGCTCTGATACCATTTGAAGGATATGGGAAGATACTTAAGTGCATTACGGATGCAAGAGGATCGTATTGTATGCATTTTGGAGCGATTAGTCGCACTAGTTTCTCTAGGCAGCGGAATTTAAAACAATTTAATCCGTTGAACTACACAATCCAAGAACATTTCTTAGATCATTTTATCTAAACCACAAAAAATTTTCAGGTTTAAATTTTGAAGCGTGGTTGTGATAAAGTCTCTAAACAAAGAGACCTCCTATCTCAAGTTCGATCCGAAAGAGGAGATGCTTGCGAGTGCGTTAATGAAACATGTGCTTCTCGCAATCCATGTTGATGATCCAAGTGGCGAATCCCCTGATATCTACAAATGAGATCTGACGTCTTCTTCACGAGCGAGGTGCACCAAAGGAGAAAAAGATCCACGAGCAAACAATCCGACATTATAATGAATATGCAACGACGATGGCAACCCTCTCTAGGGCTCCATGGTGGGTGACTACAATGAGAGAGAGAGAGAGGACATGTGGAAAAGAGAGAGAGAGCATATGTTGTGTCTCTTATTTTTGTAACATTGAAGAGTAAGGGGCACCTCTTGGGTGAAGTCTCGGTGATGGCCGTCGTGGTGAGTGGAGGGCCATCGGATCAAGGTCTTTCTCTAAATCCACCGATCGTGATGGTGGGGCCAACGATTGGTGAGGCCCCAGCTCATATGACACACGACTAAGCTAAGGCTGAGGCATGGTCGGTGGTTGGCCGGGTAAAGAAGAATGAGGATGCCCTTGCCGGAGACTAGAGGCAGAGCCCTATAAACGATAGCGAACAACCAACATTTACGGAGTTGGACGAGGGTCGCTGGCGTGTCTGCGCGGGTGGTCACGCCTTGGGGCTTGTTCTGGAGAAGCTATTGAGCAATGGCTGCTAATGGCAAACATAGGGTGAGGTAAGGGGTGATCTGCTCTGGTCATAGGGGTTGTGAATCAGAGTAGTGGATCACGACTAAGCTCGGTGGTGCTTGACGATTTGTGGAAGAAGAAGCAGAGATTGATGATTGGATGGTGTATGATGGTGGATCATTTTGGAATTTGGGAGAGGACAAAGATTCGTGGAAGAAAAGAATGTGAAGAGGAAGAAGGGATAAGAGTTACCATATGAGCCTTGCCATAGTTGAGAGAGCTCGATGGAGCCACTATCAGATCTTAGCCTCGAGAAGACTGGAGGATGAGTCTTCAATGCAGAACAACTTCCTGGAAGAGGAGATATAGCAAGGAGCCTTGACTCCTTGGATCACGTCGCAGTGGTGGATAGGACCATCTTCACCTCCCCTTGCTCTCTGATGCTGTCATCAATGAAGATACCTCTGTTGATTGGCAGATACCTCTGTTGAAGGCAGTAGTGGATGCTTTATAGGAGGTTGAGGAGAGGGTAACAACAATAAGAGGAGGTTGTAATGTCCTGGGATGAAGAGTCGATTGTTACAGTCAAAGGGAGAGGAAGCGAGGCGATGGGATCTAGTGGTAATGGCGATGCAGGGAGGAGGGAGGTCACGTGATTTGCATGTGACTGGGATGGAAAGCACGTGACCGAGGTGACAAAGGGGAAGAGGTGGTCAGGTCACGTGCTCCGCACTTTTCCTGGGCTAGAGGAGAAGAGAGAGTGGTGAGGGTAGGTCACGTGCTCTGCACGTGACCTGGAGAGGGAAAGGGAAGATAGATTGGAAATAAAGAGAGAAAATAAAAAGAGAGGAAAAAATGAATAAAAATAAGAAAAGGTGATTAAAATAAATAAAAATTAAAATAAGATAAAATAAAAAAATAAAAAATAAGGATTAAGTAAAATATAAAAATTACATTAAAGATAAATATAAAATAAAAATAAGGAAAAATAAAAAAAGAAATAGTAAATGAAGTCCAATCAAAAAGTGATCAACATGAAAGTTTCTCATCTCGATAAGATCTACAACCTTCATGAAAGACCAAAATCAAAAATTCTCAACTGTACAAAAAGTACTTTTGGATGTACTATATTCATAATAAAATGCCTAATTTTTGCATTTTATACTTTTTTGTATTTTTAATTTGATTTTAATTAGTGGACTAATATATATATATATATATATATAATATACATATTTTATCTAATTTTTATTGATCTTTTATAGATTAGAAAAGAGGAAAAATAAGAACAACAAAGATAAAATAAATACAAATTATACAAAGTCAGTTTTTATATTTTATCTTGATTTTATAATTTTTTATATATTTTTAAAAATTATATAAAAAATTAAGGGCCACACAAGTTGAAGGACGACCTCAACTCGTATGGCCCTTGATTCAGCTACCGCTGCTTCAAGGGCCATACGAGTTGAGGCCGTCCTTCATTTCATTGCTTCCCATGTTCTACGGGAATGCTACAGAGGAGCCGTTTACCTTTCTACAGCAATTCAAGATGATATGTGGTACGGCTAGCTATCCAGGAGTCAAGAAGGAGGCTATCCGCCTCAAAGCCTTTCCCTTCGCCTTAGCCGATAAGGCGCTTTACTGGCTGAGTCACCTGGGATGGGAAATTTCTACATGGGACGATCTGAAGTCTATATTCCTGTGCAAGTATTTTCCTCTGGGGAGGATGAACATGATGAGGAGTCAGATCTCTAAATTTACGCAGCATCCACATGAGTCTTTCAATGAGGCATCAGATAGATTCAAAGATCTTACGGAGAGATGCCCACATCATGAGATACCAATGAAGGTGCTAGTTCAGAATTATTTTGGAGGACTCCAGCTGGACATCTAGGGGCTAGTGAGTGTCGCCTGTGGCGGCAGCTATTTGAACAAGGATGCCGAGTCAATATGGGCCATCTTCGAAGGGATGGCTGAGAACTCGAGAGTCGTCGGCTGTACTCGGGCATTTCAGAAAGCCCCTCAGCCACCACATCACCGAGAGCATCATAAGGTGGCTAACATTTCAGAATCTGAATCCAACACCAATATGGTCTTTATTAGCGAGAAGTTAACGTTGGTGGATGTGATTCAGAAACAAGTTCAAGACTTACAACCGTTGCGAGAGTTGGAGAAACTCTCATCTCTACATCAGCAGCTGAGTGATCTTTCGAAGAAGGTTTCTGAGCTTCAACTTCAATACCAACAAAGCCAATCTTCTTCGATCACACAACTAGCACGGAGGATCTTACCCGCTCCACCCACCCGTTAGATTCATTACATACAGAGCGAGCCAGAGACTCTGTAGATTGATTGGCATGAGGATCAGTCTCCTTCCAATCCCGACTAGATCACCAGTGCTTCAAATATGGAGGTTGAGCCGCAAGCCACTCTCGAGATTAACGGGATTTGGTATACTCCGATTCAGCAACCGAGTATACCGCATCATCAGCAGCAGCCGTACAGTCATCCGTAGCATGGACGCCCACATTTCCAGCACCGAAAGAATTTCACGCAGCAACAGTCTCACCAACATGTTTATCAGAGACCACAATCATACCGGTATCCTGCTCACCATTCACAGACATATCCTTATTATCAGCCACAGCAATCTTCCTCCACACCACAGAGATACTCCCAGCCTTCCACTTCTCAACAATACACGCCAAGGCAGGAGAGAGGAGCAAGCCAGGGCCACCGCACCGAATCTGAAATGAACTCACAGGCCCATGCATTAAATCAAATCATGGATATAATGAGTACGCTCCAAATTGCGCACAAGACAGAGATGGAGAAGGTTAACCGTCATCTAGATGAGTTAACTGCACCGAAGACTACTCTTCCAGCCCAGCCTCAGATGAACCAAAACAACAAGAGGAGGCATCCAGATCATGTAGACAACAATACAGGTATGATCTCATTTCCTGAATTTTTATCTAACTTCATTCATCTCAGGAGTGGTAGATCATCACAAGCACCTGCTGGAGTAGAGGAGAGGGCACTAGAGGAGCAGGAGCAAATCCATGAGCAGCAAAATTCTGATGTTGAGGAGGAGAACCAGCACGTTGATGAGAACCACCTTGCAGATCCAAGAGAAGGGAGCGATGCTGATACAGTTGACATGGACACTGGTGAGCCAGACGATGATATCACGCCAGACCATGCAGATACTCCTAACAAAAACATGTCTTCCCCTGTTTTAGAGAGTTTTGTACATAATTCTGAAACTCTTGATGTACATGCTGATTCCAATATCAAACAAAAGTCTGATTTTCTCGTTCCCGACATTGTTCCTTTTTTCGATGCTCTGTTTGGAAAAGGAAAGAAAAATAACAAAAAGAATGTTGTGACTCCAGAAACAGAAAGGTTACTAAAAGATCACATCTTTTTGAAGATCTCGCTTCATGATCCCTTAGATCATTTTCCTACTATTAAGAATCAATTGAAAAAGAGATCCCATATCGAGAAACATGTTTGACTAAGGCTACATATTGTGCTATTCAGAGTAAGTTACCGAAGAAGAAGGGACTCAGGTGCACATTATGTCAGATGCGAGATTGCAAATGCCGAATTCGATCGCACTCTCTTAGATAACGGTTCCTCAATCAATCTGATACCATCTTCCTTACTCGACAAGCTCGAGTTAGGTCCTCTTTACGAATCCCACACGATCCTTCATTTTGTTGATAGATCCGTAAAGAGACCTAAGGGTATACTAAGGAACGTTATCGTAACCGTGCAGGGTCTACAATTCCCAGTGGACTTTACGGTCCTGGACATAGATTGCCCTACACAGTTACACCTTACCCCAATCATTCTTGGGAGGCATTTCTTAGAGACCACAAAGGCTGTCTTCGATTATGATACAAGGAAGGTATCTTTTCACGCCGAGGGCGAGAAGGTACATATAGAGATGGCGAGAGATTCCAACACATCTAGTGATGCATCTTCTGATTTCTTGAGTTCTTTAGCCACCTGCGATTACATGGATGAGGTCTGTCTTGACGACCTCGAAAGATATCAAGTAGAGACCCAAGAGTGCTTAACAGAGGACGGGTCCAAGACTACAGGGGGTGAATCTTCAGAAGGTACTTTATATTTTAGTTTGGATGATGAGAAGTAAAGGGATCAAACTTCTGAGGAGTTTATTGCAGACCTTTCAAATTCAGAGACTTTACACAATTCCTCCACATCAGATGATCTAGAGACAGAATTTCATTTAGCTGAGTTGTTTTCCTCTGATCAGTCTGAGGATGAGTATAGTAGCGAGTCAGATGATGTTTTGAACATCTTCTGTAGTCCGACCCTAGAGCACATTGAGATGGTGGATAACCAGATTGTAGACAAATCCACAACTGATGCAGATCCAAATACACATATGGATGAATCTTTAGCATAGCCAGAATCTACCTTACCAGAACTAAAGACCTTGCCACCAAATATGAAGTATGCCTTCCTTGCGGGTCCACATCGATAATTTTTTGATCATTATCAGTTCATCTTTGACAGACGAACACGAATCTCGTTTGATGGAGGTTCTAGAAAGAAATCCCAAGGCTATTATGTGGACTGTATCTGATCTCCGCGGGATTAATCCTGCTTTGTGTTCTCATCATATATATCTCGATCAGGACAGCAAACCCTCCAGAGAGTTTCAGCGTAGGCTGAATCTGGTTTTACGAGAAGTTTTCAAGAAAGAGATTACGAAATGGTGTGATGTAGGCTTCATTTATCCCATCTCCAACTTTGAATGGGTCAGTCCATTACATGTTGTCCAGAAGAAGTTGGGAATTCATATGATTAAGAATGAGAGTGGAGAGGAGATTCCAAAGAGAGTAACCACGTCGTGGCAAGTGTGCGTTGATTATAGAAAATTGAACGCTGCGACGAAGAAGGACCACTTCCCTTTGCCATTTATAGACTAGGTCATAGAACGGTTGGCAGGGAAGGAGTACTTCTGTTCCTTGACGGTTACTCCTGATACAACCAGGTAACAATTGCTCCTGAAGACCAGGAGAAAACCACCTTCACATGTCCTTTCAGCACGTATGCCTTTAGACAGATGCCCTTTGGATTCTGCAACGCTCCTGCTACTTTCCAGAGGTGTATGTTTGCTATTTTTGCAGAGATGGTTGGTGATTTTCTAGAGGTTGTTATGGATGATTTTTCTGTCTATGGTGAGTCCTTTGACGATTGTTTAGCGCACCAAGACTATGTTCTTCAGAAGTGTTGTGAGGTAGATCTCGTTCTGTCCTGGAAAAGAGCTATTTTATGGTTACACACGGGATCGTATTGGGGCACGTCATCTCCCAGCGAGGCATGGAGGTTGACCCTGCCAAGGTGGATGTCATCAAGCACCTCGAACCACCATCCAACATCAAGCAGTTACGGTTATTTATCGGGCATGTCGGCTTTTACCGACGATTTATCCAAGATTTCTCCAAGATCGCCCGACCGTTAACTGAATTATTAGGCAAAGACATCGAGTTCCTGTTAGATGATAAATATCTTAATGCCTTCCTCACATTGAAAGAAAAGATTATAAGTGCTCCTGTCCTACAACCGCCTGATTGGTCTCTACCCTTCGAGATCATGACGGATGCTTCAGATTTTGCGGTCAGGGCTGTATTAGGACAGAGGAGGAATTGGCTTCTTGTTGCCATCCACTATGCCGGCAGAACCTTAGATAATGCTCACGTAATTACACAGTGACAGAAAAGGAGATGTTGGCAGTAGTGTTCGCTTTAGATAAATTCAGATCTTATCTTCTTGGCTCTAAAATCACAATCTACACAGATCATTCAGCTATCCGATTTCTGATGGAAAAGAAGGATGCCAAGGGACGCCTTTTGAGATGGATTCTATTACTTTTGGAATTCGATATGAACATTAAAGACAAACCTGGGGTAAAGAATGTGGTAGCTGATCGCCTCTCCCGATTACAGACAAATCAACCTTCAGATGAGTACACGCCAGAGATTGCATAGAGATTTCCTGACGAGAGCATCTTTGCAATTACCGAACTTCCATGGTATGCAGATATAGTGAATTTTCTAGTCACACGGAAAAGTCCTCAAGGTTGTCCAAAGAATCGAATTGATAGATTAGTTTTTGAGGCACGATACTACCACTGGGAGAATCCGATTCTTTTTCGTGAAGGACCAGATTGTGTTTACAGGCGTTGTATTCCTCAGGAGGAATATAACAGTGTCCTCACTTTATGTCATTCTTTAGGGGCATGGGGACATCACTCAGGGAAGAGGACAACGTAGAAGGTACTTCAGAGCAGATTATGGTGGCCGAATCTTACTGGAGATGCCTGCACATTTGTGAAGAGTTGCTCAGATTGTCAGAGAGCAGTAGCGACAATCAGTGCTAGAGATGCAATGCCAATGCGACCCGTCATTATTTGCGAAATCTTTGACATATGGGGCATAGATTTCATGGGACTGTTTCCTTCCAGCAGCGGCTTTGAGTACATTCTTCTCGTTGTAGATTATGTTAGTAGATGGGTGGAGGCTATACCCGCACGAACCGTAAATAGTAAGATTGTTTGCAAGTTCCTAAAGGAACACATATTTCGCGGTTCAGGATCTAGTGTATTCTTATTTCAGATAAGGGTAGCCATTTCATTAATAAGAAGGTCAAAAAGCTAGTGAAGCAATACGGCATTGATCACAGAGTAGCTTCTCCTTACCACCCACAGACGAACGGCATGGCTGAAGTTTCTAATAGGGAGGTGAAATCAATTCTCCAGAAATTAGTACGACCGGATAGGAAGAACTGGTCGCAGCTTCTAGATCAGGTTCTTTGGGCATATTGTACTGCATACAAAACTCCCTTTGATACTTCACCATTTATATTGGTTTATGGAAAGTCGTGCCATTTTCCTGTAGAGATCATGCACAAATCTAAATGGGTTATTCGAGAAATTTTACTTGATACACAGATTGCATGAGCCAAGAGAAAGATAGATCTGAATGAGCTGGTAGAGATTCGAAATCAAGCATATGAGAACACTCTCATTTATAAGAACAAAGTGAAGGGATGGCACGACAGACATATTCGGCACAAGAGCTTTGTCCATGGGCAGAAAGTTTGGTTGTTCAATGCAAGATTGAGAATTTTTACTGGCAAATTAAAAAGCAAGTGGGAAGGACCTTACATGGTCAGAACGGTGCACGACAATGGAAGTATAACAATATCAGATGAGTCGCCTGGTGCAGAACCGTTTGTGGTTAACGGGCAGATGCTGAAGCACTTCGTTGAGACTACTGATTATCTGGCCCGTACTGAAGTGATCTATTTTGTGCAGGAATCATGATCATTCTTTCACTTCATCTCATCCTGTACAAATGCTTTTGAGCCATTCGATTTCAGGAGATCCACAACACTTGTATATTCTTCGGAGACCACAATCGTCCCCATTTTTGCTCGTCTTCTATGCTTAGGATACCGTATCCTAAGTATAAGGGGATCGATTGTTCGTTGATTGACGTTTTATATTTTGTTCTGATTCTTTTGTATATCCTTTCTTTTTCACAAATCACCGGTCTCCGATTATTGGCTACACCCTTTTCTGTACTTAGGATGCCTTATCCTAAGTATAAGGGGGACCGAGTGATTTCAATGATTTCGTTTTCTTTATTCCTTTTGATTCCTTCGTTATATATTTTTTTACTCAGTCACCTCATTTTTGCTCTTCCATTATACTTACGATGACCTAATCGTAAGTACATGGGGGATTGATTGACTTGTACTCTCTATTCTTTTTCACCTACTTATACTTAGCACGAGTTATGTCCTCCTTTTTCTCTTTTGACACTATGAGGACATAGCACAAGCTGAGTATAGTGGGGTGCGCATATATTGTATATATACTTTTGTCCATAACGCGTACTTTTATGTATTTTCTATATCTATAAAATCCATAAAAAGTGGGGAGGGTTAAATTAAAATCCATATATATATATATTTATTACTTATAAAATTCTTATAAAAAAGTAAAATATGTCTAAAATCTGTAATTAAAATATGAACTTAAAATTTGTATTTAAAAATTGTATAATACTTACTTAAAATCCTATTTATTAAAACATGTGTAAAAATCATTTAATCCTTGTAAAATCCTTTGTAGATAAACTCTGTAAAATACATTAGATATTTATTTCAAATAAAATATATCTTATAAAGTTCATGTACAAAAACTTGTTTATAAAAATCAGAAATCCATAAAAAATACAAAGTCCTAAAATTCATAAAAATTACAAAAGCCTTAAATTACATAAAAATAAGTAAAATTCAGAAAATATACTTCACAAAAACATGGTTGCATTTACATTCACAATTTTCAGAATAAGTTTGATTTCTGGAACTAATGATTGAGTCTAGTCTAAAGGATGGAGCTTGATCACGTCCTTTAACTTTCATTGTAAGGAGCCTAGTTAGGATCTGGAATTTAGACTCTTCAGGTCTTTTGACTTAAAATCATTGGGTTCCAAAAAACCATATTCGAGAAATCAAGTCATATGTGCTTAAGTAGACCATTTGGTGTCATCCGTACAGCTCTACACCAGTGAACTAATCTTGAACACATGCACTCTGCACTTAGCTCGACTTGCATGGAGTTACAAAGGGCAGAACGTCTTGGTAGTGCGTTTCTATACTTGTCTTTGCAGCATTTACATCTAAAGACAGGAGAGATTGGGGTTGTGATGGTCGCTTCGGATGAGGGAAGGATCTGCTGACACAATATTTCTATGACCTCAAAAAAGGGACGGAATAAAAAGATGCTATATCCGTCGAGGCACAAAAAGATGAATGCAATGCAAGCAAATTACAAAGCCAAATCAAAGAAGAAGCCACCAGATACAAATACGACCACAATGGTCCAAGCTTCCACCAAAAATGCCTGCACATCTTAGTGGATACTTAGCTACACCGGTTGAACTTCACAAGGAGATGTGTCTGCACTGGTCGCACTCCACTTCTTTTCTCATTCCTCTACTTTTTCTCTATACTCGATTGTGGACATAGCACGAACTGACCTTAGATGGGAATACCTCCCTCCCCGAGGAAAGAGTAGCTAGATGAGGAAGCAATAGAAGTGTATAGCCGGAATGGACGGTTTCTTCGTTTCTCTAAGCAGGAAGAGCTAAATCAATTCACACACTGTACAAATTGACTTCAAGAATGATAGAAATTGCGATATGAATAAGTGAGTCTGAACTAGTTGATGAAGTGATCTTGAATAAGGATTTGTGGAACTTGAGGATTGTTGAGGATAAAATCCTAATCCTAGTTAAGGCTCCGACAAAATGCTTGTTTCAGGCCCAATCAAGCTCTGTCCTTTGTCTATTCTCATAAATTGGTTTAGGAAAACAAATTCATTCTAACATTCTTTCTTTTTCACTTACTTTTTCAAATAAGTGTTTGCTAAGGGACTAGCAAATTTTAAGTATAGGGGGTTGATGAATCCATGATTAATTAACTTTTCTGTCATATTTTGTCTTAAAAACCTTAACAAATACACGTAAATATACATTAATTCCCATCTTTTATTCAAACTTCATTCATGAATAAGAATGCACTTTTAAGCATCAAATACATGTAAATAAATAAAGAATAAAGAAAAGAAAATAAGGCAGATTGGAGATATGTATATATGTACAATATGACTTATAAATATAAATATAACTACAAGGTATATTTATAACCTAACCCTCGAGACCAAGTCAGCATGGATTGGTCGACAAACCAATAAGTAGGGGGAGATAATGAAAGAAAACCCTAAAAATAAATTAAGACACACTTCATGTACTTCTCACTATTTATCAAATAAATACAAAACTTCACAATTTTTTAATTAATTCATATTTATATATTTTTCACCAAACTCTTTTCCTAATTATTTCTAAAAATGTATATAAAAATATAAAAATAATTAAAAATATTACCCTGTACATATACCAAGAAATCCTACTTGTAAATTATCAAATCCTCAACTTCCAAACATCACAACTTCTTCATACAAACTCCAATTTCACTCTACTCAACTTTATAGTTCATAAAATAATATTCTCTAATTAATAGAGGCGGTTTCATTGAATTTGGAGTCCGTTTGCAAAAAGTCGGTTTTGGGACCAAAATGACAACGGGTCTTCTGGGCTATTTATTTTTTGTTGAACACATTATTGATAGTTTTATTAATTTTATAATTTCTAATTATTTTCATGATCTTGTAATTTAACCCTGATTTATTTCATATTTTTTGGAGATTAATTATTATTTTAATAAAATCCAAATCCCTAATTTATAGGTAAAAATGAACTGGATAACTTATACCTATATTTATTAATATATGTAAACTAATTTATTAAAATCCCTAAAAATTCACAGAACTCTTATTTATTATTCTAATAATTATGAAAATATAAAACTAATATTTAATTATTTATTTACTAAACTAAAAATCCAAAACCTATTTATATATACATATTTATTAATATAATATTCATATTTTGAATAATATTTATTATTAATAAAAAGTAATTATTCTATAATTTAGATAATTTAATTATTTACATTTCTTGTTTTTATGCCTATTTAAAATAACACTATTTACTATTTATTATTGAATTTATAAGAAATTCGCACATCTGGCCTACCAGGTGCTGACACGTGTCAGCACCTGGTACTTCTTCTCCAAGTAGCCGGTACTGTAGTTTGTTCCACCCAGGATTCTTCACCTATTTCTCTCACGCACATCCCAACCTCCTCAAATGATCCAAACCCTTGAATCCCATCTCCTAACAACCTAGATAATCAGCCACCATTAGATCTAACTTGGAGATCACGAAAACTCTCTATATAAACCCCCAAAGTTGGCAGTTTATAACTAACTCTCTCATAAACACCTGAAACTCATGCATCCAGTGGCTGACCCCTCTCTTCCTCGCCTTTCTCCGCTCGTCCAGGAGGTGACATCTCCGATTGAAGGTGCCCGTGTGGGAGAAGGAACATCGGGGAGGAGTTTTAAGGTGTTCGCTCCGCCTTGCATCGCCGCCTTACTTGTGTTTAACTCCAGCAAAGATCAACCGTCGAAGCAACCATCTGAGGTAAATATACCTATCTGTCCCAGATCTATACCTCCATCTTCATTGAATTATATCTCGATCATCATGCCTCCATTAGTGTGGTTGAGAACGTCATTAGGACACTTAACCTTCTATCTTAAACACCCTATCTCAGAATCATTTGAACGTATTTCAAATCAATCCAAATTGCGTCCCATTTCTCGAATATTTCTCATACACATTTCATTAAGTCTGGAAACAACTATTTAAGCTTGCAAAACTATAACCATTTGGCTTATTTCTTGCGAATCGAGCACGCACACATCTTCTTTGCATGTTCTTCTTGAATCACGAGCAAATTCGAGTCATCTAGAGCCTTAATTCATCACGCAAATCATCGTCAATGAAGTAGCAACAACCTCACTCCAGGAACAGAGCAGCGAGAATGTCCAACTTCGTCGTCCTTATGCCGCCGCTCTAAGCCTTCGCCGACCGACGTCCACCGCGGGCGAGCTTGAGGGTTAGAGGAGCTAACCCTCTGGCCCCGCCGGAGGCCCTAGTTCATTGCCAGACACCGACGATAAATCAGAGAAGACACCGCCTTTGTCAGATGCGCGAGGGACCTAAAGAACCTCAAGAATAGCCGATGTACAGGCTATCGACACGTGGCAAGCATTGGATGCTCCAGATCACGCCTCATGTTATAATCCAGACTGTCCAGACGAATCGATGGAATATTTTCAGACTAAACCTAAAAGTTCTCCAGATTTCCAGAACGCTCTAAAGTTTTCCAGAAATTACATTTAGGTCCCCGCACGGGGACCTTTATGTAAACTTTCATATCATCACAAAACAGTCCCTACTAGAGGACTAACTTGCAGAACTTTTATTTCTTTTTCTTGCATTTATACCCTTGATATGTAGGGGAGTTTTGGACGCAATTTTGACACTATTTTCCGTAGATTTTTTAGGGTAGTTACGCAACTACTCCAGCAAGGTTCTCAGTAATTTTTGTGGATTTTTGTCGAGTTTTCATCGTGTTTTGCGTTGTCGCAGATTGACTCCGTTTTGATTTGTTTTTGTGTGTTGTTCGAGCCCGCTGCTCGTCCGCTTTACCTATTATATAATAGCACATATATTTCACCTATATTTCACCAATTATATTGTAGGTAATTTGTGTGAAAAATATCAATTTGAAAAATAAATAAAAATTGGAAAAATATATAATAAAATAAAACTTAAAAAAAACAAAATTCCATAAAAAAACTTATCGTGTCTCCTCGATCACTTTAAGAAGAGATAAAATAATCACAAAATATTTTTTCTCTAAAAAATCAAAATATATTATTCTGCCTCCTTGTGTTCGACCAGGCACACTTACCTGGCTAAATAAATAGTGTAAGGTTTTTCTTCTAAAAAACCGATCTTTATTTGATCGACAAGGATCTCTTTGCGGTTTTCTACACCGAAAATACTTTCACTTAAAAACCGCAATCTGATTTTAGCCCGCATCACCTAGCAGTACACACACTCCTATAGGTTTGGCGTAGTTAAGGACTTGTGATAAAATTGCCTCAAAATATTAATAAAATTGGAAAGATAAAAAGAGTCGAGCTTTCACGGCTTCACAGGTGTTGAATGGGTGAACCAATCCTTGTTTTGTGTTTGTTTGAATTAGATTAAGGTCCAAAGATCTATCCTGCATAGTGAGTGCCCATTTTCTCGCTTTCTTTAATTCCCTATTTGATCTCCCTCTCATTTGGATCCTTCTACTATTTTACACTCCTTTTATTCCTTGTTTGACCCCCGTATCATTCTACTAAACTCGATCTCCTCTTGACCATCGAGATGGCGACACATGGATGGTTTAGTCGGGATCCCACCGACACTTACATCGATTCCATGTGCTCGTCACCTGCAATAATTCGGGGTGATTCCCAAGAACCCGATTCAGACTCCGTGAACTGATCTTTAGACTCCCTATCTTCTCCAATAAACCTTGATCACTCTCATCACGAAACCTTCCCATTTTGTATGGAAATTTATTTCACCCCATATGCACAGACATCCTTAATGAAATTATGTGTTGACCTTGACACAGGTCGATTTGCTACTTATGGTGCATCCAAACAGTCTGATCAGGGCATTACTCCATTTGCAGATCAAGCACCCAATCTAAAGCCAGAAGTCGTGATAGAATCAGACTTGGGGTCAGAAAAGGAGATGGCTCCTGTAGGAATGGGGAAGGGACTCTAACAACCACCTCAGCCAGATCATAGTCCGCAACCGGATCAGAATGTTTAAACGCTTAAATCCTTGATTATATTCATGCCATCCAGCAACAACTCACAGATGAGGCTTTAGCACAAGTCGCCTTCCAGGACATGCTCAATGACTTGAGGGAAAGGAGAGAAAACTGAGGAGGATTCGAAGAAGATCCTGAAGGTAGAGGTGGAGGAAATCCAGATGTGCTAAGAGCAAAGCAGCCTAAGCCGACTCTAAAAGAAACATATAATCCTGGGGCAGGCAAGTCATCGAATGGATCTAGATTCCAGCAATCCATGCCCATTTCGAATTGAAGCCTCAGCTACTAGCACTCCTGCTCATTTTCAAGGGAAATGCAAATGAAGATACCTACGTTCATCTACAACAGTTTGGGTGCATCTGCAGCACAACACACTACCCTGGTATACCTCTTGGGGTGGTAATGATGACGACATTTCCCGTCAGCCTTCAGGATAAGGCCCTTCATTGGATAACCCACTTGGGGATGGTCGTCACCACTTGGCAAGAACTTAAGTCCGCCTTCTTGCACAAGTACTATCCTCTTGGGCGACTCAATCAGATGCATGCCCGCATAACGAACTTCACCCAAGCTCCTCAGAAATCCATTTATGAGGCCTGGGAGAAGTTCACTGAGCTACAAGAAAAGTGTTCCCATTATGATATCCCTAGGACTATCCTAGTCCAACATTTCTTTGGGGACTTACTATGGAAAGTCAGAAACTTGTGGATGTAGCATGTGGCAGCTCCCATTTCAGTAAAGATGAGGACATCGTCTGGCAGATATTTGAAGAAATGGCCAAAGGAGAGGCTGCTTTATCATTGTCCCATGCCTATCAGCACCAGCAACAATCTGTTCAAAAACATGTGCACATGGCAGCATCCCATGAACCGGAGAGGGAGGAAAGATCCAATTTGAGCATTATTGGGAGCCACCTATCCAAAGTGGACATCACTGAGAAGCGATCATAGGACCAGGAGAAACTAGTTGTGATCGAACAGAGAACAAAGAACCTGGACAAACTAGATCAAATCATTAAGCGGCTGGAGCTGTTGGTGAGTACAATTAGCTCCTGCAACTATGTGTCTACATCAGCATCAACTCCAATTGAGACGAAGGAACATGCACATCCACAGCCTCAGCCAAGTTAACCTCAGCCAGCGGTTCAACACATCTATTATGTGCAAGCCCTCGACCCAACAACCCCTCAGCAGCCGCAACAGTAGTTGGTCGTCTACCAGCCGGAGCCGCACTACATTCTAGAGAATTCTCCCCTCCACCACCTCTTATTCAAGAGGTGAACGGTGTATGATCAAATGATGTGCAACAAACCCGTCTAGGAGGACCTCAACAGGGTCTGGTCGCCAACTCCTGCCAGATCCCTCAAAAGCAAGGAGGGAGGTTGTCCAGAACAACCAGCATCAACACCAACAGTACTAGCAGTCTCCACAATTCCATGGAAATTGGAGACAGAACCAATACCAACAACCGCAGTATTGACAGTACCTGCAGATGCAGCAGTACGCAGATATACCCTATCAGCAACACCCTCCTCAGCAGTATCATCAGTATCACCCTTCTCAATACCATTATCAGTATCCCAATCAGCAGTCTCAATACCATCAACAGTACCACCGTAGCCAGCACATCGAGGTATCTGAGGTTGCACCTCTTGTCAACCCAGCCATGGACTGCTTGGCCATCTTGTCAAGGGCCTTGCAGATCTCAGCCAGAAATTAAACGATTTCACCACCACTAAGGCCTCCATTCCAACACAAGTGGAGGCGAACCCCAATAATTTCAAGAAGAAAGAGCAGGTAGCATGTGAATGTCCCACTGATCATACATAGTCAGATGTGCATAATTTTATTTTATGTAATGTTGTCACTCTCACGAGTGGTAGGACCTTGCAACCATCAGTAAATTGCAAGGGGAAGAATAAAGCAACCACGAGGGAGTCATCGTCTTCTTCTGCATCAGCCGGACCAGTAGCCAGATTGGTTGAGGAAGAAGAAGAAGGAGAAGCACCACCAAAAATTCAAAAAAATTAGCCAAAGCAAAAATACCAAAAAGAAAGCACCAGCACCAGCAGCCGAAGTACCAGCCAACCCGCCTTGGAGGAGACTGCACCCATAGTTGATCCAAAGCCGGTCGATTGAGCTTCCCTTGAAGATTTTGGATGCTCGCATTTCTTGTATGGCTCTGCTCATTTTAGTCATCCACATGTATAGCATGGTGTGGGAACACATTTTATTTTAACTAAGAACACTATTTCCATTGCTGCTTTTAATTCTGTAAATATTCTATTCCTGAGGCCATGCGAAAATCCAAAAAAATAAAATTCTGAAAATTGCCTTGTCTTATCCCGATGTCGTGGAAATAATTCAAAATCTTGTTCTTGAAATGCCTTTGTACAGAGCCATCAAGTACATGTTGAATATCAAGAAAGGTCTGAAGGAAGCATGTACCTCCAAGAAAGGTCTGAAAGAAATGTGAAACACCTCCTCACCGCAGCTACAGTAAATGCAATCAACAATCTCCCAACAAAGAAGAGGGACACAGGAGCTCCTCTAGTCAAATGCCAGAAGTTTAACCAAGAGTTCGACCGAAATCTACTTGATAGTGGGTCCTCAATCAACCTAATGCCTACATCATTACTCAAGGAATTTTGGTTGGGACCACTCAAATCCACAGGAATGATTCTGCAATTCGTAGACACATCCATTAAGCGGTCCCAAGGAATTCTGGAAGATTTCATCGTCACTATTCAGGGAATGCAATTCCCTACAGACTTCATAGTTCTAGACATGGACACTTCAGCTCCTCTTTTGCATACCCCAATTATCCTTGGACGGTCGTTCCTTCGAACAGCCGAGGCCGTTGTAAACTATGGCACTGGTCAAATAACATTCTGTTCAAATAGTGATAAGGTACTGATTGAGACGATCCAAATGCCCATGCCTTCAGCCTCTGCATCAGATGAGAGTGAGCCAGCAGAGAAGCGAATAGAAGACTGTGACTTTTTGATCGAGATTCGCGATACAAATTTATTCATGGATGATATCGAGACCCAGGCATTCCTCTCCACAGGGACAGTCCTGGACAGTACAGTTGAATTCCAGATGTCCTAGAAGATGAGATTATTGTTGACTTGCTTGACGAATACATTCATGTCCACCTAACCTTAAAAGAGAAAGATTGTATAATTACAGATTTCTTTGAACAAGATTCTATCATTGAGGAATTCTGTACAACACTGCACTTAGAGCCTATAGTGCCAATGGTGGACACACAACCGATGAAAGGTCTAACACCGTCACCCTGCACAGTAGCAGAAGTCACCACTGAGCTAAACCAGTCCCCACCTGAGCTTAAGCCACTTCCAACAAACATGAAGTATGCCTTCCTTGCAGGTGCACCAAACATGTTCCCTGTAATCATCAACTCACAGTTAACTGTGGAACAAGAATCTCGTCTGTTTGAGGTTCTAGGATGAAACCGCAAAGCCATTGGCTGGAAAATTTTTGATCTCCATGGGATAAATCCTTACCTATGCTCAAATCACATATACTTGGAAGAAGACAACAAACTCTCTCACGAGTTTCAGCGCAGATTAAATCCAAACCTACGAGAGGTAGTGATGAATGAGATAATGAAATGGTGTGATGCGGGATTCATGTATCCCATCTCCGACTCAAAATGGGTGAGTCCCATGCACGTTGTCCCCAAGAAGTCAGGGATCACCGTGATCAAAATTGAAAAAGGAGAGGAGATCACAACTAGAGTTCCAACATCATGGCACGTCTGTATGGATTACAGACGTCTTAATTCAGCGACCAAGAAAGATCATTTTCCACTCCCCTTTATCGACTAGATAGTCAAAAGGCTGGTCGTGAAGGAATACTTATGTTTCTTGGATGGATACTCTGGTTACAATCAAGTCACCACTATTCCTAAATATCAGAAGAAGACTATCTTCACCTGTATGTTTGAGACATATGCCTTCCGTAGAATGCCCTTCATATTGTGTAATGCTACAACAACATTTCAACGATGCATGTTGGTAGTATTTGCAGATATGGTGGAAGTTTTCTCGAGGTCTTCATGGATTATTTCTCGGCCTATGGAGATAGCCTTAATCATTGTTTATCTTATCTCGACCGAGTTCTGAGAAGATGCTGTGAAGTGTACCTTGTGCTCTCTTGGGAAAAGAGCCATTTTATGGTGACTGAAGTTATTGTGCTCGGTCATGTCACATCAAAACGTGGCATGGAGGTCGATCCTGTGAAGGTGGAAGTGATTTCTAAATTAGATCCACCTACCAATCTAAAATTGGTCTGGTCATTTTTAGGTCACGTCGGCTTCTACCAATGATTCATCAAGGATTTCAGCAAAATTACCGGACCCCTGCCCGAGCTTTTAGGCAAGGAGGCTGACATTATTGTTGATGACAGAGTCCTCCAGGACTTTACTCAGTTAAATGAAATAATCACTCAGGCCTCTATCCTTCAACCACCAGATTGGTCTCTACCATTTGATATCACGACAGATGCTTCTGATTATGCCATTAGGGTAGATTTAGGAGAGAGGAGAGATCCTATTCCATTTGCACAGAACTCTAGATGAAGCACAAAGAAACTACACTGTCACTAAAAAAGAGCTACTAGTAGTATTCACCCTGGAAAAATTTAAATCCCATTTGCTTAGATCCAAAGTCATTGTGTATACAGACCACTCAGCCATCAGGTATCTCCGAGCCAAGAAGGATGCCAAACCAGAATTATTCAGATGGATCCTTCTACTATAGGAATTTGATCTTGAAATTCGCAATAAACCTGGAGTCAAAAATGTGGTGGTTGGTCACTTGTCAAGACTGCCAGACTCAGACACTCCTGTAGAAATCCTAATACCAATCATTGAAACATATCCATATGAAGCCATCCTATCAGTAACTGCACTCCCTTGGTTAGTCGATATTATGAACTATCTTATATTAAAGAAAACTACGCAAGATTGGACTAAGCTGAAAAGAGACAAGTTCTTGTCTGACAACAATTTTTACAAGTGGGAGGATTTATATCTCTTTCGAGAGTGAGCCGACTACATTTGGAGAATATGCATTCCTCAGGAGGAAGTCCAAAGTGTCCTCGAGCATTATCACTCCAAAGAATTAGGAGGACACCATTCTGGTAGAAGAACAGCAGAAAAAGTCCTACAATGCGGCCTTTGGTGGCCGACTTTATTCAAAGACGCAGATGATTTTGTCAAGCATTGCACTAACTGTCAAAGACTAGGAAGCACCATCGGAATGAGAGACACAATGCCTCTGAAGTACATTCACATATCTGATGTATTTGATGCCTAAGGCATTGATTTCATGGGCATGTTCCCTAACAGTCAGGGTTTTGAGTATATTCTGCTCGTTGTCGATTATGTAAATTGTTCGGTGGAGGCCATCCCAGCCCGAGCTACAGACAGTCGTACCGCCTGCCGGTTCCTCAAGGATGATATTATTGTAAGGTTTGGGATCCCCAAAATTCTGATATATGATGGGGGTTGCCACTTTGTCAATAGAGAAGTGAAGAAACTGACAAAAGAATTCTACATTGAACATTGTGTCACCTCTCCATACCACCCATAGTTTAATGGCCTAGCCGAATGTTCAAATATGGAGATAAAGACAATATTGTAGAAACTCGTATGCCCCGACAGGAAGAATTGGTCGCAATTTCTAGACTCAGTACTATGATCTTATCAAATCGCGTACAAGTCTCCGTTAGGAATGTCTCCCTACCTTATATGAACCTACGGGTAATTAACATCTATAATTTGGATTCCAATAAGGGAGGCATGAACAGAAAGGTGGATTTGAATAAGGTTCTTAAATTCCGTGAGTTTGCATATGAGAACAGACTAATGTACAAGGAAAAGGTCAAGAACTGTCATGACAAGCACATCCGCTGCAAGACCTTCGATCCAAGACAGAAGGTTTGGTTGTTTGATGCAAAGATCAAACTATTCCGAAGTAAATTGAAGAGCAAGTGGACAAGGCCATTCGTAGTAAAACAAGTGAGTGGTGATGGAAGTATCATCATATCCAGATTGCAAGATGACGCATCTAGATTGTAAGATGACGCACGACCATTTGTGATAAACGGACAACAGTTGAAGCTGTATCTCAAACATGACACGCTTCTGTCCGTGGTCAATTCAATTCAGGTGGTTTACGATGACGAATTCACAGGATCCATTCATACAGACAAGGCCAGCAAAAATATTTTTGAATAGTTAATCATTTTCTTCTTTTCTTCTTTTCCTTTTCTATTCTTTGATTCTTCCGAAAAGTGGTATACACCCCCATACATCACTATTACACTTAGGATATGATTCATCCTTGGTATGGGGGGACGAATACATTAGGGGGCTCATTGTTTGATCCCTCACCTGTCTCCTCAACTTTTGACATTCTTTCTATACTTAGGGATATTTTACACTAAGTATAAGGGGAGACAGGTTGAGCCGTTGAGTTATTTATTCGTTTCTCGCCGTCGACCCTCTCTGCATTGGTATACAGACTGCTATACTTAGGATTAATTGATCCTGAGTATAGGGGGACGATCGACTTCTGATTCATTAGTCGTTGCAATATAGACTTCTGTATACTTAGTAAGAGTTATGTCTTCCTTTCTCTTCGATCTATGAGGACATAGCTCAAGCTAAGTATGGGGGGTCAATATATACTTTGTATATATTTTAGCCATAACTCGTACTTTTGTAGTTTCATAAATATGGCTAAAACATTGGAAATATCTCTATTACAATTCCATTTAGTTAATTGATAAAAATTATGACTATTGTTCCTAAATATTTTTGTATATACTGGTTAATAAATCAGGTAAAAACGCTTTGCAAGATGTTTGGAAAATAGTTTCAAAATCCAATGGAAAAATATTTTGAAATTATTTTGAAAAATAATTTGTAAAATGTTTTCAACATTTGTAAAATATTCTGTTTTTAAAATTTATTTCCTTTGCGTGCAATAAAAATGTTTGAAAAATGATTTGCAAATGTTTAGAAAATGGTTGTAAAAATATTTTGAAAAATCTATATATAGTATTTGAAAAACCTTTGCAAATAAAATTTCAAATGTATGTAAATGTTTGTAAGAATAGGTTTTTAAATATTATTTTGGACTATAGTTTTCCAAAAACTTGTGGTTAAATCATTTTCAAAAAATTTGAGGAATAAATACATCACTCTCAAATGCTTTAGCAAATATATATAAATATCTATAAAAATGATCACTTACCCCTTGTAAATTCTTAAAGAATCCTAAATCTTGTAAATATAAGATGCACCCCCGTGTAAATATTTGTACCTGATTTTTGTAAAAAAAACTTTTGTTTTCAAAAATCATAAAAACATTTGCAAAACTAAAAATACCAAAAACATTTGCAGAATCGTTTTGAAAAAAAATGCTTATGCATCATCTTTTTCAAAAATACATAAAAGTTCAAAATTGAAAATGTCATCACAAAAAAACTTTTGCATTGTGCATAACACAAGCCTTTTTCAGAATAATTCAGGCAATTGAACAAGTCCAAGTAAACTCTGAAGATTGAAGCTTTAGGAAGACCTTAATAAACATAAATTCGTATGAACCATTTTGAGGACTAGAATTGGAGATACTTCAGGTCACTTTGACTTAATTCTTTAGATTCCATAAAACTATGTCCATGAACCGCTTCAATGTGCCAAAATAGAACACTTCATATCATCTGTATGACTCTTGAGACAATGACTTGACTGGAAACTTTGCACTTAACACTTAGCTCAAACTAAACATTCTATTGAAAAATACTGGGATCTAAGTCGGGACAATGCTGGCCGCTTCATCAAGGGTGGCTCAGGAACCATTCTTGAGGATTGCCGACACTGGTACTCTAACATAGTCCTTCTGATAACAATGATATGTAAAGACTGGAGATGGATTGAAATAATGCTTCGGATGAGAGATGGTCTACCGACGCAACTTTTTCTATGACCCCAAAATAGTGGGTAGAACAAAAGATGCTATATCCATCGGGACACAAACAAGAATGTAGAAGTTATGCAAAGTCAAAGGAAATATTCAATGAAGCCTTCTAGAAAAAATTCCACAAATATGAGCTCCGCAAAAGCCTGCTTCTTGGTGAAGATCCGATTACATTGGCCGACTTCACAAGGGAATGAAGACTACACTGGTCCATTCCCACTTCTCTTCCCATTCTTCTATCTTCGTACTTTATTCGGTTGTAAAGAACGGAAGCACCTAACCATAGAAGGAAATATATGACTCCATGAGGATGAGTTATCATAAGAGCAGACAACTTGGTAGTTCAATGGTTTTGTTTGGGGAGAGCTAAACAATTTCACACACACAGTTCTATCATTTCAAGGTGGCAGGAGTATGCGACTGAGAGGATGGTTTTGACCTGGCAGTGAATTAGACTGGATAATAGGAGTATGGAACCTAAAGGTTGTTGTGTCACAAATCCTAACCTCTAAGTGATTATGGACACATCATTAATCCAAAGGTTTTCTTGGGGCTCCAAACTTTGACATTATTAAGACAAGTTTTAAAGTCGCAAATTATTCCAAGTTCTTTCTTTTTCTTTTCTTTATTTTCGTCTCCGCACTAATAGGCATAAGTGTTTGTTAGGAACTAGCAAAGGCAAGTATAGGGGGACGATGAATCGCCATTTCATCACCTTTATTCTTTCATTCTGTCCTTCAAACCCTAGATGAATGCATGTATATATCATTAATTCGTCAAAACAAAGACTCATTAAATTGCACAAAATACTTTATAAAATGATGTACACTTATTGTATTTATCGCCAAAATAGAGGAATAAAGAAAAAAAATAAAAAGAGCGACATGTCAAGGACACTGATGTGGGCCTAGCCCCTGAGATTGAGTTATCATGATGACTTAGTCGATAAGGAATAAAGTAGGGGGAGATAGGGCGGCTAATTGTACAGAAAATAGCGAGCAATCAGTCTATTAAAATTTGCCAATAATTAATTTTAGGGCCTATTTTATTCTTTATCATTTATACCTCAAACAATAAAACTTTGTAAATGAAAGTTGTATATGATAAGACATAGAAAAATATAAAATTTATTTCACGCAAAATAACACACTATATACATTTATACACAAAATAAAATTCCAAAAGCCACACTTCACAAACCCATATCTCCCAAATAAAAACCCAAAATGTATAAAAATCACTTTAATTTTATGTAATTTTTAATAAGCAATTTATGAAGGTGGTTTAATATTTTTTGGAGTTAAGGTGTAAAAGTTTCGTTTTAGACCCCTATTGTATAATATATTCAATTAAAATATTCCTTTCATTTACTCTTTATTATTTTTACAATTTTATATTTTCATAATTTTGTAAATATTATTTACAATATATGCACGTATTAAAACTAGAATATAACAATAAAGAGAGCACTAAAATCAAACATGAATAGAAAATGCAAAGGTAAATTACCTATATCTATCCATGTATAATAAATAGAATTATTTATTTAACTATATATAATACATTAAAAAAATATAACAAAAATATATTTAAGAACCTAAAAATATGTTATAAATATATAAAATAAAAAAAGAAAGTAATAAAATCAAAAATACAAAATTAAAATAAAATACCTAAAACATAGGTAAATATACCTATAAATGTACCCTAAAAAGTAACTTGTTAATAAAAACCTCTAAAAAATAAATAAAAATGTCCATAAAATACTACAGAAAATTAGAAACATTTTTTGTTTTATAACCTAAAAATAATAAAATCGAATTCTATTTATTATATATTTTCAAAGGCATTTTTGCCTTGGAATTTCCTGGTTGGTCCATGTGGACCAACCAGGCACGATTCATTGTTGACCTGAGTCAACTGTCTGATCTCCCTTCTGACGCCTGTCAGAAGTCACGAGGTTACCTTCTAATTCCATTTCTCCACACATCTCCTAGCACTCATTACCCTCGAGACTGCCACCATCGTGCGCCCACTTCGTCCTTCATCCACGCCCATCATAGAATCTCCACCAACCCTCGCCAGATCTCATGCAAGATCTCCTAAAAAATCATCCAAATTCGCCTATAAATAAACCCCCTTCACCTCTTTTGGTTGTTTGATCCCTCTTCTTCGAGTTTTAGCCCCTCAGATCACCCCCATGATCTTACTCATGGTGACAGCATGGAGTAGGTCATGATTAGCAGCGAGGAGAACCCTTGGAAGAGGTGTATCCATCCACTGTCGGAGCTTCGCCGGTAGATCCTGCTCCCGGCTGCCTCAGGCTGGTCGAGTCCCCGCTTCTTGCATTCCTAGGTAGTTTTCTAGTCCAAATTCTAATTAACATCTTTATCTTGTCGTTTAATTAAGTAATTTACACGAAAATAAAAAACCCCAATTCCTGGAGCGCGAGCTTCAGGCCTGATTCATCATTATCTGACCATTAATCCCCCTCGATTTCCACACCATTTCCTTCCCCTCTGCATTCTCCATCAAAACCCCGTCTGTCCAACACAAATCCTTCGTGGATCTGGGAATTGAGCTCCCTCCACTGCTACCTCGCCGGAGCTCCCCCTCCATTGTGTTTCCCCCATCGCTTTCTGTAAATCCTGAGTCGTGAAGATAGCTCTCGCACCCAGGGATCTTTTAGTGGCTTTTTGTAGAGCATTTGGTACTCCTAGGACCTTGGCTACCACCTGGAGCTGCTCCAGGTGGTTCACCATCACTAGAGGACTTCGTGTTATATCGTCGCCATCAGACCCTACAGGAGCATGCGAAGGAGGCCCAGCTACCTACGGGGCCCATCGGATAAGACAAAGCTCACCAGAGGAGTGAGAATCGATGAATCGAAGGTTGTCACCACCGAGTTCTTGAGAGTTCTTCCAAGCCCCTTCACCACCGTTCGATCAAGAATAGTGGTCCAGATCTAATCTGGACCGTTGATCTTAAATGAAGGAATACACAATCAGAGTCACTTGAGTAGGACACGTGGCGATTTCTCAACGCTTAGATCCAGGTGCTTAAGTTGTACAAATTCACCAACACCCTCTACCTTTTTTATTTGCTTAAAGGTCCTATAAATATTTCACGAAGTTTAAAAACTTTGGGATAAATTGCATGCAACTCCCTAAACATTTCATATATTGCAATTTGGTTCACGCTAGAGTCACGTGCAGGGGCATGTTTATGTTGTAAAATTTGCACCGAACCCCTTACGTGTTTTTGTGATTATTGTGTTATACATAAAATTTTAAAACTAGAGTTAACTTTTGGGTAAATTGCATGGTAGCCCTTGCTTTTTATTTTATTTGTAATTATACCCCTAACAGGTCAAGTAATTTTGTGTGATATTTTCGATTTATTAGAAAAAGTTATTGTTCTCTAGAAGTCACCAAAAAATAGGGATATGTACCTATCGGATAAGACAAAGCTCACCAGAGGAGTGAGAATCGATGAATCGAAGGTTGTCACCACCGAGTTCTTGAGAGTTCTTCCAAGCCCCTTCACCACCGTTCGATCAAGAATAGTGGTCCAGATCTAATCTGGACCGTTGATCTTAAATGAAGGAATACACAATCAGAGTCACTTGAGTAGGACACGTGGCGATTTCTCAACGCTTAGATCCAGGTGCTTAAGTTGTACAAATTCACCAACACCCTCTACCTTTTTTATTTGCTTAAAGGTCCTATAAATATTTCATGAAGTTTAAAAACTTTGGGATAAATTGCATGCAACTCCCTAAACATTTCATATATTGCAATTTGGTTCACGCTAGAGTCACGTGCAGGGGCATGTTTATGTTGTAAAATTTGCACCGAACCCCTTACGTGTTTTTGTGATTATTGTGTTATACATAAAATTTTAAAACTAGAGTTAACTTTTGGGTAAATTGCATGGTAGCCCTTGCTTTTTATTTTATTTGTAATTATACCCCTAACAGGTCAAGTAATTTTGTGTGATATTTTCGATTTATTAGAAAAAGTTATTGTTCTCTAGAAGTCACCAAAAAATAGGGATATGTACCTGGATGCATGCTTTATCATGCTATAATTTATTTTTACATTTTGTGCCTCATTCCTATCCCATTCCTATTTTCTAAATATAGAATAGTGCACGATAAGCTCCTATTTGTAATATAAAACCCATAAAAATATAAAAATGCCTTGAAAAATTCTCAAAAAAATATTTTGTGTATTTATGTATTTCTAACTATTAAACCAAAAATCACTAAAAATTATAAAAGAAAACTCAAAAAATAGAAAAACCCTAAAAACACTTATAAAAATTTATAAAACTTTCATAAATCCCAAAAATCTATTTTTTATTTTATATTTTCCTCTATATTATTATCTATCTATAAAAATTATTTTAGATAAATTTTGCTACTATTTTATATTTTATATCTCCATTTTAAATTCAGATATTAATTTTATACCCATTTTAGGGTATTTTCTACTTTAAAAATAAATAAAAATTAGCAAAAAATCCTAACAAAATAACAAAAATATTGAAAATTAATTATAACCCAAAAATATTTTATTTTCATGCTTTTTATTATTTTTATTAATAATTATATCTATATTAGTCTATATTATATATGTTGTATATATAACAATATAAATATTATATCTCCTTTATAAAAAAGAAAATATAAAAATCCAAAAAGAAAGTATTAAATCAGAAAATAATAAAAAATACATATATAATGAAAAATAAAATAAAAATCTATTATTAAAAATCCAGTTCATTTGTTAATTATTTAGCATAGTTATATATACATGTATATTTATATTATTTGTTTATAAATAATATATAGTGCTACACCATGTGTTCCCCGTCTTCGATACCCTGCTCCACTTGTCATTCTACGCATTTTATAGTAGGGTTCATAATAAATTTTAATCCACACTGCCCTTATTATTTGATATCCAATTGTGGGTTGATTGTTGAGATAGTTCGGTATTTCGTGAGCGGTCACTCCAGCGACACGTTTGACTTCTCTTAGATCCTTGCGGGGTCCTAGGCATTATTTCAGTATATTTGACCAAATATGACTTGTATAATATAAATATAGTTGAAAGATATATTTATAAATTAATCCATGAGACCATGTCGGCATGGATTGGTCGACAAATAAATAAGTAAGGGGTGATAGAAAAATATAAAAATAAGTTAAAAATATTATCGCGTACATATGCCAAGAAATTGAAGTTTAATTTGTCAAATTATCAACTTCCGAACATCATAACTTTCTCATACAAACTCCAATTTCATTCTACTTAACTTTAAAGTTCATAAAATCATATTCTCTAAATAATGGAGGTGATTTCACTAAAATCAAAATCTGTTTGCAAAAAGCCGATTTTGGGACTTAATGACATCTAGGTTTCTGGGTTATTTATTTTATCCAGAACACATTATTTAGTTTTAATGATTTATAATTTATTTTAGAATTTTCTGACATTATTCATTATATTAAATAAATCGAAAACACTATTTTATAGACAATATGAACTATGTAACTTATACCCATATTTATTGAAATAAATAAATTAATTTATTAAAATACACAAAAAATCACATATATTCTATTTATTATTCTAATATTTAAGAAAATATAAAAATAAGGTATTATTTACTAATTTATTAAATTAAAAATCAAATATATAATTATCAAGTATTATTTATACTTATTAATTGATATAATATTTATATTCCATTAAATATTTATTCTTAATTAAAATAAATTATTCCATAATTTAGATAATTTATTATGTATATTTTTTGTTTTTATACTATTTAAAATAACATTATTTATTATTTATTATCTATATTATATTATAATTACACCATTTAACCAACCATGTTGACACCTGTCAGCACCTGGTTCATCTTCTTCAAGAACTGAGTTTGTTGACGTATGTTGTAACCAGCCATTTTCACCTAATTATACCCACTCCACCATTAAATCTAAATTCCATCTAAACCCTCGAATCCCTAGGCCTAACAACTAAGATGCACGCCTACCGTTGATATCATCTCCAACTTCCTTCGATTCTCCTATATAATGATCCATAGTTGGCTCAAACCAAATAACTTTCCCACTTCCAGAATTAACTAACCGAGATCCCATCTTCTCCCCCCGATTCCGACTAATCCAAGAGGGCACAGCTTCTCGTGCTTGATTCACGTGGAGGAGGGATCATCAGAGGGGAGTTCTAAGGTCGGAGCACCGCCTTGCAGTGCCACCATCGTGCGTAGAGCTCCGGTGATCCCCCGTCGTCGAGCGAAGACTGGAGGTCCATATAACCTCATTCCACAGGTGTAGCATTCATCCATTTTCTTCTCTTAATTTCATCGTTATTTGTGTCTGATTAGTCGAATATATATTGCCATGAGAAAGAGTTAAACATCATCTTTAGTTTGATTCTCAATTTCTAATCCAATTCATTCGAATCACCCTCCATTTGGGTCCCTAAACGATATTTCTTGGAAACTTGTATAACCTGCAAGAACTCCTAATAACTTGGGCCTATTTTATCGAGAATCGAGCGTAAATACTCTTAATTACAGGTACTGAAGAACTTCTGGAGAATTCTTCTTCATCGGATTAATTATCTGGAGTTCATCAAAGCATCATCATTTTGATAGACCACTTGTTGAGCGTCGACCCAGACTTCAAACCTTAGCTGATTACATTTCTAGACGATGTCGCTATCTCCTTCAATGTTGCCACTACAGGCGATCTTGGAGGAGGAAGGTGACCTCCTCATTGCCCTGTCGGAGTACTGTCAGAGCCCACGTCACCGGAGGCTGATCAGGGAAGGAAGATTGACCGTCGCCATGCTTCAAATTAGGGAAGAACACCCCGACGAACACGTAGCATAGGTGGTTGCCACGTATCCCAAGTGAACGGTCTGGATCACGTCTCAGCATCTAATCTCGGCCGCTCAAATGAAGGGGTGCAAATTTTGCATCTTAAGCCATGTCAAGTTCTAGAATTTGCTTCCAGAAGATCATATAATTACATTTAGGTCCCTGACCAGGGACCTATGTGTAAATCCAGGAGTTTCTTTTCTTCCAACTAGATCCCTGACCAAGGACCTATTTGAAAGAATTGTTGTTTCTTCTATATCTTTTATATGCATTAGATTTTTGACATTCTTCTTGGACCTCTGGGGACATATTTGGACATTATTCATCGTATTATTTTCTATATTCTGTTTCACTCTGATTTTCGAGGGATTTTTTGCTATTTCATCAAGATTTTATTCTTCGCAATTCGACCCTGTTTTGAGCTTGTTTTTTTAGTCTTTCTCGAGCCCATTGCGCGAGCATTTTTATCTACTATATAGTACCACCTATCTACTAAATTTTTCATCTACTATATTGTACATAAATTTGTTTTGAAAAATATCATTTTCAAAACTAAATAAAAATTGGAAAAGATACAAATAAAAGAAAATTTCAAAATAAAAAACCTATAAAAAGATTTCTCTAACTTTCTTGCCTTTTTCAAGAAGAAATAAAAATCACAAAAATACATCTTTCTCTCAAAAACCCATGTATCTTTGTTCTTCCTCCATGTGTTCGACCCAGGGAAACTTACCTGATAAATAATTAGTTTAAGATAAAATGGGAGAGAAATCTATCCATTCATTCTCTCTCTCTCATGTTTTATTGATATTTTGTTTGATTAATTGAGGTTTCATTCGGAGCGATTTTTCTAGACCAACACTGATATTTTATCGCTCCCAAAACCTGGTTATCGATTACCCGCATATGATATTGTGTTCCTCATAATCCCGAACCGCGAGATGATGTTCTCTTTTAGAAAGCGACACATTGTTCGGCTATCAGTGGCTCGAGCGGAGATAGCTTCAACCCAGCGACTCACGTAATCAACATCGAGAAGGATGTGCTCATACCCCTGTCAGTTAGGGAAGATTCCCATGAAGTCAGTGCCCAAAGCATCGAATACATCTGCAATCTGAATGATATTCAGGGGCATCGAATCTTTAACTATAAGGGTACCTTTCAGTCTCTGACAGTCAGTGCAGTGCTTGACATATGTTGCGGCATCCTTAAATAGTATAGGTCACCAGAGGACACACCACAATAGTTCCGTTATCGTTCTATCTCCAGAATGGTGTCCACTATATTCAAGGTAATGACAATGCTCAAGGACACTATGATGCTCCTCCTTAGCGATATACCTGCGCCAAATATAATCCACTCCTTCCATGAATAGGAGAGAATCTTCCCATTGATAGAAATGGATAGTTGACAAGAATTTTTCCTTCTAGATCTTCGTCAAATCTTATGGAACTATGCCCGAGATGAGGTAGTTTACAATATAGGCATACAAAGGGGATGCATCCATAGCCAGAATATACTCGTCAGGAAAGGAGTCTGTGACGGGTGCACTACTCAGTGGAGGCTCTTACTTCTCAAATCTTGAGAGGTGATATGCTACCATATTCTAAACTCCAAGCTTGTCCTTGCTCTCCAAATCAAACTCCTAGAGGAGAAGGATCCATTTAATCAATGTAGGCTTGGCATCCTTCTTCTGTTGTAAATATCTGATAGCAGAGTGATCAGTGTAGACGGTAACTTTAGATCCAAGCAAATAGGATCTGAACTTCTCAAGGGAGAATACCGCACCCAACAATTCATTCTCTATCACATTGTAATTTCTTCGATCTTCATCTAGTATTTTGTTGACATAGAGAATGGCATTGGGTGCCTTATCTTTCCTCTGTCCTAGAACAACCCCAGTTGCAAAATCTGACGCATCCATCATGACCTCAAAAGGAAGAGACCAATATGGCGGCTGTAGGAATTGAGCTTGAGTGATTAGCTCCTTTAGATGATTAAATGAAAGGAGAACTTGCTGATCAACATTGAACTCAATCTCCTTGCAGAGCAATTTGGTAAGAGGTCAAGCGATGCGACTGAAGTCATGAATGAATCTTCTATAGAATCCCACATGTCCTAGGAATGACCTCACGTGCATAATTATCTGAGGTGTCTCTAGAATGGAAATCACATCCACCTTTTTCTGGTCGACTTCCATGCCACATTTGGAAATGATGTAACCAAGCACAATCCCCTCTGTGACGATGAAGTGGCTCTTTTCCCATGATAACACCAGATTGACTTCACAGTATTTCTGAAGTACTCTGTCCAGGTGATCAAGACAAGAATGAAAACTATCATCGTAGATGGAGAAATCATCCATAAACACCTCGAGAAAACTGCCTACCATCTCAACAACAACTACAAGCACGCATCTCAGGAATGTTAATGGTGCATTGCACAGTTCAAAGGGCATTCTTATGAAAGCATAGGAGTCAAACGGGCAAGTGAAGGTAGTCTTATCTTGACCCTCAGAGGCGATTACCACCTTGTTGTATCCTGAGTACCAATCTAGGAAGTAGAAGAACTCCTTACCAACCAGACTTTCCAATACTTGATCAATGAACAACAAGGGGAAGTGGTCCTTCTTAGTTGCTGCATTAAGACGGCGATAGTCAACACATACACGACATGATGTTAGTACCCGAGTAGAGATTTCCTGTTCTCTTTTATTTGTAACCACGGGGAGCCCTGATGTTTTCGAAACAACATGCATAGAAATGGGATAGATGAAGCCTGCATCACACCATTTTGTGATTTCTTTCATGACGACATCCCCCATATTTTGGGTTTATTCTTCCTTGAAATTCTCGGGACGGCTTGGCATCTTCTTCCAAATAAATGTGGCGTGAAAACAGAGCATGATTTATCCCGCGGAGATTTGAAATGTGCCAACCAAGTGCCTTGCAGTTTTTCTCTAGTTACTCAAGAAGTCGAGATTCTTATTCTGGGATATGCCTGATGATGATGATGATGATCAGATATAGGTTTTCTACACCCATAAGGAAAACTTACTTAGGGCCTATTGGAAGTGGCTTTAATTCAGGTTCTGCCCAGGCCTGCTTCTCGATCACTTTAAAAAATGTGTTGGTCGAGGGATGATCTGCCAATGTTGTAGTGGTGGTTGATTGCCTCAGTGACTTCTTGCTCAACTGTCAATGTGTCGAACAGA
Organism: Ottelia alismoides; assembly: GCA_037367405.1. Lineage (NCBI taxonomy): Eukaryota > Viridiplantae > Streptophyta > Magnoliopsida > Alismatales > Hydrocharitaceae > Ottelia > Ottelia alismoides. The sequence continues at coordinate 658,869 of JAZKJV010002336.1, read as the reverse complement.
TCTGCAATGAATTCATCGTGTTCAGTCTGGAATGAACCATCCATTTTAACGAGATGCATCAACGAATTTGATTCTGTCTCCTAAGAACCATCGAAGCATGTGTTGACCGTGCCTTCCCATTCCTCCTCCGGAGTGAGGATTTCTAGGGTCCAAGTGTCATCCAAAGTGAGACATGTGTCTCTCATTTCTGCAATAAAATCATAGTCTGCTTCAGGAGGTGTTGCACGACTCTCATCAGATACAACTTTGGGCTCACTAACCATGTTTATTGTAATTTTGTGATTGCTCAAGCAGAACGTGATCTTGCCAGACTCGTAGTCAACTACGGACTCCGCAGTACATAGAAATGGTTGTCCAAGGATAATGGGGGTCTGGAGTAAGGGTACAGGAGAGTCCATATCAAGGACCACAAAATGAATGGGAAACTGCATATCATGCACCTTTACTGCAACATCTTCCAGCAAACCTCAGGGTCTTTTGACAGATCGATCTGTGAGCTGTAGGATCATGTGTATTTGCTTTAATGGTCCCAGCCTGAATTCTTGCAGTAATAACGAGGGCAAGATATTGATGGGAGAACCACTATCAAGGAGAGTCCTCTCGAAGATTTTGTTAAATATCTCACTTCTGATTAAAGGTGCCCCTTTGTCTAGCTTCTTTTACGGGAGATTGTTGATGGTTGTGATTGTGTCCATGGTGAGGACATGCTTCTCTACTTACTTACATCCATTTTTACGAGTTGGCCTATGCTTGTTTGTACATGCCTCCTTCAAGACTTTCTTAACAGCAAACATGCATTCCATGATTGGATTTTATCAATGGGAGCTCAATAGTCAAATTTTGGAGAATATCCGCAACTCCTGGATCTAGATAACACACTTTTTTTCTTTTTGCAATTTTTTTGGTCTTTTCTATTGCATCAGGAAAAGGAATATTACAGAACCGAAATCAAAAGCATTGTTCTTATTTATAACAAAATTCTTATCCACAATATTATGTATGTCTGGATCACAAAAGGTAATACAAGTTAGAGAATAGGATGATGCAGGTGGACAAGCAAATGGCATGGTCTTTGCTCCGTCGGCTGGTTAAGGATTGGCTGCTTATGGGGCACTGTGGCTAGGGCTGAAACGATTGTTTCCAGTTTCCTTGATACTATGGAGACTCGTGATTTTGAAACTGAGGTTGAGGTTGGAAGGACTGTCCAAAATGACCACCCTGTGGCTAGTGGTAAGGTCGATTGGCCTGTGGCTGTCCCTGGTGTTGACCCGTAGGACGGATCAACTACGCTTCATTGCTCCATACACCGTTGATTTCCCGAATAAGTGGTGGAGGTGGGAATGCTAGATCCGAGTGGGGAAGTAAGTATGGTTGGTAGACCACCATCTGTTGTTGCGACGGGCCCTGCTCTGGTGCACGCACGTAGTATACGTGCTGGATGACCGGTGGCTGCTGACTCGGCTGAGATTGATGAGGCGGTACTGGCTTGTCTTTTTCTCGGTGGGAGTCTCTAGAGATGGTGTTGTTGACTGAAAAACACTAATGGTGCTCACAAACAACTCCAACTGCTTGGTGATCCGGTCCAACTTATCCAGGTTTTAAGTCCTTTGTTCCATCACAGCGAGCTTCTCAAGATCCTATGACTATTTCTCAATAATGTTAACCTTGGAAAGATGGCCCCCGATAATAATGAGGATGGATCTCTCATTTGCACTTCCTCTCTAGGTGCTGCCATGTGCACATGCTTTTGGAGGACCTGTGGATGTCTTCTATATACTCGCGATGAAGATAGTGCGACCTCTCCTTCGGTAATTTCTTCGAAAATTTGCCATACCACATCTTCATCTTTACTGAAGTGAGATCCTCCACATGAAATGTCTACGAGCCTTTGCCATTTAGACCCTGAAAAAGTGTTGGACTAGGCTGGTCTTTGGGATCTCATGATGTGGGCACTTCTCCTGCAAATCTGTGAATCACTTCCAAGCTTCAAGGATAGTTTCGTGGGTAGCCAGGGAGAAGTTGCTAACCCTAACCTGCATCTAGTTGAGCCGACCGAGAGGGTAGAACTTGTGAAGGAACGTGGCTTTCAGTTCCTCCCAAGTCGTCACAACCTTTCCCAAATGATTGACCTAATATAGGGCATTGTCTTGCAAGTTGAACGGGAACACCATCATCTTCACTACGTCCAAGGGAACATTGGGGTAATGGATAGTTTGGTAGATGCGTGAACTGTTGTATGTGAAAATATGGCTCCTTGTTGGTGTTCCCATGGAACGATGGTCGAAGAGCAAGGAATTAAGGCTTGATCTCAAAGTGAGCATGCACCATTGGAATGAGGATCCACCGGGTCATCTAGCTATCTCCAAGATTGTTTGTCTCCTTTAGTGTGGGTTTCTGCCTCTCAGGTTCATGTTTTTCTTCGTCAGGGTCATCATGGGGTTTGTCTCCTCCTCCTCTTGCTGGTTTGTTCTGAAGATCGTTCATCTTGGCCTGAAATGCGGTCTGAACAAGAGCCTGGTCTGGCAGCTGCTGCTGAATGGCACGTATGGAAGCCAACAACTGAGCATTGACTTGGTTCTGGCCGGGTCCCTGACCCGACTCCGTTTGTAGAGGTTGTTGTCCTTTCCCTTTTTCTTGATGTGCCATCTTTGGGTCTAAGTCATAGGAGAAGAATTCTGTGTTGGGATCCAAGACTAGGGTTGGTTTCTATCTGAAATATGAAAGAATCCCAATTAGACCACTTGAAATTGAATCTATGCTGCTAAGATGAATCTGGGATTAGGTTCAATCCCATATTTTTGTGAATGAAGACGATGATGTAGATTGAAATTGACTCACATTCACAACAGTGAATGTGGGACAAGAGTGGTCCCAGTTTATTGGGTGGTCTAAGGAGGTGGAAAGAAAGCGAGGAGTCTAGAGATCGGACCACAAGGTCTAGATGGGTTCTCTGGAATCGCCTTGAATTATTGACGATGTCGAGTCTATGGAATCAATGTGGGCTTCGGTGGATTCCCGACTAAACCATTCGTGGATCGCCATCGTAGAGTAAAAAGAGATCGATGTAGGAAGAAAGATATGGTGGTCGATGAGGAATAAAAAGGAGTGTAAAATAGTAGAAAAGCCCGAACTGAGTGGGAGTCAAAGAGGAAGACACACATGACAGAATTTGCACAACTACACGAGACTTTATTTTTGAACGTTAATCCGGATCCATACAAAACACAATACAAAATTGGGTTCACCAACTCACGCCATGAGAAGCCGTGAAGGATCAGCTATTTATTATCTTCTCATTTTTAGAGTAGTTATTGCAGGCATATCTTTTAACAAGTCCTTAACACGCTAATCCTATAAGAGAGAGAGTATTGCTAGAAAAGTATCTCGTACTTGTCCTCCTCCTTTGTAACCTATAGTCTGCACTTTTTTAGATCCTTGTAACCTTTCTTGGATCCCTACTCAGCCAATGAAATAGAGAGACGAAGCCGATAGGTGAAACCACTACTTCGCTCCTTACTGGTAACAGAATCAACCATGAGCGTGCAAGGACCTACTCTGATGCAAACCGATGAGACAGACACACCCGTGAGAGCGTGGCCTAAGCTCAGTACTTCAGGCGATGTCGATGTTCTACACAAAGCGGGAACACCATCGCTGACAAGGCCCTACTCGGTCACGTACGATAGAAGCTCCATTACTTCAAAAATCCAGGTGATACACAAGGCATTTACAGACTTGGTTTTTGGCTCTCACCCTTAGTGGGTCGTGCCTCGCTCATGGGAGGGATTTTGGTCCCCTCCTAAGGTACCTGAAAACAATGAGGGCTTTATGAACCCAAGACAATGAAAGTCCATTATGGATTTTTAATTAAGGTAAAAGTTTATTTAGCAGTCCCCTTGTTTTAATTTTTAGTTTTTAACTTTTTTTGGATCTTTTTGCATACAAGTGCCTACATTTTATAGATTTTCATTTAAATCCTAGATGCTCAAAATCAGAGGGAGATAGCGAAAAAGCCATGCAAGTCGATTCGATGATGGAAATCTCACCATTGAAACTAGTGATCCATGATGAGTTAGAGGACTTACAGTATTTCTCAGCTCTCTCCATGCGGTATGCAAAATAGAAATTTTAAACCTAACTACAAGGCAAAGTGTAATCGACAAAATTGCCCTAAACAATAGTTGTTACTAATCGTGAAGAACCATATGTTAATTATTCAGAAATGATACCAAGGTCCGGTCTTCGATGCCAATCGGTTCCCGCCACAATGGGTCCTGCAAGCACTGTATACGACCTCTCTCGGTACATGATCTCAAGTCCAAATAACTAACACTTATTAATTTAAATAGATCCAAACGTAAAAGACTATAGGTATAAGCATTCTTATTAGGGGTTTGAACCTAATTACCGAGACAAGAAACCTAAGTCTAGGGGCTTCATGCACACAAAACAAATAAAAAGAAGGCTGAGAACTCAAATCAGTGAGAAACAAAGTAAAAGAAGGTGGTAAACATGAAAAACATCGACGAGGCCCCCTGGTGAACAGACACCTGGGCACTGTACCTCGTGTGAAAAATAGTGTCCAAGTCTTAACTATTACAAATTATAAATAAATGATTCTCTCTCACCAATAAAAAATAAACCTAATTAAATTCCATGCTAAATATTTTCTCCTTGCTTCCTTTGTTGCCTCTCCAACTGGTCGGAAGGTGAACATCAACCTCCACCAAGCTTGGTTGCACCAGTCTCCAAGGAAACTGTCCTCATGTAGCGCGCCCTCACAACAAATTCACAAAGAGGAATATTAGTAAAGATAATTAAATAAATTTATCAAAATGAATTGTGTACCAAAAATAATTGACTAACTATGTGCAAGCAACAATAAATTACTAATTACACCAATGATTCCGTGAAAAGAAAATGAATGTAAAAAATAACTGCAAGATAGGCTACGCACATTGCTCCTCGGCAATAACGCCATTTGATAAACCACCATGTCACAATGGTCGTACGATTTCACAAGGCGAAATCGTAGTCCATTCATTGACCACTCGAGAGACCGTGATTGATCAACAATTAACACATGATATAATAATGGTAGTTAAAAGTAAAATATGAGTTAAAATTTATTATTCTCTACAAAATTAAGTGTATAGCAAGTAAATGTGTAGAGGTCGAACCACAAAGAGCAAAATTGGTAGCCTACTATTATTGCTAATCCACGTATATTATGTACAAACATGTCATTTATACATATATAGCTATACTTTTTATGTGAATTTTTTATATTTTTTATATTTTTGGATTTTTTAATATATATATTTATTGTATTTTCTTTTTCTTTTAGATATATAATATAGGATATATAAGACTATATATACCATAATAGATAATATAGACATAATTACAACAAAAAATAATTAAAAAATTATAGAATTAAATATTTGTAGGTTTTAAAGATTTTTTTACTATTTTTATGATTTTTTAGTGAATTTTATTAGTTTTTATATATTTTAAAGTCAAAAACATCCCAAATTAAGGATTAAATAATAGATCGGGATTGACATGAAGGTTAAAAAATAGCAAACACATCCAAAATTCTTCAAATCAATTTTAATATCAAGATAATATTAATAAAAAAATAGAAATGGAAAACCTATTTTTTGGATTTTTAAATAATTTTTAATATTTTTTTATTGGATTTTGGAGATTTTTAATTTCTAGCCTTTTTCTTTTTCTTTTTTTAAGGATTTTTTATCTGAAGTTAAAATATGCTCAAATAAGCAACACATAAATTTTTTGGAATTTTTCAGAATGTATTTCTATTTTTTGGTATTTTATAATACAAACAGGGATAAAAATATACTCATTTCATTTTTAATAAATATAAAATATGCCCAAAATGCTAAAATAAAAATTAGGACAGAAAGCACATATTACCAAGAATATAACCATATTTTTGCACAATTTTTAGAGCATGGGTGCCATTTTTAATAAATGATATTCAAGCACCAAATTACATAAACTAGGAGGGGTATAGTTGTAAATAAAATAAAGGCGAGGGACATATATGCAATTTTTCCAAAAATTAACAACGTATATTAAAATTTCATGGACTAAAATTAAATAAAAAAAACATGTAAGGGTACTCCTACAATTTCACCACCTCACGTGCGACGACACGTGAGGTGATGTGGACTGGTCCCAAGCGTAATTTTCAATAAATACAGGTGCTTCCATACAAAATGTCCATATGTATTTACACTACATATTTTATTTACAGATTAATAAATAAATACAAAAAATGGCAGGTCAAGATGTGTAAATTACTCCCAATCCTGCGCGAGAATGGACGGACAGATGAGCTTCACTTAAATATGTGGCTCATTGTCGTACCGCGATACCCCTTCGCCGATAGATGACTAGAATCTGATCTTGGCTCTTCATCAATGGCCGAGGGGAGCGAGGTGTGGACGATTGAGATTATAATTAGGGTTGCTCCCATCAGTGGATGATAACTGCTTCGCGCGAAGAACAAAGAAGAAGGTGGCCTTCCCCAAACTTCACGTCGCGATCCCTCCTTCCTCTGGCAGCATCTGACGGATTTCTTTGGCTCTACACCTCTGGGGGAATCATCCACATCGATCGATGTACTCCAGAAGGTCCAGGACCCTGCAAGGGGTCCTAGCACGTCAGGGAAGAACAAGCACGTGGGAACCCTCAAATAGGTGCGATTGAGCCCCAAAAGGAGTCCCTTCACCTTGGCACTTGTACGAGGAAGTTCTCCGGCTCGGGTAGGATTGCCTCGACCTGTTTTGAAGTTGGGATGTGCACTGGATGGATGGAACAATGACGCTCTGACGTGCGACGAAGGTGGAACATCGATTTCCAGATCACAGGGGTGATCTGGTTACCTGGAGCATAAGAATCAGCGTAGAAACAAAAGGGTGAGGTGATGAGGTGGAAAGGCGGGTCGGAGATACAATGAATCACAGTGAGGACACGACCAGATCTCGGGAGCTCCAGCGAGAAGATTAACCCTAATCTACCGTACCGGAGCGATTAAAGACTGAAATAAAATACAAAAATGGAAACCTACAAGCTACAACTAACTATTTATACAAAAGAATGCAGCTGGTACCTGAGGATTGCTCATGGAGCAGAGGTGGCCGGAGGGCTGCTGCGGATCACTCCATCTTGCCCAAGCAGCTCGTCCAAGGCTCGAGGATTCTCCTACTCTCACAAGGAGCACACTCACACACACTATGGTGGACTTCCAGGCTCAGAGAAGGATCAAGAAGTGAAGGAGGAATGGAGGTGCTTATTTATAAACAAAGTGACAGGGGCTTCTTAATCGAGGTCATGTGCATGGATTGAGAATAATTGATTAGATCCTTGGCCAAGGCGTGAATTAAGTATGTTTAGTCTCCATGAATCATGCATGGCACCTCGGCAGAGCATCATGATCGCCAACGGAAAATTGGGCGAAAATTGGAAGTCTGACATTCTGACGACTCGAGGAAGAGAGAAGGGGTTGTTGATCGAGGTCAATAGTACCAGCCTCCTGATTGGTCCACCTTGGACACTTAGGATGAAAAATTGAGTTTATTCGAAAATAATTATTTAAAAATAATAGATAATTTTAATAATTCTTGACTACAAAATAAAAAATTGTTTACTATTTTTTGTAGTATTTTAATATGGTTTTTATTTATTTTTTTGATGTTATTTATTGCGAGTTACTTTTTAGGGGTGTATTGATAGGTATATTCACTATGTTTTGTACATTTTATTTTTTATTTTGTATTTTTGATATACTATTTTATTCTCTTATTTTATATATTTACAAATTATTCATAGGTGTATAAGTATATTTTTTTTATTTTTATGATGTCATTTGAACAATTAAATAAATAGGGGTATAAATTATATAAGTATAAGTATAGGTATTTCATCTACGTATTTGATATACATATGTTATTTTAATGTATTTTCATTAGTTTTATTTTATCTCTATATTTTCAATAGAATATAAATAATATAAAAATATAAAAGAATAATCAATGAAAGAATGAATTTCACTTTTATTTATTTTACCTATATATTTATATGGACTTATTTTATTTTCTTATTTATCGATGGATTTATTTTAGTTTTAATATGTAAAATTATAAATAATATTTACAAAATTATAAAAAATATAAAATTATAGAAAATAAAAAATAATAAATAAGATGAGTATTTTATTCGAGTGTATAGTACAATTGGGGTCAAAACCTAACTTTGACATATTAACTCCAAAAAATATGAAACTACCTTCATTAAATAGATTACTAAAAATTAAAATAAATTAAATGACGATTTTGATATATTTTGAGTTTTTATTTGAGAGATATGGGTCTCGGAAGTTTGGGTTTTGGTTTTTTTATTATATGCATAGAGAGTACACTGTATATTATTTCTGCATGAAATCAATTTTGTGTTTTTCTATACATTATTATCTACAACTTTCATGTACAAAGTTTCTTTATTTGAGGTATAAAAGCTAGAAAATAAAATAGGTCCCAAAAATGCGTTAATGATGGATAGTCCCTTATCTCCCCCTACTTTATTCTTGGTCGACCTAGTCATCAAGATGCCTAGGTCTCTGGGTTTAGGGTTGTAAAATACCTTTGATATTTTATTATTTTTCTTTTCTTTTCTTTATTTACAATAAAGGGTGAATGTTACTTTGTACAAATTAACGTTATTTACATGCATTAGCTAGGGTTTTTAAGGCCAAAATGATAGAATAAATAGCTTTATTCTATCATGTTGTCCTTAAAAACCCTAGCTAATGCATGTAAATAAAATTAATTTGTACAAAATAGCATTCATTATTTATTGCACTTACTGTGTAAATAATATTGTTTTTAATGACAAAATTATAGAATAAAGAGAAGAAAATAAAAAGAATTAAATACCAAAGGTATTTTATGACCCTAATGTTGGACATGCGAGCCCATGGCGAGCCATTATGCTATAAATGTTATTGCAAATATCATTATGTGACTTGAAATGAAGAATAACTAATTTGCCTAATAGGTCCCTTAGTACAATTAGGGTTATGTACCATGTCCATCTTAATGATCATAAAACTGCTCATTCAATTATTGAATCATAGAGGCAGGTGCTTAGATGAATATCTAAAGAGTTGGATTGAAGACTCATCAAGCACCGTCAAATGATTCTTAATAGATGATTTCCAACCTGAGTAGGAGAATGCAATCCTTTCTGATTAGGCTGATATCTGACCGACCTCTTGATGTAGGTCCTCTACATGGGAATAGAGATTCGAAGGTGTCATATTAGTTAGGTCAAAGGGATGGCTTAACAAGATCGAGATAACCAAAGGCCTATGTCGTATGATGTCACGATATAGGCATGCATCCTCTGACCGGAGACAGATGTGTTACTATATGTTTGATTATGTACATTTAGCATACCAATAGGTCGATGACCTAACCAAGGTATATACACCGGCGCGCTGGTGTGCATGCAAGGGCATATGAGTAGTATGATCTCTCAAAGGGATTATACAAGTTAATTGCTGAACCAGAAGACATGAGCTCATTCATGAGATATTGGGAAGAATCAATTTCCATGTATGGTCGTCTTGCTTTTGAAGCTTGACTGAATTTGTAAGGTATGATATATGCTCTTAGAAAGTATATGATCGATACCAACTCCCAATGATTGAATGAGAACCTTAATGATAAAATCCTATAGGAGACGGTCTAAAAGAGATCTAAAACTTCGGATCTATTCTAGGTCTTCCAGTATGCAGGATGTACAGGTATTAGGAATGCTTGAGGGTGATGTGATCATAAATGATTGTATAACCATGACGCTTCCAATCCGAGGCAGTGATGAAACTGGTTTGGATTTTAGTGACTCCTCTCATAGACAACTAATCTGATTTTGTCCAACTGATGGACATTGATCTGAATGTGATTCATATTTAATGAGAAGATTAGATTTGCGGTCTTGATTTAATCAAGCATCTATGGGAGGTCCGCAAGATCTGGAATTGATATGTGATCTCAATATCCAAGTCACTATACGTGGAGCAATACAATCATCTTGTCCTTATCTCCAAGTATCCGCGGAGAAAGCGCATTATCCTTGAAAGAGTTCATGGATAATTTCATTATTGATATATGTATCCGAGCATTGAGAAATGGGTAATTAAATGTGATTCAATTATCATGAATAATATGAATTTGATTCATATTATAAGGAGAGTTACCTGAGATAATTAAATGTGATTTAATTATCAAAGACATGAATAATGTGAATATGATTCATATTATTTGGGCATATAAGAATAGAGATCCAAGATGATTAAATGTGATTTAATTATCATGGATATGAATAATGTGGATAGAATTATCCATATTAATCAGATATATTACAAATGTGTTTTATAATATATTTGATAGAGCATATTGTGATGTATATTTGTTAATTAATTATTGATGCATTGGATGATTAATTGAAAATATTATTTACATTTTGTTTTGGGATGTGAATGTGATTCACATTTTTCCGCTGGCATGATTACAATATTCACAAGATAATTATGAATTATTCTTGTGAAATAATTTACAGCAAATGTTGTTGTAAATCTTTGAGATCTCATAAGATAATGAGATCTCATGAGATAATGAGGAAATAGACCCATTCTATCTCAAAAGGGTAGCCATCCCCTTTTCTTTAGGGAATGTGGTCAATCTTCTCATTATCTCCAAGGCCAGTTAAATGATTTAAATTTGAAATTAATTATAATGATTTATCAATATAAATTAAATTAATTTAAATCAATTGTTGTTGTGTTTTTACAACAACATCATGGCAATTGAAAGAAACTCAAATCAATCTCAACCATTAATTGTGTATTATCCATGAATTGAGATCCATGGACTCCCAAAACCATATATATAAGAGGCACCTTTTGCTCTTCAAGTAACACATTTACAACAACAACGTATTCTCTCTCTCTCTACACAGCATCTGTCTCTCTCTCTCATTATGGTCGTCCACCATGGAGCCCTTGAGATAGTTGTCATCGCCGCAGCATCGTCGTCATGCTGTCGGAGTATTTGCTCGTGGATCTTCGTCTCCTTTTGTGCACCTCACTCGTGAAGAAGATGTCGGATCTCATGTGATGAGATCAGGATATTCGTCACTTGGATCATCAACATGGATTGCGAGAAGGACGTGTCTCATCAACACGCTCGTAAGCATCTCCTCCGTCGGATCAGACTTGAGACAGGAGGTCTCTTAGTTTAGAGACTCGATCGCAACCACGCTTTAAGAGGTAACCCTAATACCTATTGTTGTTTAGATGAAATGACCTGAGAAAGGTTCTTGGATCATGCGGTTTCATCACATTGAATTTTATTTAAATTCCGTTGCATCGAGCAACTAGTGCGACTAGTCACTCCCGACACAATGTATTTTTAATACACAGAATAATAAACAAAATAACAACTTCACAGACCCATATCTTCTAAATAAAAACTCAAAATGTATACAAATCACCTTTAATTGTATATAACTTTTAATAAGCTATTTAATAAAGGTGTTTTCATAATTTTTGGAGTTAAGGTGTGAAACAAGTTTTGGACCTTCATAGTATAAGATACTTGAATAAAATATTCAATTTACTCATTCCATATTATTTTTATAATTTTATATTTTTATAATTGTGCAAATATTATTTATAATATATGTACACATTAAAATTAGAATAAAATCACCAATAAAATATTAAAATAAAATAAATCTATATAAAATATATAGGTAAAATACCAATGCTAATACTTGTAAATAAATAAAAGGGAAAGCTATTCTTTACATCTTTTATTTACCTATATTTTTTACTCTTGTAATTATTATTTATATTCTATTAAAAATATAAAGCTAAATTAAAACCCAAGAAAACACATTGAAATAAAATAAAGAACAAAATACATAGATGAAATACTTATATTTAAACGTACATAATGTATATACCTATTTATTTAAATATACTAATAACATCATAAAAATAAAATAAAAATATATTTATATACCTAAAAATAAGTTATAAATAACATAAGATAATAAAATATTAAATCAAAATATACAAAATAAAAATAAAAATAGCTAAAACATATTTGAATATACCTATAAATATACCCATAAAAATTAACTACTGATAAATAACACCAAAAATATATAAAATCATAATAAAATACTACACAAAATAATAATTTTTTTATTTTATAATAAAAAAATAATAAAATCATTTATTATATTTCATTAATTATTTACGATTAATTAGGACTACTTTGTCCTTTAGCGATCTGACGTGGACAAATCATCTCAGGTTGCAGGTTGACTGCCGGTCAACTCTCCCTCCAGGACTTCTGACTTGTCAGAAGTATCAACTCCCCATTTTCCCTCTCGATCCATCCATCCATCATCATTGATTCCTTCACAAAATCTGATCATTGATCTCCCATGATTCACGTTGACCATTTAGATTCTTTATACATAATTTCGATTCTTACCAAATCGTCATTGAATACGGGTGTGTCACTGGTTTATAAATAAACACCTCCGCCTTCCTGCTCCTCTTTGGTCACTTTCCAACCCCTGAATCCCTTCGACTCCAGCCAAGCGAGCATCCACGTGGCAATTGGAGGTCGCCAGCGGTATGAAGCGGACGATGGAGGGTAGGGGTGCACCCACGACAATCGTTCGGGCACATCTGCTCCCTTGCGTCAAATACAAGGTATGAGCTATGCTTTCTTATTTTTCTAGCGTAGTTTAGATTCTTAGGTTTATTTTCTTCCATGTTTTTAGCTTGTTATTATGTGTATTAGTGTTAAACACCATCCCCGTAGTTCGCCAAAGCCTTGCTCCAGTGAACCTCTTCACTGTGACAATCCATGTTCTTTCACCCCGCTACAACCACCACCTTCTTTCCCAACCATTTCCCTATGCTCTAACGCATCCCATTCACCTCAACTCCTTATGGATCGAGCTGACTGGTCCTCCACTCCGTCACCATGCCGGAGGGCCACTGCCACGACCCACCTTGCATCCATCCTTGCAAATAGGAGCCCTAGAACTCCCTTATTATTGTGTTGACTCACCTTGCAGGTTCTGGAATCTCCAGACCCCTTGTGGGTTGATTTTGGAAAAAAGTGCAGGTACCTGGAGATGCTCGTGTTCAACGACTCCACCAGCCTCTGTCGTAGCTCTGGCCACGCTCCTGAAGCATCCATCTGGTGCGGGGAAGCCCAAGCTTCATTTTCCCCTTGTCCGAGCCATCTAGGTGGCTGGAGGAGCTCAGGGTTGCTGATCGAAACTCGTCGTCGGTGAGTTCTTGCTCAGTTCTTCCAGAGCCCTTCCCTGTCGCCCGATCAGATCGAAAACTCTAGATGCTACAACTATCGTTCGATATGATTCACCCTCGACCATCAAATCGCCTTTGGTGATCTCATCCAGATCGTTGGTGATCGAACTGTCATCGGGCCAACTCGTTGCGACACGTGTCCAAGTGAATTAAGTAGAGTCATCTGATAGCGCACGTGAAAGGGTAATTTGCAACTTTATTCATCTCTTTTTGTATTTATTATTTCATCCTATAAATAAAATATGTAGTAAAAATGGATATTTTACACCTAGGACCCTATACTTATTATATTCACTTTTTGGTCTAGTCTAGCTCAGCTCACATGCAGTCCTACGTGAGCTGGGCAAATTCTAAGGATTCCCTTGAGTCTTTGTGTATTTATTTTTAGTCCAATAAAATTTTAAATACATTTTATATTTTGGCAAAATTGAAGTTGAGCCCCTGAAGTTTATTTTATTTATAGTTATGCCCCTACTAAGTTATGAATTTCAGTGCTTGGATTTCATTTATTAAAAATGGCACCCTTGCTACTAAAATCGTCCAAAAATACGGTTTAGATGCCTGGTAGCATGTACTTTCATGCCTAATTTATTTTGCAATTTTGGGCATCTTAACATTTATTAAAAATCGAGGAGACCATTTTTGTTCTGTCTAGCTTATAAAATCCTAAAAAATATAAAAACATGTTGAAAAATTCAAAAAAAAATATTTTGTTTATTTTATCATATTTCAACACAAGACCAAAAATCATTAAAAATGGAAAAAGGGAACTCTTAAAAAACAAAAAACCCGAAAAACCTTTATAACATCTAAAAAATAATTAAAAAATCCAAAAACATATTTCTATTTTATAATTTTCTTTATATAATTATCTATTTATTAAAATTGAAATGGATAATTTTAGACTTAATTTGCTATTTTTAATATCCAATTCATTTCGACCTATTATTTAATCCCTGATTTGGGATATTTTTTACTTTAAAAATCCATAAAAATTAGGAAATTTTCCAAGAAAAATCACAAAAAACATTATAAAAATATATAAAACTAAAAAACATTGTATTTTTTGTATTTTATTTTTTATTTTAATATGTAAAGATTATATTATCATATATGGCATATATAGCCTTTTATGTATTATATATCTTTAATAAAAAGAAAAGGAAATATAAAAATATAATAATATAAAAAGAAAATATAAATACAAAATTAAAAACAAAATAAAAAAATAAAAAACATAAATGAAATAAAAAATATGTAATAAAAAACCCACAAAAACAAAACAGGACAAGAGGTAAAAGAATATTTTTTGCGCATAAATTCTCACAATCCACCGTTTGCTCCATGAGTTTGAGCTCTACACATGCTTGCACAAAATACACATTTTTTGTGGAGTTATAATAAATTTTAACTCCATATTTTCGATATTCACTATTTGATTTATATTGTGGGTTAATTATTGATCGATTGAGATTTCGTGAGCGGTCGCTTTAGAGACATTATGGTCTCACATTGTGTAGACTACTCTTGGCCCTTGCGAGATCTCTGTCATCACCGGGGTGATGGGAGATTGTGCAATCATACTCCTTTAACAACTCCATCCACCGTTGATACCTCATGGTCAGCTCCTTCTAATCAAAAATATATTTGGGGCTTTTCTGGTTAGTGAAAATTTCAAATGCCACCCCTTACAAATAGTGCTGCCACCACTAACTCCAAGTCATGAGTGGGGTAGTTGCGTTCATGGTTCTTTAGTTGCCGTGACACGTATGCCACAACCTGTCCTTGGTGCATCATCACAACACCCAACCGTTCCTTGGAAGCATCGATGTACACCGTGAAGTATAAGGTACTAGAGGGAAGGGTAAGTATTGGCATAGAAGTCAATCGCTCCTTGAGCGTACGGAAGCTCAACTCACATATGTCACTCCAGACAAATGGCACATCCTTCTGCATTAGTCGGGAGAGGGATAGAGCCAACTGGGAGAACACTCTGACAAATCTCGTGTAGTACCCGATGAGACTAAGGAAACTGCAGATCTCAGTAACCATCTTGGGTTGCTCCCAAGACACCACTGCCTCTATCTTATGGGATCGACTGACACCCTACCCCTGAAACCACATGGCCTAGAAATGCCACCTCAGAAAGCCAGAACTTGCACTTGTTGTATTTGGCATATAATGGGTGCTCTCGAAGTATCTCTAACACAATGTGAAGAAGAGACCCGTGCTAGTATTCATCATGGGAGTAGATTTGAACATCATCGATGAATACGATCATGAACCTGTCCAAGCACGGACGGAAGACTTTGTTTATCAACTCCATGAATGCGCTAGGTGCATTCGTAAGTTGAAAAGACATTGCCAAAAACTAATAGTGACCATATCTAGTGTGAAATGCAGACTTGATCACATCTTCCTTCTTCATCCTCAACTGATGGTATCCCAACCATAGGTCAATCTTGGAGAATACCGATGCTCCTTGCAACTGATCAAAGAGATCATTAATCCATGGGAGTGGGTAACGGTTCTTGCCATTCTCTTGTTCAGCTGCCTGTAGTCTATGCATAGCCTCAAGGATCCTTCCTTCTTCTTCACGAAGAGAACTGGTGCCCCTGTTGTGATGTACTGGGGCGAATGAATCCTGTCTCTAACAACTCTTGTAACTGCACTTTGAGCTCCTTGAGCTCAGCAGGTGCCAGCATGTTAGTAAGGATGGAGATCAGTTGTGTATCTAGCAATAGCATGATCTCAAATCTATTTCCTTCACTGGTGGTTGATGAATGTAAAATTTGCCTTTTCAATAATGTAAAATTGTAGTATAGGAGGCGAAAAATGATTCATCAAAAACCACAATCCTTTGAATGTTGTGGAAAATTTATACTTGGCAAGTCTACCAAGGTCGAACACAGGGACACGATCTACTTTAATCTATTTATCAAATTTTGGTCAATTAGAAGCATGTGTGAGTAAATCATCATTTTCAGGTCTTCATGTAGATGTGCACAAGAAAATGCAGAACAACACAATTATATGATGCGTGCAATTTTTAGTTGATTTTCCCATGGAGTTGTAAGATCATGCATGAAAATAATGCAAGGTTAAATTCAAGATAGAATTATGCAAATTGATGGATTACAAAAATGCCCGAGAGAAAATGAGCAGAAAATATAATTCAGATTAGAGTCGTTTTGCACATAAATTTACGAGCAAACACTTATTCACAGGTAAGGAAATTTAGCATTAGACACATTTTAACAGTAGAAATGCATCACATTTAAAATGGCGCCAGATGAGAAAATTAATCATGCCATTAGATAGAGAAGGAAACAAGGAACAAAACGACACTAAAATCATGCAATTTGGAACTATGATGCTCAAGTAATGAAGGAAACAATGCAGGGGCATAAATGTAATAAAATGCAAGAAAATAAATGATAAATAAATTACAAATAGGTCCCTAGAGGGACCTAATTGCAATTTACAAAAATCAGTTCGTCCCCATTGTAATTTTTCCATTGTGTGTGAGGCATAAGTATAATTTCCATAAGTTACGAGGGCCTCCATGTAAAATACCTAGGTGCACATGTGCTGGGCACGCGCCTGGGGACCAAAATACAATATCAAAATAGTCCAGTGTCTTCTCTGCAAATTGCCCAAGTTTTCACGCACGTGAGGGGGCTAGGCTCGGGCCACGTGGTGTCTATGGGTGGCTTGGTGTGAGGTTTGGTGGACCCGAGCCTAGAGGATCAGTAGGCGGCTCAGGCCCGCCACGTGGCATCACAAGGGTCGTCCGATCAAAATGATCGGATGGTATCTGTATCTCATTCTTCTATTACAGGTCGTCGGAGGAGGCTGCGCTCCAGCGACCTCCATCTAGCTCATCCATGCTCTGAGGGATCCTCTGAACATCGGGCGAGCTTGCTAGAGGGCTGGCGGAGATCCTGGCGACAAGGTGGAGCTTCATCTTCATCTGGAGTAGAATGACAGAGGAAGGTTGTCGGAGTTGAAGCTTGAGACCGGTGAGGCATTGTAGAGTACAACCATTGAAGTCCTGCGTAGGTTAAATGATAGTAGAAGCGTACGCGTGATGCGCATGAGGTCAAGTGAGGCGAGCGGAAGCTGTGGGGGCGATGGGAGCGGTGGCCAGGAGGCTTCTTCTCTGATGAGATAATGATGAAGATGGGTCAGAGTGGTAGAGGCTATGGAGAAGGGAAGGTGTTGCACGAGGGGGTCGGTGTGGATGATGGTGGTTTGGCGGAGCTCAAATGATGGTCTGATGGGGGTGAGAATGAGTGGTTGCCTCGAAAAATTAGGAAAACAAAGGAAAACATAGGGAGGAGGTTACCACGTCAGAGAGGGGAATCCGGTGGAGGAAGGTTTGTGCTGAGGCTCAGATGAGCCTCGGGTCGTTGCCCGGCGAGGCCAGCCGTGTAGTCGGAGCTCAGTAGTGGCGAATGCGTTTTAGCATGGTCAGATGACCATGGATCTCACCTGGGTGCTCGCGACCATCGTCGCTTTGACGAAACAGCCTTCCGCAATCACTAAAAGACGGGGGAAGCTAGGGAGGAGGCCCTTATATTGGTGTATTACTGGATCGGAGGTGCAGCGAGGAGCTTTATAGGTTGAGGGGACCGAGCATTTCATGGTGGCGAGGAGTTTTCGAATGGTCATCTTTATGCCTGGGAGTGAAGGCAAGGGAAGATGGAGGTTACGTGAAGGTATCGGTGGAAGGGGCGACGTGTAGGTAGCGTTACGACGAGGAGGGGTGGTCGGAGGTGGTACCTATAATTGGAAGGGGTGGCTTGGTGGCGATTAAAACTGCTGAAGGGGGGGTGTTACGTAGGAAGGGGATGAAGATCTAGCCAATGGATCTCGTGATCAAACAACCCAGGTGTTGGCGCGATTGGAAGGCTACGATCAGATTAAGGATCTGATCGAACGGCTGAGGGATGGGCACTAAAGAGCGGTCATGATGGAGGGATGGGTTTGATCCAAGGGTGAGGGGAGAAGGGGTGATGTGGAGCAAGATTGACCATAGGATGATGGGAGATTGGGCGGTTGTAAGTGGGGCGCTAGGGAGACGGGTGAGGGGAGAGCGGAAATGTGTGGTCGGATTTGATATGGGGGGGATATGATGGTTTAGGATAAAGGGAGATGTGGCGAGCGATGAACCTTTAGATAGGAGGTGATCGGGTGGTTGTGAGTGAGGCAGAAAAGGGGTGGTTCAGATCTCATCAGATGGTGGGATCCAATGGCTGTGGGTGAAGCGGAAATGGAGGGTGGAGATGAAGGCAGGTGAAAGAGATCCAGTGGCCTAGAAGGGCGTCGGGTGGCGGACGATGAGGCAACCACGTGGGCAGCTTAGAGGGCGCCACGTGGATGCACTAGAAAATTCAAAAATGCAAATATAAAGAAAAATATGAAAGAATTAGTTAGAGGCAAAATTAGGAAAAAGTCAAAGCTTGAAAGTTTTAGATCTCGATGAGATCTACAAGTTTAATTTGGACAAAAAGCTAAAAGAGGTCATTTGTATAAAAAGTATTTTGGGGGTATTTTTAAAATAGATAAAAACATCGATTTTTTGTTTTGTTTTTTGTTTTGTATTTTTTAGTTCTTTTAAGGCTAGGAAAATATAGACAATTATTAACCTAATTTTTATGTGGTTTTTAAGAGGAAATAATTACAAAGTAAATAATATAAATAAAATACAATAATTATAGGTTAATTATACACAATATAATACACGACAATAATGAGGAATTATTGGTGATTTTTATTGTTTATTTATGCTAGGGAAATAAAAAGTTGATTTTAGCTTGATGAATTTGAGATTCATCATAGACCTATACTTAAACCATGCTCATCCTTGAGCATCTAAAGAATGAAGGAGTCGGATTAATTCCTGATGGTGTATGTGGTTTTTTAAGGCTCAATTTTTCAAAGACCCACAATTTAAGTGATCCTAAATTTCTAGGCTTAACCAAGCTCTAGTTAGAAGGAATCCAACTTCTCTAATTTTCAAACTCTCTTTTTGTACAGATAATATAAGGATGTGAAATTTAGGGCACTGCATTTCATGAGAGTCAAGTCGAGGCATCACTCGAAGTTCCAGTCCAAGAGACTCTTCTCTAGACCTAATCCTCAACACTAGGGAATAAGTCTATTCTTGCTTCAGTCAATCGTCTCATTAGTTCATCGAGCTTGAAATGTAGATGGACGGCAAGAAGATGTAAGATATAGTATTGTGTCTATTTTTCTCTCCCTCACATTGGAACAAGGGGCTTCTCGAGTGCCATATTACCCAACATAAGCAGATTTTTAGCATATGGATCAATCTGTCCGTCAAGAGAGTTCGGAGTCGTCTGCACTTGTTTTTCTGGGAGTACACCGGGGTGTGTCTTTTTTAAGTATCTAAAATACCTTCGACACCCAGACTTGTATCACTATATGATGCAAAGCCCTTTTATGGTGTTAGACTGACTCCTTGGTCCTAATTAGCGCTTGGTCCAAGTGGACCCTTTGAAAATAGTTGGGAGCGCTCGCCATTGGTGGAAGCTCATTTGTAATTTGACTTTTGGAGGATAGAGCTTTTCTTTGAACATTTATTTCTTTTTTATCTTTTTGGCTAGGTCCACTTCTTTTACCAAGAGTTGGCGTACATTGATCAACAATTAAAATTAAGTTTCATCACACCCTGGCACAAAGGTAAATATCAAAGAGATAGCATGTTCACATACTGGCTAAGGTTTTGCTAACACTCAGGCTTCTTGAAGCCTTCATTAACTTTATCACATCCTCGAATATCATTAGATCGGGTACAGACTTAAATCTCTAGTCCTAATTCCGCAAGTGATAACTCAACTCATCTCATCGATCATGCAGTTGTGAGAGTGAAGTGTTGATCAAATTCTCAAATCTTTCAAACAAGGGAAGTGTGGATAATTAAGATTAAAAACCCTAATGACTAATGCATGTTAACTCAGACCCTCAAGATCACAGAAATCGGGTGCCCTCAATTCCTCAAGCCTTGAGTGAATGTGAATGTGTCAGGAATACACCAGCTCCCCGCCAGTGATATTTTGTGATGATTTTTTTTCTTTTTCAATTTTGTATGGATTTTATTTTTCTTCAAATTTTTTATTTCCTTTGAAAGACAATGACTAGTCCAGGCTCATATGAATAGATGTTTCCACTCTCAGCTAATCTGAGTGTAAGTACAGACCCATTAGACAGACCTGTGTTACTTGAGGACGGAGCCATATACAATGTCCTCCAAGCCACCCACTCTGCTAAGGGAGACTGAAGTTCGCTCACAGAGAGTAGCTAATCATTTTTAAGCCTAGTAGTCAGAGCCTCCGAAGAAAAAGTTTTTAATTTTTCAGCTTTTTATGGAGTTTTTGAAAAATGTTAAGTTTACAAAAAAATTAATTTTTACATAAAGATGATTTTTGCAAAAATTAATCCCTGATTTTAAAAAGATTTTTGCAGTCAGTTCACAAGTTTACTTTAAACCAATCCAAATAAGATTTTTCAAAAAGTTTAAAAATATATGAGCTATGGCTAAAGTATATATACAGTGATATACGATATACCCCATATACATAACTTTTACTATGCCCTCATAGCACAAGTGATATGAAGCCACGACTCGGTTAAATATAGGGTGATATAGCGGAACTGAGGAGGAGGGTCCCCCTAAACTTAGGTCAAAAATTGACCTTAGTATAAGAAGATGCAGGGAGGGAGGGATGAATGAGTTGGTCCCCCCTATGATTAGGCTAAAAATAGCCTAAGTAAAGGATCTGAATTAGTGGGGGTGGGGTCTGTGTTGTGAGGAGCATTTACAGTAAGATGAATTTTACAGAAGATGAGAGGGGGTGCCTTGTGTACAGATTAGGATGTGAGAGGGGGGAGAGTGATTGTGTGAAATATACAGAGAGAGGAGAGGGGGGGGTGTATATGTGCAAATGTGTATGGGGGGAGGGGGTAGATCATCTAGTGATCACTTTTTATTTTCTTTTTTCTTTTTTTTTTACATTACACGATCCCTCTAATGAAGACCGCTAAAAATGCACATGCAACACAATTTTTTTACAACATGCATGTGCAAGCAGAGCTGACTAAACTTCCTAGAATTCTCCGTCAAATTCTTTTGCGGCCTTCTCAGTGGGAGCTTCCAACTCCACGCCTCCATGGAGATCAAGCATCCTTGATCTTCATGGGTCCAGCCTCAAAAGAGAAATATCAGAAAAATAACAAGGAAAATAATCAACAGAAATGATGTAAAAATGCATGAAGAGAAGATCTGCAAATTTTGAAAATATTCAACACAAAAATATGATTCAAAATTTAACAAATAAATAAAGGTGAGTCGTGTCCCTAGCAACGACACCATTTGATGAACGTAAAATTCACCTCTTTAATAATGGGAAATTGTAGTATAGGAGGTGAAAAATGATTCAACAAAAATCACAATCCTTTGAATGTTGTGGAAAATTTCTACTTGGCAAGTTTGCCAAGGTCGAACACAGGGACACGAGCTACTTTAATCTATTTATCGAATTTTGGTCAATGAGAAGCATGTGTGAATAAGTCATCATTTTTAGGTCTTCATGTAGATGTGCATAATAAAATGCAGAACAATGTGATTATATGATGTGTGAAATTTGTGGTTGATTTTTCCATGGAGTTGTAAGATCATGCATTAAAATAATGCAAGGTTAGGTGCAATATAGAAGCATGCAAACTAATGGATTACAAAAAATGCCCTAGAGAAAATGAGCAGAAAATGTTATTCGGATTCAGAGTCGTTTTGCACATAAAATTACGAGCAAACACTTATTTAATGGAAAGGCAATTGAGCACTAGACACATTATAACATTAGAAAAGCATCTCATTTAAAATGGTGTTAGATGAGAAAATTAAACATGCCATTAGATAGAGGAGGAAATAACGAACAAAAAGGCACTAGAATCATGCAATTTAGACCTACGATGCTCAATTTATGAAGGAAAAAATGCAGAGTCATAAATGTAATAAAAATGCACGAAAATAATTGATAAATAAATTACAAATATGTCCTTGGAGGGACCTAATTGTAATTTGCAAAAATCGATTGGGCCCCATTTTAATTTTGCCATTGTGCACGGGGGTATAAGTGTAATATCCATTAGCTACGAGGGCCTCCATTAAAATACACATGCACGCACGTGCAGGCCATGCGCTTGGTGACCAAAATGCAATATCAAAAAAATCTAGTGTCTGCTCTGCAATTTTTCCAAGCACTCACGTGCGTTACACGTGAGGGGGCCAGGCTCTGGAGTCATCGCAAGCTTGGGCCACGTGGCGTCTGTGGGTGGCTTGAAGTGAGGTTCGATGGACCCAAGCCTGGAGGATCAGTAAGAGGCTTGGGCCTGCCACGTGGTGTCACAAGGGTCATCTAATCGAAATGATCGAATGATATCTTTATCTCATTCTTCTGCCGTAGGTCGCCGAAGGAGGCTACGATCCAGCGACCTCCATCTAGCTCCTCCATGCTCCGAGGGATCTTCTGTAGGTCGGGGGAGCTTTCTAGAGGGCCGACGGAGATCCTGGCGACAAGGTAGAGTTTCATCTTCATCTGGAGCAGCACATAGGAGGAAGGTTGTCGGAGTTGAAGCTTGAGACCAACGAGGCATTGCAGAGTCTGGCCATTGAAGTTGTGCGAAGGTTAAATGATAGCTAAAGCTTGTGTGTGATGTGCGTAAGGTGAAGTGAGGCGAGTGGAGGCCATGAGGGTGACGGGAGTGGTGGCTAGGAGGCTTCTTCTCCGATGAGATGGAGAAGAAGGTGGGTCGGAGTGGTAGGGGCTATGGATAAGAGAAGGTGTTGCGCGAGGGGGTTGGCTTGAATGACGGTGGTCTAGCGGAGTTAGGGGATGGTCCGATGGGGGTGAGATTGAGTGGTTGCATCAGAAAAATTAGGAAAAATAGAGGAAAAAGTGGGGAGGAGGTTGCCTCATCGGAGAGGGGAATCCAGTGGAGGAAGGCTTGTGCTGAGGCTCAGATGAGCCTCAGGTCGTCGCCCGATGAGGCCAGCCGTGTCCTCAGAGCTCAGTGGTGACGAATGTGCCTTAGCATGGTCAGATGACCATGGATCTCACCTGGGATCTCGCGGCCATCGTTGCTTTGACGAAACCGCCCTCTGCTGTCACCGGAGGGCAGGGGAATCTAGGGAGGAGGCCCTTATATTGGTGGATTACTTGATCGGAGGTGCAGCGAGGAGCTTTATAGGTGGAGGGGTCCGAGCATTTCGTGGTGGTGATGAGTTTTCGAATGGTTGTCTTGATGCCTGGGAGTGAAGGCAGGGGAAGATGGAGGTTACGTGAAGGTATTAGAGGAAGGGGTGACATGTAGGTGGCATTGCGACGTGGAGGGGAGGTAAGGGGGTAGCTTGGTGGCGATTGAAACGACTGAAGAGGGTGGGTTACGGAGGTAGGGGACGAAGATCTAGCCATTGGATCTCGCGATCCAACAGCGCATGTGTTGGCGCAGTTGGAGGGCTACAATCAGATCAAGGATCTGATTGAATGGCTGAGGGATAGGCGCTAAACAACAATAGTGATGGAGAGATGGGTTTGATCCAAGGGTGAGGAGAGAAGGGGTGACATGGAGCGAGATTGACCGTAGGATGATGGGAGATCGGGTGGATTAAGTGGGGCATTAGGGAGCGGCATGGATCAGATCCTTCAGCTCTGATATACGGGTGATGGGAGAGCGGAAATTAGTCGTCGGATTTGATATGGTGGCGATATGATTGTTTAGGATAAATGGAGACATGGCGAGCGGTGAACCTTAGGATTGGAGGCGATCAGGTGGTTGTGAGTGAGGCAGAAAGGGGGCGGTTCAGATCTCATCAGATGGTGGGATCAAATGGCTATGAGTGAAGCGGGAATGGAGGATGGAGATGAAGGTGGGTGAATGAGATCCAGTGGACTGGAAGGGCGACGGTTGGCAGTTGGGCGAGATCTCAAGTTTTTGAAGTCAAGATATGAAATAAAGTGCGTAGTGGTCGTTGCAACCAAAATATCCTGCAACATACACACAATTTTTTTCTTCTCAAGCTACAAAAATAATAACAATAATAATGAAGTGAGAGAATTTTTTTTCTATTTATTTACCTATATAGCAACAGGATCGAACTCAGGGAGGCTACAACTCCCGAGGGTTATTCAAATAATCAAAAATCAATTAAAAGAAATAGGGAATCTCAAGTGCAAACTATCTTAGTTTTTTTCAAATTTTTATCTTTTTAATTTTTCTAATTTTTTTATATCTATTTTTTATTTTCTGATTTTCAAACTTTTAGTGATTTTCATTTTTCAATTTTTTTATTTTTAAAAAATAAAGAACAATATGCATAAGGGACGAAATGCACACACCACACTTTTTGTTTTTTTTCTAATTATATTAAAATAACCAGAAAATTATAGAGAAAATATTTTTGAGTTCTAAAGGCTTTGAAATGTTTTTGGGAATTTTTGTAGAATTTTCAGATTTTTCGAATATTTCTAGAAATCAAACAGTGAGAAAAATTATAAATAGTGCAAGCCTAGCATAATTTGCAATTTAAAAATATTTTAAATGCCCAAAACTCGTAGTAATTATTTTTATGCTAAACTCTAGACAAATATCTATAAACAAGAAGTGAAATCACAATTTTTAGATTTTTGTAGAATTTTTTGTGATTTTCAAAGATTATATTCAAATTTTCAATTTTTTGGGTTTTGAAAAGAATTAACGCATGAAAATTGGATAGAAATTAAAAAAAAATGAAAAAAATTAATCTATTTTTTTGGAATTTTTAGAGAAATATTCAAAGTTTTATGAATTTTTGAATTTAAGGAAGAAAAAATGACACTGTTTTTTATTTTCTAATAATATCAAATGAACATAAAATGCAATGAAAATTTTATACTAGAAAGATACACACATCAGGAGCATAGCATGATTTTTGGGAAATTTATTGACTAACAAAACATTTATTTCAATATGAAAATCAAGCAAAATAAAGGTCTGGAAGTCAAGGACTAGTTTGTAAATAGTTTATTGTTTTCGCAAAAAATAACAAAATAAAAAAAATGGGGAAGAATTTGCAAAATACCCAACGAACGTTTGAGTTGCATGGGACTTGCTGGAAGCGGGGGCCTTTTGTGCAATTTTCAGATCTCCAGGGATATAGATATAATTTCGCCAAGTTTTATTTCACCCTCCCCTTAGGGTTTATCCAGGTTGCTTTCTTCGTTCTCTCAAGAAGAGATGCCCCCTTTTTTCTTCACTTGGGCTGGTGGAGCGTGGCGATGAGAGGTGTTGCCACTCGCGCAAGAGGCGCTGCTTCAGGCGGCGATCAGGGGGATATGAGGAGTGCGACGGAGATGCACGCAGATAGGCAAAGAGGAGCTTCTAGACGATGAGCCAGCGATGGATGGCATTGGTCTGAGGATGCGCGGCGATGTTGGGCGACACACGCCCAGTTTGGTGGAGGGCTGCGGTGGACTCCAGGTATGGCATCGGTGATGGTCAAAGGCATGGAGGGCTTCTGAGAGCGGTTGGCGATGGCGTTGCAGCGGTTCTGGGTGGCGTTCTGTGGCACGCTGGGCACGCGGAGGTCAGCGCTTCAAACATCTTAGAGCACAACGGCTGGGTTGATAGTTGGCGTGGGCTCGCGGCTGTCTGAGGTCGGCGCTCGCGGTACAACATTGGTTGCAGTATGAAGCATGGGTGCGACAGATCGTAGTGGGGCGGTGAGCGACCTGTGCAGCTGGCGCTTGTGTGCTGGATTTTTTTTTATTTTAATTTTTTATTTTTGTTAACAGAAATAGAAGATTAGATATGGTTTTTTTATTGTTTTTTAAAAACAGGATGGTAGAAATTCTTTTTTTCTTTTAATTTTTTTATTTAGTTTTTTTTAGATGATCCTGCAAAACAAAATGTTAGAAAGAAAGGCTATATATTTTTTGTTTTTCTTAATTTTTATATTTAAACAATTAGGATGCGAGCATGATGGATCAATCCCAAAAGTCAAAACAGAAGACGTGAACGAGTGCAGTTCTATAGAAAATAGCATATGGAACCGGATCTCTGATCACTGTGCGTGGTCAGAGGTGAGAGATCGTACGAGGTAGAAAAGAACGCGAATAGATCGAGAAAGTGAGATGAAAAATCAGAATCAAAGGTGGATAAAAATCGTGATGGATTCTAACATCTAGAAAATTTTATATCGAAATAAAAATGTGGAAGAAAAAAAATAAAACTATGATTAATCTAGAATAAAATAAGAGAAAATGAATCTCACCTTAGGAGCGGAAAAGACCATGATCACCTCGATGAAGGCTGACTCGCTATCATCGGACAGCTTAGAGGCTAGGCACCTCTCTGCAACAAGATAGCTCTTAGAGAAAAGGCTCCTTGACCAAAGATTTATCAAGAGAAAACAAGGGAGAGAGAGCCTTATTACTAGATAGAGAATCGAGTTTAATTTTTTTTTTGAAATTTCAAATGAAGATAAGAGATAAGAAAAGAAAATTGAAACGATATAAAGTGAAATTTATTTATAAAAAATATTTTTTTTGTATTTTCGTCACTCTGTTAAATTGAATAAAAAATTTTAATTTTTTTATTTTTTTGTGGTGGTTATTTAAGAATACAACTATATACATATACTATAAACATATGGTACAATATATACATAGTCAAATAAGGAAATTAGTTTTTTTATTTTAAATTTATTATCTTTTTTATTTTTTGTTTTAAATAATTAGTAGAAATATTTACAAATATTTACAAATACATTACGAATAAATAAATGGTAAAATTGCACAAACCATCCCAGAAATCCGACTTTTCTATCGTAACTCCAAAAACTATGAAATCACAACCATTTTAAAGAGAATTTAATTTAGAATACAATGGAAATGAGTTTGGTTCAATTTGAGTTTATATGGAGTCGAAATTGATTTTTCAATTATCGTTTGTGGATTTTTTCCAAGTGTGGTTGCTTTTTTTTTGTACATGATTCTATTTTGCAAACCTTTTTATTATTTAGGACACATTTTTATTTATAATTTTGTTTTGAACATTATTTCCTTGAGGGCAATTTATGTACAAATAAAATAGTATAAGTATACAAATATACACTGCACACATTTTTTTTGGATTTTTTTATTTAGGACCCTATCTCCCCCTACTTATTCCTGGTCGATCAGGTCAAGTCTTGACCTTCTCTCAGGGTTCGGGTCAGTCTATATCTATTACATATATACAGTCTTATCTCTTGTTTCCTTTATTTGTTTATTTATTTAGGTTAAAATGGTAATATGTGTATAGTATTTACACAAAGATACAAGTTAGTAAGAATATGGAGCTAGTATTATATACATATGTTCTATAAGGGATTTTAAGCTAAAATAAATGAATAAAGATGATGAAATGCATATTCATTATCCCCCTATGCTTTACCATTGCTAGTCCCTTAGAAAACACTTATTTGAAAGAATAAGTGAATAAAAAGAAAAAGAAAAAGAAATGAAAAATAAAGAAATTAGGACAGTATTGATTATTACACATATCTTAATAAAATTGTAGTATGGAGCTCTATGAGACCTTTGGATTATTACTGTGGCGAAACCTTAATGGGAAATGAAATTAAAACGTAACAGCATCTAAGTTCCATAAGACTTCTCTTAAGGTCTCCTCAACAGTCAGGTCAGAACAAGTCTACATACACAAATTCTCATGATTATGAATCTTTACTTGTACGGTGTAAATGAATGATAGCTCCCCATCTCAAAAGTATTAAAGAAACAACCTCCCTCAACAAGGTAACTCTAGTCCCTCAATCTAGCAACTCTTTCATCGAGGAGCGAGGATATTCCCTTCTAAGTTCAAGTACAACCAGCTCAAGAAGAGGAGATGGAGAAAAGAATGGATGGTAACCAGCGTTGCTACCTATCCTTAGATGCATAACCAATGTAGCCATGTCATCCAGCTTCAAGCTTACAACAATTTAACTTTGAAGCTCTTATTAAATTTTTTATCCTTGTATATACACTTCGGCATGCATTTACTTTTCAATCAGGCTTGTCCACTTTTGGAGATTCTGTATTTTTTCTCTCTCTTTTTTTGAAAATATATACAAGGTGCATCATGTACATAAAGAGTTTTTCCTCTTGGGCTTAGTAGAATATCCCTCTTTTGATGCATTATTGCAACCCCACAACATCATGTCATTAGACCTCAACATTGCTAAACCAGGTTGAGACACACTTCCCTCCCTAGAGGTGGACGAGTGGTTCCGCCTAGATGTACTACCCTCGTATGCTACCCCAAGCCAAATGATTCAGCCTCCTCACTTCCTCCTCCATGAAGAGCTACGTGTAAAGTGCTTGTCCAAGAAAAGTCACAGTCTGAAAGAATCATGTGCGTGTTATTAAATGTTCTACTTGGAACAATCAAGTTGACATGTGAACATAGTCTTATGGACTCAAAGAATTAAGCCACTAGGACCTAAAAAGTCTTAACTCCAGTTCTTATAAGGTTCCTCTGAAATTAAGTAGATTAAGGCCCAACTAAGCTCCATTTTTTGATTTTATTCTAGACTTAGTTTAAATGTCAATACTCTCCTAAAAAATGCACATGAAAATGCAAGAAATATGTACAATGCAAAAAGAAAGCAATTTTTAAACAATTTTCTAATTTTGAACTTTTTATGGGTTTTTGGAAAAGAAAGGAAAAATGATGCACATGCAAAAGGAGATTCTGTATGCAACTTTTTATAGATTTTTGATTTTGTAGTTTTTTTTTTCAAAACGGAAAAAGGATTAGTAAAATATATACAAGTATATACAAGAATTTTTTGTGTTTGTTTTTTTTTGTTTTATTGTTGTTTTTTTTGAAAGGTGATCAAAATCCATATACACACATGTGGATTTTATGAATTTATATACATATCCCAAAAAATAAACATTAAAAATATGAGTTATGTCTAAACTATATATACAATATATGCGGCACCCCCTATACTAAGCTCAAACTATGTCCTCATAGTGATTAGAGAGCGGCAAAGGAAGACATAACTCGTGTTAAGTATAGAAAAGTGAAAATATTCCTATGCTACAATGACTCAAAGAGAAAATGAAAAGAATGGAAGTCAGTGATCCCCCCTATACCTAGGATCATGTAATCCTAAGTATAGAAGATTGTACAAAAGGAAAAAACTGATGAAGAGAATGTACAAACTCAAAAACAATTAAAAAAGCGATATGAGCAACATCACTCCCCATACTTAGGGTAGAGTATCCCTAAGTACAGGAAACAACAAGAGTGATGAACATGATGAATATGAACAACACAAACCACTCACCCCCTATACTTAGGATAAAGCACATCCCAAGTATAGCATATATATACACACACGGAAAAGGGGTGAATAATAAAACGGAAGAAGAAAGAGTGAAACGAAAGGATATACAAGAGGAGTGGATGCTCATGTATCAGACGTAGAATATGGAATCAAAAGATTATTGTATGATACCACAAATACAGAATCAACAACAGACAAAAATGTATCATGATCTAGATATGGCTTTAGCAACTGTCCGTTTACAACAAATGGTTGTGCATCAGATGACAACCCAGATATGACAATACTCCTATTGTCAGGCACAACTCTCATGATGAACAGTCCTGGCCATTTGCTTTTTAATTTTTCTGGAAAAAACTTCAACTTAGCATCAAATAACCAAACTTTCTGATCAGGAGAGAAAGTCTTCCTTCAAATGTGTTTATCATGCCAGCGCTTGACTTTCTCCTTATACGTGAGTGAGTTATCATATGCAAAGTCTCGGAATTCAAATAATTTATTCAAATCCAACATCCTATTCTTTCCTGCCTTCTCATAATCTAGATTTCATACACGGAGTGCCCGTAAAGGTTTGTGAATTAATTCCACTGGCAGGTGGCATGGCTTTCCATACACCAATATGAAGGGAGATATACCCAAAGAAGACTTGTACACCATCCGATAAGCCCATAGAACCGAATCAAGCATCTGGGACCAGTTTTTCCTATCTGGACATACAAGTTTTAGTAATATCATCTTGATCTCCCTATTTGAAATTCTACCATGCCATAGTCTAAGAGTGGTAAGGAGACGCAACTATGTGCTCAATGGCATACTCCTTCACAAGCTTATTTACTTCTCTACTAATGAAATAGCTTCCCCCATCTGAGATCAGTATTTTGGGAATCCTGAACTATGCAATAATATTGTCCTTGAGAAAGGAACACACTGTACGACTATCTGTGGCTCGGGTGGGGATAGCCTCCACCCATCGACTAACATAATACACGACGAGCAGGATGTACTGAAATCCTTGATTGACATGAAATGGCCCCATGAAGTCTATGCCCCAAGCATCAAAAACATCATAAATCTCTATATATCTTAGGGGCATGGTATCTTTGGAACCAACGGTTCCTCCCATTTTCTGACAGTCAGTACAACCTTGAACATACTCTGTAGCATCCTTAAACAATGTGGGCCACCATAGGCCTCTTTGTAAAGCCTTTGTTGTCCTGTATTTCCCCGAATGATGCCCACCAAATTCTAGTTTGCGATAGTGCTCAAGTACACTAGTGTGTTCCTCCTGAGGAATGGACCTTCTTAAGATACAATCCACACCCTCGCGAAATAGGTACGGATCCTCCCACTGGTAATAATGGATCTCTGATAGAAATATGTCTACCTTGTACTTCAGCAATCTTGTGGAACTTTCTTGGAGACAAGATAGTTCATAATATCAGTATACCATGGGAGTGAGTCTAGAAACAAGATGGCCTCATCTGGAAAGGTTTCAGAAATAGGGATCATGTTCTGCTCAGAGGTCTCTGCATCTGTGATACGGAAAAGGTGATCTGGCACAACATTTTTCACTCCAGGTTTATCTCGAATCTCTAAATCAAATTCCTGGAGAAGAAGGATACATCTGATAAGGTGTGGTTAGGCCTCCTTCTTTCCCTGCAAGTATCGTATGGCAGTGTGATCCATGTACACAATAATGTGTGAACCAATGAAGTAAGATATGAACTTTTCTAGCCCAAATACAACTACTAACATCTCCTTCTTTGTAACTGTATAATTCTGATGTGCTTCATCTAGAGTCTTGCTAGAATAGTGTATATCAAATGGTATCCCAACCCTTCTCTATCCTAAAATAGCTCCAATTGTGAAATCCGATGTGTCCGTCATAATCTCAAAAGGAAGAGACCAATCTGGTGGCTGTAAGACAAGAGCACTAGTAACCATTTCTTTCATCTGATTGAATGCAAGGAGGACTTTCTCATCGACAACAAAATCACTGTCCTTACACAGAAGCTCAGTCAAAGGTCTGGCGATCTTGCTGAAGTCCTTTATGAAACGCCTATAGAATCCTACGTGTCCAAGAAATGACCTCAAGTGCTTCAAATTCTACAGTGGCTCTAACTTTGAAATCACATCAATCTTAGTCGGTTCAACCTTCGTACCATGTTTGGATATGACATGGCCCAATACAATTTCCTAAGTCACAATAAAGTGACTCTTCTCTCATGAGAGCACTAGGTTTACCTCACAACAACATTAATGAACTCGGTCTAAATAAAAAATACATGTGTCAAAACTATCCCTGTAGACCAAGAAATTATCCATGAAGACATCAAGAAAATTACTCATCATGTTGGCAAAAACAACCAATATACACCTTTGAAATGTAGACGAGGCATTACACAATCCAAAGGGCATCCGTCTAAAGGCGTAGGTGCCAAACGGACAAGTGAAAGTAATTTTCTCCTGATCCTCAGGAGCGATAGCAACTTGGTTACATCCCGAGTACCCATCCAAGAAGCAAAAGAACTCTTTCCCTACCAACCTTTCAACAATCTGATCAATAAAGGGCAGCGGAAAGTGATCTTTCTTGGTAGCTGAGTTCATGCATCGGTAATCTACACAAACACGCCATGAAGTAGGTACCCGGGTCCGAATCTCCTCACCACGGTCATTCTTTATGATCGTAATCCTGGATTTCTTTTGGACCACATGTAAAGGGCTGACCCATTAGGAATCTGAAATGGGATATATATAAAGCTAGTATCACACCATTTTCTGATCTCCTTCATGATAACCTCCCTTAGATTTGGATTTACACGACGCTGACATTCATGGGAGGGTTTACAGTCACCTCTAGGTAGATATGATGCGAGCAAAATGCTGGATTAATCCCACATAGATCTGAGATATTCCATCCTATGGACTTGCGATTTTTCCCAAGAACCTCTAGTATGCAAAATTCTTGTTCAGCGGTCAACTATGAGCTGAGGATGACCGGAAACATTTGAGGGTGCAAGGAAGGCATATTTCAATGTTGAGGGTAAAAACTTGAGCTTAGGTGGGTTTGAATCGGCACTGCAATAACCTCTGCCACTGTACTAGTAGACGGTATGTGATCTGTACTTTGTGGAATGTCCA
The DNA here is from genome assembly GCA_037367405.1 of Ottelia alismoides. Lineage (NCBI taxonomy): Eukaryota > Viridiplantae > Streptophyta > Magnoliopsida > Alismatales > Hydrocharitaceae > Ottelia > Ottelia alismoides. Next base: position 625,879 of record JAZKJV010002336.1, on the reverse strand, counting down.
CCTTGGCTACTAACATCTTAGCAAGTAAAACATATGATAGATCTGCAATGAATGATCTCTGCTCAGAAAGGAGGGGCTCGTCAGGGTGTTCAACATTCTTATTGATTAACGGCTCAGATATCTCAGCAATAATCTCAGAAAGATGTCTCTCATCTATGCATAAATCAAGAAATTCAACGAATGGCTCAGATACTGTACCTCAGAATTCTCAGAAAAGTGTGTCAATGGAATATCAGAAGGTGGATGTAGAAACAAATATCTATCCTTAGAAATCAGCTCAAACTGCTCATCAGCAACTATCTCAATTGGACCAACAAGGGAACTCATGTCGACTATGCTTTCCATTGAGTCCTTCCGGGAAAGCAACTCATGTGTATCTATAAAATCAGTGAAAAGTTCTATCTCTTTGAATTCAACAAGAAAATCACAATCATCTGGCTCTGATATATCATTCTCGGTATCATATGCTGTTGGTGGCAGTGATGGTCTAGGATCAGAGATCGTCTCAAGTTTCACCTTGTCACTGCAATAGTGAAAGGTGATCTCTCCAGTACCATAATTGATTGCAGCTTCGACCGTTTGGAGGAACAATCGACCTAATATGATCGGGTTATGGAGTAACAGTGCAGGTGTGTCCATATCCATGACAACAAAATCAACAGGGAATTTCATTCCCTGCACCGTTACAATAACGTCCTCTAAAATGCCTCTTGGCCTCTTAATCGATCTATCAACAAACTGAAGGATCATTCTGTTTGTTTTAGCAGGTCCTAACAAAAATTCAGTTAGTAAAGATGAATACATGAGATTAATGGAGGCACTGTTATCGAGAAGAGTATGATCAAATTCTTGATCAAAGATATGGCAACGGATGTGAGGTGCTCCCTTTTACTTCTTTTTAGGCGACAGGTCACTGATGGCATGAATAGTGGCCATGGTCAAGATGTGTTTCTCTATGTCCTTTCATCTTTTCTACCTTGGTTTATGCTTTTGTGTACATGCTCTTTCATTCCCTTTTTACCGAAGGCATGTATTCCATGGCTTTAAGGAGTGACATCTTTAAAAAGATGTTTTGTAAGATCTCAACCACTCCAGGATCAGATAGGGATGTTTTTAATTTTTGGATTTTCATAGATTTAAGAGTAGAAGGAAATGTCACAGAATCGGAATAAACAAGAAACATTCATTTCCATTATTCAAATAGAATCCTCGTGTACAAAAGGACAACCAGAATCAATCTGTACAGTGTTGTCCAAAATAGGTGAAGGAAAAACAGAATCTAAAATAGAACAGGATGTTGTTGCTGGTGAAGAGGAAGAATCTGTGACAGGTATATTCTCCCTTGTTGATGGTGATCTACATCTGCCTAGTGAAGGTGGTGGTGAAGGCGGTGAAACTCCAGACTTGGGTGCTACTACATTGGGTCTCTCGACTGTTGTTGAAGGAGATGATGTTTAAGGTGATGCTCTCTTAGTAGTTCGATCTCCCAACCCCAACTGCTGCGCAGGCGGCTGCAATCTCCTACCGCTCCTGAGATGAATGGTGTCAGATAAACATGTAAAATCAAGGGACATACTTGTCTCGGGGGTGGGTGGGCTATTGGCTACCTGCTCCTTACGTCTGAAGTTGTTGGGGTTAGCTTCGACCTGTGTTGAAATCAGTGTCTTCATGGTGGTCAGGTCGTCGATCCACTGAGTCAGTTCATTCATGTTCTTCATGAGCAATGCAAGTTGGTCCAACGCTGGATTGACTGAAGGGGCCTCGGGTTGCTCATTGATTGGTTGTCGATGAGGCTGATAGTATGGAGGTTGTTGGTACCCATATAGATTCTGATAATGAGGAGGAGGAGGAGGATATTGTCCAGAATATTTAGTTTGTTGTTGGTTAGGATGAGGAAAATACATAGACTGTTGTTGTGGTTGGTATTGTCTCCAGTTTTAGAACTGTAGTGGAGACTGATAGTGAGGCTGGAACTGCTGGTGTTGGTAATGCTGTTGTCTGCCTCCCTGAAACTGGTGGGTGGGTCTCTGACCCTGCTGTGAACCCAACTGGCCTTGTCCTGATGGACAGGGCTGGTTTTGCTCATGGTCGAACTAGATGTCGTTCATCTCCTGAATGACAGGTGGAGGTGGAGACTACTGCTCAGGAATGTAAGCTACTTCCTATTGGTAAGGAACTACCTGATGTGAATGCTGCTGAACCTGATCAGGTGTCTGCACGTAGTAGACATGCTGAATTGTGGATGGTCCTCCATTACTCTGCTGGGTGGAAGAAGTCTGCTCCCTAGTAGAGGTATCTGTCGTTGCACTCACACTGTGAACTGCACTGATCTTACTCACAAGAAGCTCCACGTGCCTTGTTATCTCATCCAACTTATCCATGTTCTTCGTCCTTTGCTAGATCACTTGAAGCTTATCAAGCTCCTTTAATCGTTTCTTAATAATGTCCACTTTGGATAGGTGGTTTCCGATGATGGACAGGTCAGTGCTATCCACCTTATCCACTTCTTGTGATGTCATCATATTGATAGTCTTGTGGGTATTGTAGGGGAGATGACGGGGTGCTTCTGAAAAGCACATGAAGAAGAAAGAGTTGCTGAACTCTCTGCCATCTCCTCAAAGATTTGATAAAGGACATCCTCGTCCTTGTTGAAGTGGCTCCCCCCACAAGCGGCATCTACGAGTTTCGGGATTTTTTTTAAATAATTATTAAAATAATCACAATTAATTAAATAAGCTTGGAGGAAAAAAATTGGAAAAAATAGGTATCGATCAGCACCTGAGGTGCCGATTTGGGGTGCCCCCTCCAAATCGGCACCTGAGGTGCTGATTTGGACAGAGGCTCCAAATCGGCACCTGAGGTGCCGACTTGGAGATGGCCATTTTACAAACCACACCTCGTTAGTACTTTAATTCTATTTCAATACTACCGGATACTACAAATTATTATTATGTTCATTAGATATGAATGAGGACATTTGAGGAATTTTGTAAATAATTTTAAAAAATAAAATAAATTTAATAGGCTTTCAATATTTTCCTTCATCACAATTTTTTTGATCTATCAGTAGAGCTTCGTGCTCTCATCTTCTTCCCGATAACGTTATTGTAAAATGTGAAGTATATCTCTTTTTTTAATTATATTTTTCATTATTGATACATACTTGGAATATTTATATTTGACATATCAACAATATTATAGTAAATATAAAGAAATTGAGAGTGTGCTCAACATCATTTACCATTGACATATGTAAACTCAACAACGTACAACTTTGAATTAATTTAAAAAATTACAAGTATTTTATTAAAATCATAAGAGAAGAAAGATGACTTTACAAATAATAAGAAAATTTTTTACAATAACTTAAACTTTCCATATCTTCAGAAATCCCTTCAGACCTCCTCCTCCACCTCCTGCACCTCCTCCTTTGTCGTTTCCTTTCCCTCCATCTCTCAATTTTTTGTGAGTCTCCTCATGTGTTGTCTTCTTCTTCTTCTTCGTCTGCTTGGCCATTTGTTCTGAATGCGTTGGAACATGCCCTGGAGGATGCGGTCTAGCTGACGACTTCCGTGGCGGTTCGATTGTTTGGGATTCCTGATTTCTTGACGTTCATACACTTGTTGAATGGCGAGGCGGCTCTAATGGAGGAGGCTCAGTGATCCTTACTCCCGGAGAAGGTCTTCGAGGTAGCTCCGAACGTTGTTGTGGTATTGTCCTGGATATACCAAACAACTGTCTATCGAAATCAGTTGCCTCCATTTGCCGAACACTATCAAATATCTGCGACTGCAAATATCTTGAACTATATTGAGTAGACGGTATGAGCTGAGAGGGTCCAGAGTCAAATTGACTCGAAGGTCCAACAAGCGGTGGTCCTACAAGGTTGAGACATTTTCATTGTTATAAGTATCACAAAATTTAAACATAACGTATTGAAATGAGTTGGTATATTCTATAATATATTTATACCTGAACCTCTAAATCCGGCTTCACCGATTTGAGACCCTCTAAAGCCATACTCGATATAGCTCATACCTGAAAGCTGTTAATTACATTATATGTCACATAAATTAAATAATAAGTAAGAGGAGAATGCAATGTAATAAATTAACTACAATTTTACTTGTAGATACGAATCCTGCTTGAATTGGTGGAACTTCCTGCCCGCTGTATCCCTCACTCGAAGGACTAGCAAATGATGATCTTGCAAATTGCGATTGACTGAAAGCTTCTCCATATCCTGCAAGAATGAGATATTCATCTTTTAGAAAATACTACATAAGATAAAAATTAGTTATTTTATTTAGTCAATTTATTACCTGAAGCTCCAAATCCAGTTTGGTCATATTGAGATGTGAGTCCTTGATGACCTGATGAGTACCCTTGCCTGCCATATCCTACAGACGTCATTCCTGAGGTCCCAAATATTGACTCATCCATTGTCTGAACCTGGGAAAATACTTGCTCACTGAGTCCTGCTATATTTTATGAGGAACTATGTTTATATGTCTAAAAATCGATATATGAATAAGAGTTTACTATACATAAACAAATAACTAAAACCTGAACTACCAAACATCGGCGGTGGTTGCGTCCCCTCCCCACCATATTCCGTGTACTCCCTTCCTGTACAATTTACAACAAATAATTTTATAAATTCACGATTCTAAGAGAAAAACTTAGTTTACGTTTGTAAGAAAGAAATCACAAAACCTGATGCTCCCGAAGTATGATGCTCCTGTGATGGCATGAACTGTTGCTGCTCATATTGATAGAAGGGATACATCAAAAGAACATGTTGAGTGTTTCATCGAACATGTTAATTGTATTTTCGACCGGTGTCCTCATGTTTGTAGGTAAGTCCGATGATCGTCTAAGTTGTTCCAAACTGTTTCTTCCTTGTACAATCGTATCCACCTAGTCCATTTACAAATATAATAAGAATAATTTAATATAATCTAAGTAGAATAAGTAGACTTTTAAAACATACCAGACGTCTTTCCATTGGTCTGTGTGGTTGGTAAGCTACTACAGGAGGAGGAATCTATTTTTGGATCCATCTTTTGGTTATATTCCAATACCATTGCATATAAATATCAGTATTGGAATCCGGATGCTCATGAACAACTGCGGCTTCCCTGTCCTCCCAACGATCCACGTAGTGGCGATGTATAGTAGCCCAGTTTAGGATGTCACCACTTCGGGTTTTATTACGTCTAGATACAACGTTTATCCTCTCCACGGAAATAGGAATGTGCTGACGCATCCCAAATTGACACATCACACGATCAGGTAGGTGCATCACTACAAGATCGTAACAAATAAGTGGAACTCGACTCATCCATACAGCCTGGCCACTTTTGCAGATAGGATGCAGTTGTGATATCTCAACTTCAGCGTATGGTGTCCAAATCATCTGTATTTTATTAAAAAATTAGATATTGTAGTTTACAATAATTTAAACTTAATATGAGCATTAAAGTTTTTGTTCCTGATGAGGTTCTTGTGTATCCAGCTCGTTACGATAGAATGCTATTGTTGCCGTATGCACGTTCTCTTTAAAACTGCGCACTCCTATCCACTTCAACGCTAATGCACCTCCAGCTATCTGAGCACCAACACGTACTATCGGCCGTCCAATATGTACATGCTCCCATGCCCAAACCTGTATTTGAAAATATTAGAAGATGTAAATAAACCAAATTGAGACGTGTAGGGGTACTCTACATACCTGTATAATTGAGAAGAAACCATATATCCTGGACGTGCCGATCTTTGTACCCCTATCGAGTTATGAATACATATGCGCCAAAGCAGCAGCACCCTAAGCTAGTTGAGCACATTCTTGCAGTTCACGTAAGTGTAATAGGTACCTAAAAATATAATCAAACCTAAGAATACAACAACAATTAATAATGTAATACTTTCAATCATTAGTGCATACCTTAGAGGCACCATATCTCCGTTGCTGTCTGCAAGAACACTACATCCTATATGATAAAAAATCAGTGCTCTAACCAAACGGGTCGCATGTTCTTCATCTTCAATACCCTGGAGCGGATGTTCTGAACTGAAGAAGACGTCGCGTATCCAAGACAACTTCACTTTTCCACTCATTATCTGAGTGGGTACTACTCCTAACAAACTCATGCATACTGCGTCCCATCCACCTGTCGGAGAATCTGGCCCAGTGACATGTAGACCATCAACTCTCAATCCAATAATTAATCCCATGTCCTGTAGAGTAATGGTAGCCTCCCCTAAGCGTAGGTGAAATGTATGTGTCTCAGGTCTCCATCTCTCTAACAAACTGGTCAGTAACGAGGGATCCATTTGGACTCTTCTCATGTTTACCATACATGAGAAACCCGATCCTTCTAACAATCATTCTACTACGTCACTCTTCTTGTTAGAAATGGTGTTTAGTAACTCATTATGCTCTACAAATTGAATCTGAAAAATATTTTGAATAAGAAATAAGTAACAGTATTACAAAATTGTAAATTCATAAAATCTTTAAATTACTTACCGAGCTAGTAGGTTGTGATGACCGATGGTCATTCTGCATATATAATACTGAGGTATCTACTGGTCCAGGAACTCTATCCATCTGTGCCATCTACAGTAATAATTGTAAATTTCATGAAAACATAAATTATCAATTTGAAATGCAAATGAAATAGAAATTATCCAATTAAAATGTCCTTACATACCCATGTATTCCTATGTTCTGCGTGAACAACTTAATTTATTATGTCCGGGTTGCTTGCATATTTTACATAATTTCGGCCGTACGCACATTTCATCCATTTCATTTCTAATTCTTCCTTCTACAGGTCTTCCGACTTTTCTCTTCCCGATTTTTGGTGGTAACATAATAGTGGCATCTTCTTCTCCCCAATAACGTCTATCTGGTATGGGATGAAAGAAGAAGTTTTATACCTGATGGTAGTAATTGCTGGAGAAGTACCGTGAACATAGATCATAGTTGTCTACGTGTGTACACGTACGTGAAGCTGCGGCTATAACATGTGGATATACAAAGTGTTTCATCTGCGTAAACCCACACGTGCATTCACTTTCTCGATCATTTAAATTAACTTCATATGCAAATCCATCACGATCACAAACTTGAAACTGAGTTAGTGAAAATTGTTCTATGTGGCATGCTCTTGCATATCTCGTTTGTTTCTCTAACAATTCTTCATATTTCTTAGTCAAATATGTAGTCATTCCCTCTGACTCTTCACGACGATCATTGAAATAACCATTTATTCTAAGGAAAACTATTAGAATAAGAGAAATAATTGGTAAACCGCGTGCTCCTCCAAACGCACCGTTAAAGCTTTCAGATAAATTGGTTGTCATGTGGCCATAACGATGTCCATTATCTAAACTTAATGCCTAATAAATCTAATCGCCATTGTCCTGCGATACGATCCACTGGAAAGCATTTCTGTCTAGAATGCAAATTTCTCACATCATACTGTTAAACTTGTTATGACATGGTTCTCGCCCAGCAGCGTAGAATCTGTTTTGAACTATACGATTTCTATGTCTAGCTCTCTGCATATTTGCACGCATATGCCTGAGACAATGACGATGTGTGAATCCCTCTTCCCGTGGAAATAAACTATGTACATCATTCTTTAGGCCGGAAAATGGATCACTGATAAAACATATGTCTCGACGATCAAGAATTTATTTTAATAAATTTAGAAACCATCCCCACGCTGAAATATTCTCGTTCTTTTCGGTTATGGAAAATGCCAGCGGAAATAGGCCATTATTTGCGTCTATTGTTGTGGCCACGTACATGTGACCGGCGTATCACCCATATAAATGTGTTCCGTCGATACTTAAAACAGGTCGACAAAATCTGAATGCTCTACAACACACTCCAAATGCTACAAACACTCTCTGAAAATGTATAGTACTCTCGTTTTGGCCTTCAACAGTCTTGAACCAGGTATATGTTCCGTGGTTGTGTCGTTCTAAAGCACGAATGAATCTCCGAATATCATGATATGACTCAACCTTATTCCCATTAATCATATCTATTGCACGTCGCCTAGCATTCCAAGCTGTCATGTAGTTGATTTCGGTCTTCAAGTTCTCTTTTATTTTATACATTATTGCTCCCGGGGTCATACTAACTTTTGTTTTAAAGGAACATAAAATATACTGCACTACATCTTTAACTTCTGCAATTTCATGATCAAACACGTGGGGTAACTCCTCCATCAGTTCTTCTTCAGCATCATCATTATTAGCAGAATATGAGTTCCCCCTTTTCTCGTTACCTACAGCTAGAACTAGTGAACCATATCAAAAATCATGACAACTATTACCACCTATGTTTTCTTCTAATGTTTCAGAATCATTTTCTGAATCCTCTTTTTCTGATTCCTAATTTTCGGACTCCTCATATTCTGACTCTTCATTTTCAGACTCCTCATTTTCTTGTTCGGATATTTTTGTCAATAATTCATTTTCCACATTTACTTGTGAGGGCTTCTCGATAACCTCAAAATTGGTTTCATTTGTTGCCCTGATTAATTTACTTCTTTGTTAGTTTAAATAAAATAATATAACATTATCCCATAATTTAAATGTGATTAATTTTACCTCGACGATGACAGCATATTTTCCATATCAAAGGGAGTAGCTTCTACGAAAAGATGAATAAATCTCACATCGATGATTGATCTCAATATTGCTAATGTGGATTCATCATCGTGAATCGATACTACAAAGAAAGTTGATCCCTCGTACAACCACTTACACGTTAATGTAAGTATATACTTGTCGAGCGGGAGATCAGTGGCTTCAGACACTCGAGACAGTAAACTAATGTATGTTAATTGGCATGGTAATATAACCATCCTTTTCTTTCCTCCAATATATTCCACGTGGTCATCAGAGACATCAACCGATCCTCCCCAATATAAAAAGACATGAGCGGTGTTGGAAGCCATCTATATGAATAAAATACATGATTTAATTAGTTTATTTAAATGTAACAATCGTTAACATTTCAGTCGGATATTATCTCTATTAAACGATTATTTAAATGATATACTAATCACTCAGATATGGAATCCAAAAGTCCGGTCTCGGGGAATCATCGGTGCTCACCACAGTGAGTCCTGCCAGCGCTGTATAGAGACCCTCTCAGAGCTCGATTCCAAATCTTAAGGAGAAGTAATTTTAATATGACTATATATACTTTTAAATCTAGATTAATGCAATGATAATAAGGTGTTTAATCTTAATGTAATTGACATTCAAAAATTTCATATTACAACATTGTATGGTACTTCATACAAATTTTATTACACAAATGATTTCCATTCAAATATATACAAGATTAATTTTAAAAAAAATATTCTAATTAAGTATCAATTTTGGACATCTAATTACTGATTAAAACCTCGAAAAATTTAATACAAGTAAAATTACCTGAAAGACGCGTGTCTTCGAAAAGAAATGTTATCCAATAAGACAAGAATATAATCCGGTATCCGAAGGTATATATCGCCTTCACTGTTAAAAACCTGCAAAGAAAACACAAAAATATATCTAAAAAAATCTTATTCTCACTTGAATAAGATTAGCTGATCGAGAGAAGAAATTGTGTTTCAGGACACCGAATAAGTGACTTAAGAGAGGAGGAGTAAGGGGAAAGACGAAGAAGGAGAGGGGATGCAAATGTGTGGAGAAGAGAATGCGGGGGTGGGGGGGTTATAAGAAGGGGAGAGAAGGGGACCATTGGTAATTTGCCAACGACTCTCTCCAAATCGGCACCTGAGGTGCCGATTTGGTCTGGGCGCCCTAAATCGGCACCTCAGGTGCCGATCAATACCTATTTTTTTATTTTTTTATCTTTACCTATTTAATTAATTTCGGTTTTTTTAATAATTATTTTAAAAAAAAGTTCACCAGTTTCTGATTCTCTATGCTTAAACCCCCAAAGAAATTTCGTACAAAGCTGGTTTTTAGAATATCATGATTGGGGTACTTCTCAGTCATATCTTTAAATCTTTCCCACACCTCGTGAATAGGCTCCTGGGGCATCTGGGAGAAATTAGCAATCAAGGATCGCATTTGGTTGAGTCATCCAAGCGGGTAATATTTGTTTAGAAATGTGGATCTCAACTCTTCCCAAGTAGTGGCAACCTTCCCCAAGTGATTCAACCAATATAAATCTTTGTCCATCGGAATGAATGGGAAGGCGATCATCTCCATTACCTCTAATGGAACATTTGGGTAGTGTACTGTCCCACAAATGCGATCAAACTGCTGGAGGTGTATATAAGGTTCTTCATTAATATTTCCGTGGAATAGTGGGAGAAGAGGCAAAATAGTAGGCTTAAGCTCGAAATGCCCATGAATTGCAGGGATTTGTATCCTAGTATTTATTTATCCTGCCCCTAGATTATAAGCATCCTTTAATGTAGGCTTAGCCCCAGGTTCTATGTTAGGGTCCTCTCCCCCATTCCCCCCTCCAGGGTTGTTTCTATCCTCCTCTCTCCTATCTTATCTTTCCGGTCTCAGTTCGAGAATCATGTCTCTTATTGCGGTCTGAAAATTAGCCTGCTCTGTTATCCGGGCTTGAATTGACTTGATGGAGGCTAACAGGATGCTATTGATCTTGCTCTGCTCTGTCATGGTTCCCTTTCCCTTTGGTGGCATCAAGTGTTCGGTGTCTGACTCTGAAAATGTGCATGACACTCGATTAATGCTCAGAATTGATGGAGTCTCAGATATTAATTCTAGATTAAAGCCAATCTCAAATAGTGGGTTTGTGGATGTCGTGAAGGTTGAAGGTGAACAGCTCGGAGTGTAGAATGAGTTCGCAGAGTCCGAACGAAAAATACTCTAGTCTGCCATCTTCGAAATCAATAGGCAGGATGCGAGAGCATGAAGGTCAATGCAAGAATGAAAGTGAATGAAGCAAATTGCACTGAGGATCTCTATCACTAGCAATCAAACACAATACAAACCCCCAGTTCACTAACTCAACACGATGTGAAGACCGTGAAGGTTCGGTCAATTATCTTGTCAATTTTTAGAGTTTGGTGAGAATAGAATCTATCAGAGTGTTTAAAGCGAGCTGTTAGGAACGCAATGCTCCCAAGAGACTGTCCCAATATCACAACTAGTTTTTCCCAACGAGTATGGGTGCAGACCATTTACCGGCTACCCGAACTGCTCACTCTGCTAAGGAAATCCCGGAATGATTACCGGCTACCCAGTAAAGTTCTCACTAGAGAACAACTAATCACGAGACAGTAGTCTGAAGAGAGTTCGGGTGTAGGTCTATCCTAGAGTGCGGGTCGCTCTCTCGTTGTAGATAAATCAAACAAGACGGGGGTTACTCTCCCCAAAATAATTATTTTTCTTACGTTTATTTTAAGGATTGCCAAATCCTTCTCAGGCTAGATATCATCTCTTAACAATCATTTGTTTATTGTTTGATGAGTCCTCAATCTAACTCTTTATATTTCATCCGAGCATAAACCTCTATGATTCAACCATTGAATCAACAACTGCATGTAAGATGGCCATGGTATATAACCCTAATTGTACTAAAGGACCTTATAAGTGCATTCATTCATTTAATCTAAGACAAGGAATGCCTTTATTTATATATCAAAGATTTACAATAACATTTATTGTAGAAATGGTTTTACCCGAGATCCCTTAGCTAACAATCACCACTCGCCCTCAGACCAATTCTGGTACAATTTTTATACCCATGCTCATTACGTGCTTGTTGAAAACCTTTTGTGGTAATGGTTTGTAAGGGGATCAACAATGTTGTCGATAAATACCAAATTGGTGATGACGATGTCATTGCATATTCGAATCTCCGGATTGATGTGGTGTTTCCGTTCCACATGTTTGCTCTTTTGATCCCACTTGGGTTCCATTGCCTTATCTATGGCTCCCATGTTATCGCATAGCAACATGATAGGAGTGTCAGAGGAAAGTACGCCAAGTTCTAGTATGAACTTGCATAAACACACCGTCTCCTTTGCAGCATCCAATGCAGTAATTGACGAGTCCGAGATCGCGTGTGTAAGAAGTTGTTTTTAATTTTAGTGAGTGAAAATAATAATACCGTTCGTTGTAGGCGGCGATCGGAATCGGTCAAGAAATAACCACAAATATTTAATCAATTTTAATCGAGTGCTTTTATGTTTATTTTACTTGAGCAAGTCCCAAGGTCGATCACAAGGTGGCAAAGGAACAACCTAGAGTTATGTCTATCAAGATACGTGCACAGTTTGTAAGGCGGTCTTTTTTTCGAATTTTTAAATGCAAATAAGGGATGCGAGATGCAATTTCGGCTATTTTAGGGACTAAAATATAAATTGCATTCAAATGATGTCCAAAAAATACGACACATGGCCACAATGCAAAATATAATGAAATAAATTCAATGTATTTTTTTTGGAATTTTTGGATGCAATATGAATTTTTTTATGAATTTTTAAATGCAAACAAAGTGAATTTCAATATTTAATTATAATAAATATTAAACCTACTTATTTTCGGGTGATAAAATTATCTAAGATCTATCACTAGGTGATGGATCTCAGAAAAATCCTAAATCTAGAAAATGTGGGGTTTAATACGTATAAAAAAATTAATACTAAAATATGCAAAATGATTTTTACAGAGCAAACTATGCATGCAAATGCAAATATTTTTTAGCACAAATCAAGCTCAATAATCTCTACAATATATGATTTTTTGAGGATTTTTAGAGCAACGATTAATCAATGGCAATTTAAAGAGCATAAAATGGGTAAACTATGAAATTTTCCACGGAATAATTAATTAATAATTAACCATTAATCACAAAAGTATCCACATTGTGCCAAAATGTAGAGAATTAAATGAGAAACATCATGCTATTTTTTGATGATAAAATAATGTAGAGAAGAGGTTCAAAATTATTGGGGAACACAGGGGTATGAGTGCAATAAATAATACAAATAAAATGCAAAGTGCAAGGGAAGACCTAAGTTGAATTACCGATAATTTGGAGGTCCTTCTTGCAAAATACCAAGAGGGGCACGTGCATGGCACGTAACCTTTGGAGGCGGGGACGCGTGTGCAATATGGAGAAATCGTAGGGTGGTTCTTGCAATTTTTGCCACGGTCACGTGCGGGGCACGTGACCTGTGGGTGTCGTACGGCTGACAGAGGAGCTGACGTCCCCCCACACGCACGTGCCTCGCACGTGGGGGGTCTCGGGCCCTCCGCCCGATGGCTGGCGGCGATGTAGTGGCGGAGGAGTCTACTCCTGGCTGTCGTTAGCATCGCCGCTCCTGCTGCCGTGGATATGGCGGGTGTGATGGCCGGCCCAAGCGAGGTGGTTGAACGGAGGTTGGTCGGAGCGACTGAGGCGGAGAGGTAGCAGCAGGGGCGCACGATGGTGGTGAACCTCCAGGCGGCTATGGCGGAGGCGATCGAAGTTGGAGTCATTGGCGGTCGGTGTCGAGCGACGACGTGGCGGTGCGGGTTGTCGGAGAAGAAGAAGGCGACGTCGTTGACGTAGTCGTAGTGGTGTGGAGAAGTTGAAGGTGGCCGGTGGTCATCGATGCGCGCTGGAGAATAAGGTGAAGGTTGTTGAAGACCGACGTGGGCTCGACGACAGATGTCGGAGCTGGGCACTAGCGGCGGAGGAGCGCCGTGTATGGTAAGGCATCGCTGCCTTGAATCTCACCGCACAGGAGCCTCTCGTCGGCGTTGTCACTGCCTCGAGGAGGTCTTGCGGTATAATCAGCAGATAGGGGATCAGACGGGGGGTCGGAGTTCTTAAATAGGTCTTAGGTAGCGAAGGGACCAGCGATGGTTGGCGGGATGAGCGGGGGTTGTTGTCGAAGATCGCGGGGCGACGTTTGGTGAGCGAAGAAGGCAATGGTTACATAGGTAGTTAGGATCGTGGGGTGGTGCGAAACGAACGACGTGGGCGGCGGTTGCGGAGGGCCGGTGCAGGAATTGGGGGACGACTGTTGGAAGGTGGAAGACGAAGAGCAGGGGTCGTCCGATCGGTCAAGATCGGACGGCCCTGCGGTGGCCATGTGGCGCGAAAAGGGGAAGGGGGCCGTGCACGTGCGGAGCACGTGCCTGGGAGGCACGTGCGACGCACGTACAATCAAATATAATTTTTTTAAAATGATATAAAAAGGGGCGAAAACACTGACACGTGGCGGCACAAGGTGCTGCCACGTGTCAGCACCAGAAAATTCTGAAATAAAAGCCTTTATAAAATACAAATTAAATAGTAAATGATCTCAGATCGAAAAAGTTCCTTCACGAAAAATGCTCGTCTTGATGAGATCTACAACTTTCATAATCAAAACCAAAATCGATCAAATATGCAAATTGAATTTTTGGGGTATCCCGTGTACATAGAATACCTTGATTTTTGGGTTTTATATTTTTTTGTCATTTTGAAACAAGATAGAAAATCCAGAAAAATATGGAAAAATCAAAGATAAATAAAAGACATCTAAATCTATTTTTTTATTTTTATCGATTACGAAAGTATGTACAAAAAATACGGGTCAAAAACCGTTAAAATACACAATGTACAAAAGAGGCCCAAAACCCAACATTCACATACGAGCTCTGATTCACTTGAACTTTATCTTGTTTTTAAGGTAATTGAATGTGTATTAGTTAAAAAGTGAGTAGGATAAAATTGGACACTGGATGGGGAAGATATGGGACTTTTAGTCCGAAAATCTTGAAACTAGGGTTTGGGTTTTTGGTCCACTTACAGGGTTAGTGATTTTTTTTTGTATTTTTTCATTTATTCTTGTTAGTGATATGTACAAAGTGGAGGTGGTTTTGTGTCATTCGGAGTTAGCACGAAGGAGTTAAAAATAGGGGAAATTAGGCTAATTACAGGTCAAATGTGGCTTGGATTTTCGGCTTCTTATTTTGTGCAAAAATGATGGATAAAATGCCATTCTTATGCAAGCATGCATGAATGCTAGTTATGCAGAATAAATGTAGAAATGCTGATGATTTTGAGGGAACTGAGCTTAATAAATGAGAATTAGAGTGATGAATCTGGGATTCATCATCCCCCTATACTTAAACCATGCTCATCCCTGAGCATCAAAAAGAAATGCCATGAGGTGAAATGAGATTGGGTTCCATACCAAGACCATGAGCTGAAGGTGAAAATGAAACTAAACTCGACCTTTGGATTAATAATGTGGCGGAACTTCTGTGAGACTTAGAATTTTAAAATCAACAGCCCTCAAGTTCTACACATCATTATCACAGTTTTGGCTCAGAAGTCATCTTAGATCAATCCTCTTCCCAAAGTATACCCTATGAAAATTGAATAACCGACTCAAGTGTGTGAAAGACTCTAGCTCTTCTCTTTTAGAATGCTGGACTACCATGCTCCTCTCCTCTCCTGTAACTCGTCCTCGGGGAGTCAGGTATTTCCTTCTAAGGTCTGTCGCGTTGTGTTCACAATCGAATTGAGGGAGAAGATAGAAGAAGGCGAAAAGAACTGGAGGGTGGCCAGTGTAGTCACCTCTCCTTTTGGAGATGGCCAGTGTAGCTGAGTCTCCACCAAGATCTGCAGGCTTTCTTGAAGCTTGGACCTTTTTGGTCGGATTTTATTTGGTAGTTTCTTCTTTGTATTTGGAATTTTTGGTGGTTAGCTTGGATCTTGTTGTGCCCCTACGAATATAGAATCTTTTTGTTCCGTACGTTTTTTGGGGTCTTAGAAAATATTGTGCCCAGCCGTCCATCCCTTTTCTGAAGCTTTATTTCAACCCGTACTCCGTTCTTTAGATTTCCATGCTACCAGAAAAGAGACTCACACAGTCTTCCAACATCCCGTCTGAGTTGAGCTAAGTGCATAGTGCGAGAGTACAAATTAATTCCCTATTCCAGAGTTGTACCCAGAATGAAGAGACCAGGTTAGACACTAAAAGTAAACGCTGCACCTTGTCATGTGGAACTTAAAGAATTAAGTCAAAAGACCTGAAGCTCTTAAAATCCTATTTCTCGGTGAAGTTCCTCTGAAAAATAGGTGGATTAAGGTCAAGTCCAGACCACTCTCAATTTCTACTCATAACTCGGTTCAGAACCAATTGACTTTTCACAGATGCAAATGAATGTGATGCTGAATGAAGTGCATGTGTGTAAAATGTAGACACTTTTTTTTGATGCAAAAATGAAATAAGAAACCCTTTTTTTCAAAAAATTTGGGCAAAGTCAGTGTTAGTAGCAAAACTTCTTTTTTTTTTCTTTTGTTTGTGTGTGTTTTTTTCAAGTTAGTACCCACCCCGTAAATACATATAGACTTACGCAAAAGTACGTGATATGGGTAAAATATATACAAAGTATATATATAGACCCCCCTATACTTAGCGAGTGCTGTGTCCTCAAAGCACAAGAAGCGGAAAGAAGAAATAGCTCGGGCTAAGCGCAAGGGAGTGGAAAAATGAAAAGAAAAGCGATCGGGATATGAGGAGAGTATATACAGGTGGATGTCGGTTCCCCCTATACATAGGCTTTGGTCAGCCTAAGTATAGAAGAAGGGTGGAAGCGGAGTGATGATAAGGATGGTATATACAGATGGCATCTGTCCCTCCTATACTTAGGCCATGGCCTAAGTAGAGGAAGAAGCAGTACAAGGAGACTGATGTGGTCGGGAGGGAGGGTGGGTAGCCGATTATTAAGATGGTTTTCGGATGATCTTCTTTTGAGCCTGTGATGGGAGATCAAAATAACGAGATGGAGATGAAGCATATGATTCCCAACCATGATCAGTGTCATCTTCAGAAAAATCATGATGGATAATAGATGAAAAATTTGAGTCAGATGAAAGGTAGCCATCATCAAAGTTATCCTCAGAGGAATAATATTTAAATGTGGGCACACTCCATATATTCATGTCTTTTTGTTTCTTCAATTGTTTCCTCAGAATTCGTTCCTTCTTGGGTTCAATCGCTTTGTCCTCGGATGAATACTTAGAAGCACCAGTCTCTGTCAGCTCATGAGAAATAATTCCAGTGTACTTGAAGAGGTCAGGAGCATCAGCGTTGGATGAGTAGTAGTTAGGAACGGGAGTTGTCCAACGAGAATTGAGTTTTGGATCCTTGCGAAGATATGGCTTTAGAGCTGCCGAACAGACTTCACTCATGTAGACTACCTTTTCCGGAGGTGATGAGGGATCATAAACTGATTCCTCTTCTGAAAGGTCAAAGGTAACTCTCTTTTTCTTTCTTCGTGAGGGTGTCGATTCACTTGAGTATCCAGATGAATAGCCATTAGAGTTCTTCTCCTTGGTCAGATTGCGTTTATTCTTGGTCGTCTGAATGTTGGTGCACTCTCGATTTGGGATGATTTGGTCCAGGTATTCAGAGAATGTTGCACCAGGGTGCGACCATGTATATGTTTCAGGATCGTAGTAGAAGGATTTGTCTATTTTGATATCTGCAGGAATTGAAATACTAGGAAGAGTCTTTAAACCAATAATCTAATCAACAACCGCTATCTCAGGTGTCGTATCAGGGTAGGGCACTTCTACCGTTTCATAGTTGTGGTTGTCGTGGACTTCATAGGTTGTCTCAGAAAATCATGGTTCCTCAAAGACAGGTCATATCTATGTGCTTCCAATGCTGTGAAATTGATTTCCCAAGTCTCACAATCAACAATTGCCTTGGCCAATGCCAAGAATGGCTTTCCGAGAATGATTGGAGACTGGGTGAATTATCCTTGATGCTCAATATCAATGATCGTGAATTCTACTTTGAGCGGAGAACCTTAGAATTTCATGATGACAGAAATGATTCCTCTCGACCGCTTTATCGATCGGTCCGCCAATTGAATAATCTCTCGTATCTTCCGAATCAGTCCGATTTTGAGTTCATGTAATACAAAGGTCGAGAGGATATTGATCGGTGAATCGTCATCAATCCGAGCATGGGTGAAAATTGTGTCTTTGATTTCACAGTCAAATCTGGGCAACCGCTTCACTATATGGCTCTTGGTTTTTCTCCTCAACACCAAGGAGGAGGCCATTAACAAAATATGTCTATCGGTCTTGGTTCTAATCCTGCCCGACTTTTTTGTAGTTAATGTTTCCATTAAAAATCTTTTATGGTCGGGGAAGTGTTCAATGGCTTGTAGAAAGGGAAGTTCAAAAATCAACTTCTTTCCTAATGCTTCCCGTAAAGCAGGATCCAAATTCTTCAGATCTTCTTCAGTTTCAATTTTTATGTATTTTTTGAGATTTTTGATTTTTTTTCTGATTTTCAAATATTCCGATTTTTTTGTGTGTGATGTGGTGATGTGGTGTGTTCTTCAGATGAGCAGGGGTTCAGATGTTCAGAGTAGGAGTCAGAGGCATAGTCATTTCTAGGGGTATAATATGTAGAAGTGCCATTCACAGAATTATCCCTAGGTTTTTGAATATCCTCAAAATTGTCAAAATGAGATCCAATCATTTCCTCATTCATTTTTATTTCCAAGCTCCCATAGAGTGAAATTAGTCGGTCGGTAAATTTTTGAAATCTACCCTCTATTGAATTGAATCTCTTATTTATCCTCGAAATATCATCCTCAAAATTCTGTTCATGATCAATCATGGGAGCAGTCGGTGTGTGTTCGATAATTTCATCTTCCATTTTATCGTTTGTGCTGAGAGGAGAATTTCTTGGAATTTTCGACATATGATAATTATTTTCTGAAAATTTCTCCTTAAAAAATAATGGAAGGAGGCTGCTCATATGGTCCAAGCATGTGTATTTGATCTGAGTGGAGTTCAATCCTTTGATCATGATTGGTCAGACTTTGATATTGTGGAGTCAGCATATAGGGTTTATGTGTTTATAGGATGTCAGTCCAGTCCTCTGTATGAGTATAATGTCTGACGAGGGGTCTATCATGGTCAATCCAATGCCGATGATCATTCAATGCATGTCTTTCTATCTGGGTTTGGTTTCTCTGCCAGTCATGAGACTCAAAGGGATTTTGATTTTGAAATGTTTCATTGGCGAGAAACTGAGAATAAAGCGGTCCTGTCCAAGATGGTAGGTGGTTATGTGTGGTTGGATGAGTAAGAATTCATTGAGGAGGCCGAATTTATCTGCGGTTGAAAGTCTCCCGCAAATGTTGGAGGATTATTGAAAGAAGAGGATTTAATTGATTAGGGCCTAACCAAAACAAAATCATTTTCGTAGTATAGCTCTGATGGATTTTCAGATAGATGTTTGGTCATTTTTGAAAGGAATGGGGGTTGGATCTGTAAGACTTTTTGGACAAGAGATCCATTATCAAGAAAAGAAGAGAGATGATTGCACGGGATAGTCAAGAGAAATTTTATCAAATGTGCGGCTATTGATCTTCGATATCGGTTTACGCACACCAATGCAAACACAATTCAAACCCTAGGTTCACCAACTCACATAATGAAGCGGTAAGAGTTCTGTTATTATCTTTTCAATTTTAGTTGGTGATAATTCAATCTTGGCAAAAATTTAGCGAGCTGTTAGGTGCCGAAATTTTGGATTTGGGCTCTAGCCTTAAGTGTCATCTCTTGCTCACTCAGAAAAATAGAGAAATCAAAGGTCGGGGTTCTCTCATGCAGAAATTCTTGATTTTATGGGTTATTTTGAAATCGTTATTTTTAGCAGTCCTAGTTTTTATTAGATGATCACTGAAGAATTAAATGAGCACAAATACATGTCTACCATCCAGTCCCAATTTCCTTTAGAATTATGTGATTAAACAAGATGGAGAAATTTGGGAAAAGTCGATGCACGTGGAAAACTAAGATGAATGCTTAGTTAGAAGACTTATAGTGAATCCTCTCAATCTTCATGTGGGATGCAATACAAGAATTTAAAATTATTCTATATGAATGCAAGCCGATGAAAAACCGCATCTAAGTAGAAAGTTCTATTAGCGGGAAAGAATTGAGTTAAATTTTGGCTAAGTTTAACGATCTATGTGCATCTCAATTGATGTGCAGTGTGGCATAATCCTACGAGCACAATCAAAATTAAAAATGCTTTGGGAGCCGTATGTCCAGGTCTATCCTAATCGCCACTCAAGTCAGGCCCCACCCTCACCGGAGAGTGAAACATGCCACGACACACCACAGAAGAGTTCAGAGTCTTTTTACACACGCGAGAGTCCAAACGGACACCGCCGTAAATGATCAGAAATTGAAATTTGCATAAATTAAAAACCTAGACTCTACGCTCTCTCACGACTCGACTCGATCTTAAATTTATTGTGGCTTTTTGCAAGTTGGTGAAGATGCGTCAGTTTCTTGAAAAACCGCTCCACGTGCACCGCGTACTTCGTAAGAAAAATAAGAGAGATTTGTGTAAGAGAGTGACTCAGAAAATAAAAATAAAATAGACAAAATAAATGCTAAAAAATAAATGCTGGAAATAAAATGAAATTTACAATGAAAAATTCGGGGGTCAGACTACCCGAATGTGGAAAACTGAACAAGAAATTTTCAAGACAAAAATCTAAGCCGTTTGCCTCCCCAGCAACGGCGCCATCTGACGAGTCTGAGATCGCGCGTGTAAGAAGTTGTTTTTAATTTAGTGAGTGAAAATAATAATGTCGTTCGTTGCAGGCGGCGATCGAAATTGGTCAAGAAATAACAACAAATATTTAATTAATTTTAATCGAGTGATTTTATTCTTATTTTACTTGGGAAACTCCCAAGGTCGATCACAAGGAGGCAAAGGAACAACCTAGAGTTATGTCTATCAAGATTCATGCACGGTTTTCAAGGTGGCCTTTTTTTGGAATTTTTAAATGAAAATATGGAATGCGAGATGTAATTTTGGCTATTTTAGGGACTAAAAACTAAATTGCATTCAAATTATGTCCGAAAAATACGAAACTTGGCTACAATGCAAAATATAATGAAATAAATGCAATGTAATTTTTTTGGAATTTTTGGATGCAAGTGAATTTTTTATAAATTTTTAAATGCAAACACCGTGAATTTCAATATTTAATTCTAATAAATATTAAACCTACTTATTTTCATGGGATAAAATATCTAAGATCTATCTTTAGGTGATGGATCTCAGAAAAATCCTAAACCTTGAAAATGTGGGGTTTAATACCTATAAAAAATTAAATACTAAAATATGCAAAATGATTTTTATAGAGCAAACTATGCATGCAAATGCAAATCTTTTTGGGCACAATGTCAAGCTCAATAATCTCTACAATATGTGATTTTTTGAGGATTTTTAGAGCAACGGTTAATCAATGGCAATTTTAAGAGCATAAAATGGACAAACTATGAAATTTTCCATAGAATAATTAATTAATAATTAACTGTTAATCACAAAAATATCCACAATGTGCCAAAATGTAGAATTAAATGAGAAACATCATGCTATTTTTTGATGATAAAATAATGTAGGGAAGAGGTTCAAAATCACTAGGGGAACACATGTGTATGAATGCAATAAATAATCCAAATAAAATGCAAAGTGCAGTGGAGGACCTAAGTTGAATTACTAATAATATGGAGGTCCTTCTTGCAAAATACCCAGAGGGGCACATTCCCTCTGGAGGTGGGGCGCATGCGTAATATGGAGAAATTGCAGGGGGGTTCTCGCAATTTTTGCAACGGTCACGTGCAGGGCACGTGACCCGTGGGTGACGTACGGCTGACAGAGGAGCTGAAGTTCCCCCACACGGATGTGCCTTGCACGTGGTGGGTCTCGGGCCCTCCGCCCGGTGGCTGGCAGCGATGTAGCGACGGAGGAGTCTACTCCTGGCGGTCGTTGGCGTTGCCGCTCCTGTTGCCGTGGATATGGTGGGTGTGATGGCCGGCCCAGGCGAGGTGGTTGAACTGAGGTTGGCCGGAGCGACAGAGGCGGAGAGGTAGCAGCAGGGGTGCACGATGGTGGTGAACCTCCAGATGGCTATGGCGGAGGCGATCGGAGTTGGAGTCGTTGGCGGTCAGTATCGAGCGGCGGCGTGGTGGTGCGGGTTGTCGGAGAAGAAGAAGGCGACGTCATTGACAGAGTCGTAGTGGCGCAACGAAGTTAAAGGTGGCCGGTGGTCATCGACGCCCGGTGGAGAAGAAGGTGGAGGTCATTGAAGACCGGCATGGGCTCGACGACAGATGTCGGAGCTGGGCACAAGCGGTAGAGGAGCACCGTGTACGGCAAGGCGTTGCTGCCTTCGATCTCGCTGCACAGGAGCCTCTCGTCGGTGCTGTCACCGCCTTGAGGAGGTCTTGCGGTATAATCGACGAATAGGGGATCGGGCGGGGGGTCGGAGTTCTTAAATAGGTCTTAGGTAGCCAAGAGACCAACGATGGTTGGCGGGATGAGCGGGGGTTGTTGTCGAAGATCGCAAGGCGGCGTTCGGTGAGAGAAGAAGGCAGAGGTTACGAAGGTAGTTATGGTCACGGCGCGGTGCGAAATGAAAGGCGGGGGCGGCGGTTGCGGAGGGCCCGTGCGGGAATTGGGGGACGGTTGTTGGAAGGTGGAAGACGAAGAGCAGGGGTCGTCCGATCGGCCGAGATCGGACGGCCCTGCGGTGGCCATGTGGCGCAAAAAGGGGAAGGGGGCCGTGCACATGCGGAGCACGTGCTTGGGAGGCACGTACGACACACGTGCGGTCAAATATAAGTTTTTTAAAAAAATGATATAAAAAGGTGTGAAAAAATGTTGACACGTGGAGGCACCAGGTGCTGCCACATGTCAGCACCAGAAAATACCAAAATAAAAGCCTTTATAAAATACAAAATAAATAGCAAACAATCTCGGATCGAAAAAAACTAAGCTGTTTGCCTCCCCGGCAACGGCGCCATCTGACGAGTCCGAGATCGCGCGTGTAAGAAGTTGTTTCTAATTTTAGTGAGTGAAAATAATAATATCGTTCGTTGTAGGCGGCAATTCGAATCGGTCAAGAAATAACCACAAATATTTAATCAATTTTAATCGTGTGGTTTTATGTTTATTTTACTTGGGCAAGTCCCAAGGTCGATCACAAGGAGGCAAAGGAACAAACTAGAGTTATGTCTATCAAGATTCGTGCACGATTTTCGAGGCGGTCTTTTTTTGGAATTTTTAAATGCAAATAAGGGATGCGAGATGCAATTTCGGCTATTTTATGGACTAAAATATAAATTGCATTCAAATGATGTCTGAAAAATACGAAACATGGTCACAATGCAAAAATATAATGAAATAAATGCAATGTAATTTTTTGGTAATTTTTGGATGCAATATGATTTTTTTATGAATTTTTAAATGCAAACAAAGTGAATTTTAATATTTAATTATAATAAATATTAAACCTACTTATTTTCAGGGGATAAAATTATCTAAGATCAATCACTAGGTGATGGATCTAAGAAAAATCCTAAACATTGAAAATGTGGGGGATTAATACCTATAAAAAAATTAAATAGTAAAATATGCAAAATGATTTTTACAAAGCAAACTATGCCTGCAAATGCAAATCTTTTTGGGCACAATGTCAAGCTCAATAATCTCTACAATATGTGATTTTTTGAGGATTTTTATAGTAAGGGTTAATCAATGGCAATTTTAAGAGCATAAAATGGACAAACTATGAAATTTTCCACATAATAATTAATTGATAATTAACCATTAATCATAAAAATATCCACAATGTGCCAAAATGTAGAAAATTAAATGAAAAACAACATGCTATTTTTTTGATGATAAAGTAATGTAGAGAAGAGGTTCAAAATCACTGGGGAACAAAGGGTTATGAATGCAATAAATAATACAAATAAAATGCAAAGTGCATGGAAGGACCTAAGTTGAATTACCGATAATTTGTAGGTCCTTCTTGCAAAATACCAAGAGGGGCACGTGCGTGGCACATGCCCTCTAGAGGTGGGGGCGCGTGCGCAATATGGAGAAATCGCAGGGGGGTTCTCGTAATTTTTGCCACGATCATGTGCTGGGCACTTGACCCGTGGGTGACGTACGGCTGACAGAGGAGCTGACGTCCCCCCACACGCATGTTCCTCGTACATGGGGGGTCTCGGGCCCTCTGCCCAGTGGCTGGCGGCGATGTAGCGGCGGAGGAGTCTGCTCCTGGCGGTCGTTGGCGTCACCGCTCTTGCTGCCGTAAACAAAACAATACAAAACAAAACAAAAAAATGTAAAGATAAAAATAATGACAACAAGATGAAAATAAACTTACCTAAGATGGACGGTCACCTATGTTGTGCTCACGAGAGCACGGTCTTCACTCAAATCGCCGGCGTGCGATGAACTCGAGCAGCACGCGGAGGCGGCTGCGATGTTGGACAAAAAGCCAATGGATCTCACCGGAGAGAGGGCCATCGTCGCTAGACCGTGGTTGCGTCGCTGTCACCGATTCAACTCTGGGAACTAGGATCTCCTCACATAAAGATGGATCAAAGGCAAAAATGAGGAGAATGACTTGTATATAAAGAGAATGGAATGTGAGGTTATTAAAGTGGTGGAGTTGAATAGGAGGTTGTATTATTAATGGAGTTGAATGGGAAGTTGGAAAAAATGGTGGAATAATGGAGTTGAATTGGTGGTTATTGTATAGAATTTAAAATAAATAAATAAATAGTATAAAATAAAGTAGGCTACTTTAATATAATAGAATAAAAGAGAAGAAAATAAATAGTGGAGAATTTACAAAAGAAGACAAAACACCATGTACAATTTTTTTATTTACTTTTCTAATTATTTTTTTTATCTTTTTAATAAGAGATATTTACAACAGAAAAATACAGTAAAATAGTATAATCAAAATACAATACAACCATAATTTTTTTATATATTTTTTATAATTAGGAAAGATAAAAAAATAAAATGAATAAAGAATGAATATATACATAATATACAATGTACATTTAGGTCCCAAAATCCAACTTTTGCAAATGAGCTCTGATTTTAATGAAACCATTTCCGTTGGATAGATAATTTTCTAACTTGAACTTTAAAAGTGAGTTTGGTGAATTTGGAGTTCAGACGGAGCGGGAATTTGGCTTGGAAGTTGGACTTTACAGCTTTTTCTCTTTGGGATCTAGGAGTATTTATTTGAGGTAAAATTTGTTTTGTATTTTTGTATTTTACTTACATTTTTATAAACAAGGTAGAGAAAGAATTAGGTAAAAAGGAGTTGAAATGAAATTATTAAAAATACAAGAAATTATGGGCTATGTACAGGTGAAAAACTCCTTTAATTTTGCGGATTTTTTTATTGTTAATTTATTTTGTACAATATAATATACAATAATTAATGAATTTTATTTACAAGAGTTATTTTTTTAATTTATGGATTTTATAGACATTTATTAGAGACTTTACTCAGGGATTTTGCTAAGATCAAGATATTGCGATGATGAATCGCGGACTCATTACCCCCCTATACTTAAACTTTTCTAG
Organism: Ottelia alismoides; assembly: GCA_037367405.1. Taxonomy (NCBI): domain Eukaryota; kingdom Viridiplantae; phylum Streptophyta; class Magnoliopsida; order Alismatales; family Hydrocharitaceae; genus Ottelia; species Ottelia alismoides. The sequence continues at coordinate 600,425 of JAZKJV010002336.1, read as the reverse complement.
TCCTCGAGCAAATAAAGAATGAATAAGTTGGGTTAACCCCTGACTGTGCATGTGAATATAAGACTTGATCCATTCAAGAAATCTCGGTTTTAGAGATCCTAAAATTCTAAGCTGAACCAAGCTCTAGTCAAAAGGTATCCAATTCCCCTAATCATCAGACTCTCTTTGTATACGTATATATAAGGGATATGACTTTAAGTGTGGACTGCAGTTATAAGAGTAGAGTCGCAACGTCACCCAAGGTTCCAGTCCAAGAGACTCTCCCATGGACTCGATCCTCAACACTAGGGAATAAATCATTTCTTGCATCAAATCCACCGTCTCTTTAGTTGTCAGACTTGAAAGTGTAGATGGAAGGCCAGTTGATGGAAGGCATAGGATTGTGTCATTTCTTCTCTCCCTCTCATTGGAACAAGGATCCTCTC